>JBCFYV010000001.1:66322729-66407709 GCA_039000515.1 Timema cristinae
TGTAACCCTTCTCTCCAATTTCATCCCAGATGGTTCAATGATAATGCTGCGTGGTATTCATCACCTGGTAACGATAATGATGGAAGACGTACCATTATAGGACACCGCAAGTGATAGTAGTTTGGAACTGCAAGAAACATGTACCCCTAAAATATCTCTCATACTTATCAATGGTATGTTCCTTGTCAAATTGATAAAGAAGGTCCCTGAAATGACTACAGCTGAACGTTTTGGGGCTAAATTTATACATCTCCATAAAGCTCTAGTTTATGGTTACAATGAGTTTTGCCTGCTCTTTGATCAATATGTGGAAAGCTCACTAAAAGAAGTCACGCAGAAAAAATAAAGAGCTAAGGGACATGCACCAATTTAATTCCATGTCAACAATGGTACCCCGATTAAAAGTATACCAGATCTTTTGGCTCATAGTGCCACTAAAGCAGAGCTGACCAAATATATTGGCGACAAAGTGATAACTTACTTTGAAGGTAGCACGTAAAAGGTTTTAGTAGCATATCATAACATTATGATGCCCAACTGCACATCATCAGACATTGTTGCCGTGCCAAAAATGCTCCTTGGCCAACACTCACTAGAAGAGGCGAATCAACTTATTCCCATGAATGCTGTGGATGTGCCATTAAATAACGCTGACTGTGACCTAACTGTGTTCATGACAAAACAACATTTTAATTTTACTTATCAGTTTTTATCATGTCATTCTTAAATCTACAGTACTTATAAGAACGCGTCGGGAAAAGTTGTATGTGCCGGACTTTAATCTCCGCCATGGAAAGAAATGTGCAGAATTCATTATTGGTTGGTACACTTTTAAGAGCACAGACAACACAAGCTCCTTCGCCACTAAAGGAGTAAAGCAACAATTCTCTGCCTTCATGGCTGTAGACAACTGCAGTTTTGGTTTCTTTAATGACTTACGATGGACTATCTTCGCCAGACTGGAAAGGAAGGACGTCACTTACTTCCAACAAAGGATACATTGATCCCACACATCCACTACATGGCTCTCGTTTGTAAAATACACCCACCCACTGACTACTACTGAACAAGCTATGTGTATTAACCCCAAGCATGGCTACACAGTTGCAGACAAACTTTGTGGAACAAGAGGATGCAAATGTTTTGCAGCTGATGTGTCTTGAACCGATATGTGTGGATTTGGAGAGTTATGTCAAAACCATAATGTTTCATCCTTGAGTGATTCTGAAATAATGGACTTGCTTTAAACTTAAGCTTTTTTAGATTTTATGTTTTAATAAAAAACATTGAAGTTTAGTGTTATATTATATTAAAATGTACCTTGTGTAATATAATATTTGTTTGGACTCATATGTAATAATTATTTATGGCTCACCCTGTACATAACATAAAATATTCTTACTTAGTAAGAACATATTAGTAAAATTGGTCCCTATTTAATTGAATAGATTTTGTTCTATAGTGATAAGTTGTATATTTGTATGTTAAGAAGTATTTTTTGCTCAATCATCTTTGTGGACAACCTGTAGGTACAATAGCCCCATGGCTTCTTTGGTGCTGACTGACAGCTCACAGCTGACTTCTGACAGTTAATATTTAGGTACATACATACATTTTGACTGTCAGAAGTGAAAGCTGCTAAACACATGTTTTTGCAGATCATTTGGTTCGGCGTAGGGATACATAATTTTGTCTGGTAACTTTTAAAAGCCGTCAGCAGTCAGATGTGAGCTGTCAGTCAGCACCAAAGAAGCCATGGGGCTACTATACTAAACACAAATTTTAAAATTGAAAACAAGTAAAATCCTACTCACTGAGCTGCCAATAAATAGATTCAAAGTGAACAAATAGAGTTGTCAATATTTTCCTGATTTTGTACAACCACAGCTTGACTATATGTCAAAAGACAAGACACATATAACTAAATTTGACTGCGCTCCATTACTTACATCTTTTACTTTGCTTTCAGCCTGTTGTAAAACTTCTAATAAATCGGCACAACAACAAATATTCCTACACAAGGTTAGTCATATTTTGCTAAGACACATTATTACAAGTCTAACAATTTAATCCGGCAGCCAAGTGAGCTATTTAGCTAACCCTCTTTTTGATGTTCTAAGTTTTTTTTAAATATTTATAAAGGGGTATTTGAGGTTTGGGAAATGGCACATACCACGAGCATATCCATAGACAACTCTCAGAATTAAAGATAGTGGCTTCACTAGTACAGAAAATATGTTTTTATGTACCCTTGAAATTATTTTGTCAGTATTGACTTTTTTATATATAAAAGAATTAAGATTACTCTTTTTACTATTGGTTCATTTTACTTTAACATGTATTACAAATAACCGTATCATCCTTATTAACCAAAGTATAGTGACCACCACCATCTTGAATAAGTTTGAATGTTAACAATTACTATAAACAACTTCTCAAAAGGTTTTTTAAATTATTTTACTCTAATGATTGACATAATTTTGAAAATAAGGCTGACTAGTTCTAAAAAAAGGTAAAAAAAAAACACCATATAATGAATGTTTGAATTCATGATGACATTTTGTCATGAGGTGCAGAAAATCTTTTAATTATCTAATTGGTGGTCTAGGGGTAAGGTGACAGACTTTTGTGCTTCATAAACAAGAGTAAATCCTGGTCAGCAAAATTGGGTCAGAATAGTCACTCAGTACAACCTCCATAGCTTTCTGGGCTACCTCTGACTAATGAAGACTTGAGAGAAAATGTAAAGCAAGCTCACCATCTAACCCGAATATGGAAAAGCTTGATTTTTTATTCTCCTTCTCTTGACCCCTGATTACTACAAACACAAAGTGTGCTTCTAATCACAGCGACAAATAAAGTTTCTATTTCACCAAACAAACTTTTAAAATTATCGAGTGCTCATCAGACAAAGTATAACACATTGCCAAACTTAAAAATGTGTTTGTTTGGATTCAAAATTACTGTGCAATATATTTTTAAATGCAATGGAGGTACATGTTGCCCGATGAGGAGGAAAGTGGTTAGATAATACAAAACTTTTCTTCACCTCATGACAAAATTTGACTATGAATACGTTCATTTTAGTTTTTTTCACCTTCTTTGAACAACAATAACCTTATTTTCAAAATTATTTCGTCATTAAAAAAAGTTAAATATAAACATTTTGAGAAGTTTTTTTAGTAATCGTTTACATCGTAACTTAATCTCTACTAGTCACTACTGTTTGGTCAAAAAGGATGATACATTTATTTTTAATCTATGCTGGCCAAAAATAAAGAAGAGTTGCAGCAAACGATGGACCAGCTGGTGGAGACAGTGAGAAAGTATGGCATAGAGATCAACATTGAGAAGTCAAAAGTGACAGTGACTTCAAAAAATGAAGAGCCGCTGAAAATCAAAATTGGGAACGAGGAGTTTGGAAACATAGCATTTCAAGTATGTGGGAAGTCTACTGACAAAGGATGCCTACTGCACTGAATAAATTAGGTCGAGGATCACCATGACCAAGGAATCTTTCAACAACAACAACTGTTGACCAAGTTGAGTTTGGAACTAAGCAAGAAAGTGATGAAATGTTACATTTGAAGCATCGCACTGTATGGAGCAGAAACGTGGTCTCTTAGGAAGATGGAAAAGAAATACTTGGAGAGTTTTGAAATGTGATCCCGGAGAAGACTTTAGAAGATCAGTTGAACAGACAAATGAAGAAGTCCTAAGAATAGTGGTCGAGAAGAAAACAATTTTGGATGGGATTCTTTGGTGCAAAGCAAACTGTATCAGACACGTCCTTAGGAGGAACTGTCTTCTGCACAACCTCATAGAAGGAGAGGTTGAGGGAAAGAGGAACTTAGGAAGGAGGAGGATTCAAATATTGGATGATTTGAAGGAAATAAGAAAATTCTCAAAACTGGGGGAGAAATCAGAGGATAGGGTGCTTTGGTGGTCTTGAGTTCACTGGCAAAAGGAACAGACCTGTTGTAAGACAGAACATATAATAATAATGATGTTAATGTGGAATGAATGGTAAAAGAAAATTAATATTAATTATGTTTTAAAAAAAAGTCAATACTGACAAAATAAGATCAAGGGTATAAAAAATCAATTTTCTCTGAGTTTTTGAGAGTTGCCCAAGAGTACTTTGTGGTACCTGACATTTTCTGAACCCTCACATTTCTATTTATAATTATAAACAATACAATAAACTTAAGACCTCACTTTTGGGTTCTCGGCCTCAGCTGCCACACTAATGTGTACATAATGAGTTTCATTTGGTTTTAAAATCATTAAATTTATGTTGATCTATAGTAAAATGGAGTAGAAACACTGCACAGTAATGTAAGATAAGTGATAGTGAAGGAAACCAGCTTGAAAGGGGAATTTCTTTAGGTCTAGATTGGAACAAACATACTTCTCTCTTCATGTCTTAATACTTATTTTTAACACTTCCCACTTCTTCACACTTCTATTTCCACATGCTTCTTGTAGTTCCATATAATATCTTTCTTTGTGTTTTGTGAGTTTTAAATGTGTCTCTTTATATGAAAAAGGAATATTTCCAAAAATTCAAACAACGTGTAACTGTGGAAGTTTAGAAGTGTAAGAAGAAATGAAGATAGAAGTGTGTTTGTTCCTCTCTAGTCCTAACCTAACTCTCCTTTCAGGATGGCTTCCTTCACTATCACTTACTTTACATCACTGTACAGTGTTTCTACACTGTAGTGTTTGTTATACATTTCCAAGCCATCATGCAATAATGCATTTTATTAAACTTATGTTAAAATATTTATTAAATTGTGTTTAACTTACAGCACATCAGATGACAACTTGTTGAAAAACATAGAATTGTTTGACAAACTTTCTCTTCGGTTCAGTGGTCGAGTCCTTTTCATAAAGGATGTGATAGGTTCAAGTGAAATCTGTTGTTGGAGTTTTTACGGCCATGGCAAAAAGGTAGCAGAGGTGTGCTGTACATCGATTGTGTATGCCACAGATAAAAAACACACAAAGGTATATATTTTGTTTGGTGTTTGATACATGCTTAAAATCATATTAATTTCTAAGATGTTCTAAAATAATGATACTGCCTATTTTATAAGTTTGTTGTAGGTGACCTGGCGGTCTAGGGGTAAGGTGTCAGACTTCTATGCTGGGGGCCGGGGTTCAATCCTCGGTCTCGGCACAGATTTATCTGATTACCAAACCCTTCCTTCACCTCTGACAAGACATCTTGTGAATGTGGGGAATGCCAGGCCTCCACCGTGGTTCGGATTCCACGTTAAACTGTAGGTCCTCCATTTCATCTCACAATCACCCTACCATTACACATTAGCGTTAGTGTGTATAACCCGAACAGGTAGTAAGATGCGGTGCTAATAATAATAATAATAAAAGTTTGTTTTTGAATAGAGGCCTAGACTAAATTGTTTTAAACCAGTGAGAATTGTAAGAATAGTAACACAGGTCAAATATTCTTAGATGCATTCTTTATCTTCTCAAAGGGTTTTACCACTGCATTCAAATAAATTAATCATTCGAGATGGCTCTAAATGTACTCCAGAATACACCTTCATCTTATTTTTGTGAGGGTTCACTGGTCTTGCAAAAGTCAACCACCGCCCGACGAAGCTGTGTGTGACGGGACAGTGGAAGCTTGAAGAAGGATGTGATTTGTGGCACTTCCTTGGACGCCAAGGCTTCTGATTCACACATTTTTTGAAACTAGAGCAGTTGGATCGAAGGCTACTACGATCATCCCCAACTTTGGTTGAGCTGCTTCACGGAAGAACAATGATTAAACATAGATAAATGGCTCACTCGCTTATTGATCAATGTTTACTTTGAGTACAGGACTCAAACATGCCTCTTTTTGTCTCATATCTCATGAACCTGTCTGTCTGGCTCTCCTAACTGTGTATTTACATGTTCCCCCCAAAAAAGAGCAGAACAGAAACGTGGTCACATCTCTGAACCAATCACAAAATATCAGCATGATCAGGATTTATGGCAGACAGCTAAGTCTTCTGTTGTGAAATTATTTGAAATAAATAGAAAATGTTGTTCTTGCTCTCTTTTGATTTTTTCGCTATGCAGCACAATAATTTAAAAACATCCATCATGAAAATAATATAAAAATGCTGTCTATACAATCAAAGATAAGATATGGAGGGGGGGGGGGGGTTAAAGTACCACCAATTTTATGGTAACTCATGTCCTGACCTACTTAAAACCCATACAAAAAAAAGTGATTACCAAAGGACCTAGAGAAATCAAAGTGAATGTTTATCAAAAGGAAAAAATTACTCAGTCGATCTTATTCTTGGGAAATCTTTGTGTGCTACTTGCTACAGCAGGCTGTTTGTAATAAAGGAAGAAAGTAAAGGTGAAAATATTATGTTTTTGTGCCTCAATCTGAATATATGGACATTTTGAATGCAACCTGTTCAAATTCAGGTATCTCCTGTTTCTAAATCATAAAGCTAAATTCTGAAAAAAGACCAATGGCAATTCAAGCAAAGTTAGGAGGACTTGAAGCCTTTATTGAAAAGGGAGTAGACCTACTTCATGATGAACCCTTAGCACAAGATCTTCACTCGCTATCATTTGCTGAAGAATATGAAGCACTCATTGAAAAGCTGAAACAAAAATGTAAGACGGCAGAGAAAGAAGAAAAGGTAAAAATACTAAATCTATTGCCAGAATCTTGGTCAAGGAACAAAGTAAGTACTGAATTTGAAGTTTCTGGGCATTTAGTAAAAGTCACTAGGGATCTTTCTAAGCCCACGGAATATTGCCAGACCTAGGAAAAAGACATTTTGTAAAAAATATTAATGAAGACAAAATCAGGAAGGTTGTGGATTTTTATATATCAGTGAAGAAAACACCAGGATTCTTCCTGGTAAAAAAGATTGTGTATCTGTCCAAATTGATGGGGTTAAAGTACATAAACAGAAACAATTATTACTTTGTAACCTGAATGAACTGTATGTACAATTTAGGGAAGCCCACCCAGAATGAAAAATTGAACACTCAAAATTTTGTGAGCTTAGGCCTGGTGTGTAATTGCTGGCGCATCAGGGACACACTCTGTATGTGTGTGTTCATACCATCAAATTATTAAATTAATGCTTGACCTGGTGGTCTAGGGTAAGATGTTAGACCTCTGTGCTGCAAGTACAGGTTTCAATCCTCTGTCCCAGCACAGATTTATCTGATTGCCAAACCCTTCCTTCACCTCTGATAAGACGTGTATTAATCACAACTTGTGAATGTGTGCAATGCCAGGCCTCCACCGTGGTTCGGATTCCACGTTAAACTGTAGGTCCTCCATTTCATCTCACAACACCCTACCATTACACATTAGCGTAAGTCTGTATAACCCGTACAGGTAGTAAGACTCGGTGCTAATAATAATAATGATTAAATTAATGATATATGGTGCAAAATTAAATGTGGACTACAAAGATGATCTTATTATGCTTGTCTATGACCTAAACCTCTCTGAGTGCATGTTAAGCCAATGTACCGACTGCCCAGGTGAATATTTCATACTGGAATTTCTGTTCCAAGAACAAGAGACAGAAGAAAACCTTGACAACATAAGCTACAAACAGTGGGTCACAACTGACTGAGCCAAGATGGTTTCAGTCACAAAACAAGAGAAGAATTTTTTGAATCCCAAGCAGGAAAACTCAGAGAGAAACACCACATGTATCCAAAGTACAATCAAGTTTTCTTAAGGACAAGAAAAGAAGCCTGCTGGATACAGAATGCATTGTTTTAGCTGATTTTTCTGAAAAATCTTTCTTTTGTAATCCAAGACGAAATACAAAGTTCTCATTGGGTGAACAAACAAGCCAGTGTTCACCCCTTTGTTTACTATCATAAAGAAAGTAATCAGAGTTAATTGAAGAGCAGAAGTTTTTGTGCCATCAGTAACTACCTTAAGCACAGTACCATCACAGTTCATGCGTTCCAAAAGCATTTGGTTAATGATATCAAGACTATTGCCCCATCAGTGACAAAGATCTTATATTTCAGTGACGGATCTTCCAGTAAGTAGAAAAATAAGAATAAGTTTCTCAATCTGTCACCATATATTTAAGCAGAGTGGCACTTTTTTGCTACCAGCCATGGGAAAAATTCTTGTGATGGGGTAAGAGGGACTACAAAAAGAGAAGTGACCAAAAGGGGTCTTAAGACGACAACTAATAATTAAATATTAACTCCAGAGGATATGTTTCAATTTTGTGATAAAAACCTTCTTGGCATTAAGTATACCTATGTTACTAGTGAAGAAGTGGTTAAAAATGGAGTTGAATTGGAAAAGCGATTTGAAAACTGGTTGCCAATTCCTAAAACTCTCTCATACCATAGATATATTCCTATAATTGACACCACAGTAAGATGTCACCACACTTCAATTTCTGATTACTTTGAGGAATTAAAAGTATCAAAAGCTTCCTCGTTCTTACTCCCAAAAAATAGACATAGTTGTGTGTATAAATGAAAGGTATATTGGGGTTATTGAGGAAGTGTTATAACGACTTTAAACTTCAATTTTACGAGCCAGCAGGACCAAGAACTTATTTTAAGATTTCAAAAGATGTCAATAAATTGAGCGAAGAAACCTCTCAGCTCTCTGCCAAACACCAAACTTAGTTTGTTAATAAGGTAACACATTTTAATTTTAGGTATAATAATAAGCACCTATGTATTTATGTGTTTGAAATATATTTTACACACACATTTATTTTAGTAGAGCTACTGTATACAAACCTATTAATATGTGCAGGTTTTTTCATCTCATTTTGTCTTTTCAATATCTCAGCTTGTAGTCAATTCTCAAACTTCAATTATTATTTTTGTATAATACTATTATATATTACTATTGTGGACCAAAGTTTTAGATTTTTATCTCGTCCCTCACCTGAGATATTAGGCTCTGAAAATTGCAATTTTTTCAAATTTCAAAAAATTTGAATGATTTTTTTTAAAGGGGCGGGGGTTGCAGTTCTCAGGTTTGAAATTTGGTGTGTGAGGCCAAGTAGCTTATGTCTGTCCATATAAAAAATTGTAGTTTTTTGACTCAAGCTAAAAAAAATTAGGCAGAAATTTCACCCTTTAGAATTGAGTTTAGGTTAAAATGCAACATAACAAATTGTAGCCTTTACTTTCCAAACAAAATTATTTTCCACTCATGTGGATTGATCAAACAGAAGCCGAGATATTTTTGTTTCTGTAAACCCATAAAATTGCAAAAAATGTAGCATCTTGTAAAACAAATATGGCCACTATGCAAAAACCAAAAATAATAAAAATAAAATAAGTCATTTTAAACTACCAACATGTAAAGGTAATTTATAAAGAAAGAAAAATAGATTTTTTTAAATTATCAAGCAACAATTTATTTTTATTTTCCCTGGACCACATTATGTGGACTGATCCTATCTTAATAATAAATTATTTCTAGTTTTATTGTAATACATAATGGATCAACAAAAGTTGTGTGTGAATTGTTGCACCATTCAAGCAGATTCTGAACTCTCTTCTGGGTGAGCATGTGAATAAAGTTGTAGTTGCTACTATCAACTTTTTCTCCCAGTCTCATTGAAATTATGGCCATTAAATTCACGAATTGCACTGACAATTTGTGTAGTAATATGTATTCAAGATTTTCAAGACCAGTAAACCCCCCCCCCCCCTCAAAGGGTAAACTTGCTCCTGCCCTTCCCCAATAATTTCCAAGAAGTTTATTAATTTTTAATTACAGATAATCTTGTTTTGGAGAAAAACTGTTTATTCATTTATATAACTAATGTGAAAAGTAAGGAATTTTGTATATGCCACAGCGCATGAGTCCTCAAAACTTTAGTGGCCATTGGCACATTCAAGATCACCAATATTTTGTTTAATGGAACGCTATATTTAGACATAAACACTGTTATTCCTTGACCTATGTGGTTGATTTAATTCCAAATTATTCTGCACAATTCGAAAAAATGTGTAAGTCAAGGTTAATATATTTTTGGCATAAATGTTTGTTTCAAAGAATAATTAAAACTTAACGTTGTTGCACACCTAAACCAAACTAGAGAGATCCTAATGGCACAGAGGTAAGGTTTAAGTAACCATAGGCTCAGAGGCACCCATGTTCAAATATTTCCCCAGGGGAGAGGTTCCTCAGACCTGCCTGTTGTTAGTTCCTCTTGCAACTATTTGAGTACAGCATTCCTATAATGTTCTCGGGATACTGAAAATCAATCTACTCCATGATTTTAATAGAAAGTAATCATTTTTATTCACCCCATCACCTTATATTATAAATGAATTAAACACTTTTATCAATTATTAAAAAGTTAAATACTTTAAATAAGGCTCTCCAAGCTACTTTTAAACACATTATAAAAATGTCCATACCTGGTTTTACAATAATAGTGAATACTAAGTGCCTGAATCCCAATGCATGGGCAATAACCGAAATCTAATCTATTAGTTGGTTACCAAACAGTACATGTAACGTCTGATTTTTATAGGAAGAAGACGTAGAATTCACCAACATTGATTTAAAGCTACTAAAATTTGACATCATAGAAATCTGTTTTATTTGATTGATTTATTATATATCTTTCATCTAAAAGTTATAAAAAAAACTTCTAATAGTTTCCTTTTGGATTACTTAATAATTTGTATTTACACTATTAACTAAACAGACTCATAATATAGAATGATTGTAATATTTATATTTTTCCCGCTGTGGCAACATGAGATATAATAGTGCTATAAGTTATATATTAAATGTATCATATGTCCACCTTGATCTTATTAAATAAACATAAAACATATTAATATTTTGAAAACATTATAAAAAAAAGTCAAGCAAAATATTTGTTTCAAATAAAATGTATTTATTAATGAACACTTTGGCATAACTGGGTATCAGAATGATCAGCTGAACACTGACTGTGCCACTAGTTATTTCTTGTGATAGCTTTTACTTTGGGGTAAATTATTGATATAAATATTTATGAACATATGTGTAGAGGCCTACTACTATATTGCTTTCTTGTTTAGATATAATTCAGTAGAGAACAATTTCTCATTTGATACTATAAGAGAAGTTCTATGTTAACCCAGGTAGAGTTCCCAGAAGCTCGTATATATGAAGAGAGCCTAAATATTTTGCTGTATGAGAATCGCAATGGTCCAGATCAGGAGCTGATGCAAGCTACATCAACACGTGGTGCAGTTCCTGGTATGTCATCATACACCAGTGACGAGGAGGAGGAGCGCTCTGGTCTGGCTCGACTACGCTCCAACAAGCAGACCAATCCTTGATCACAAACAATACACTATCATGTATATAAGCTTACAAGTAACATCAAGCTTCCCCTTTTACTTACAAATCTACAAATACCTGCTACTCAAGTTGTTTTCTAGATTGTATAGCTGGACTTTATGTAAGGATGTCATATATTTTGACCTTAAAATGTTTTAATTATTTATTTATTTTCATAATACTTTGTGATAAATCTTTATCTTAAATACAAACATTCACAACTGACTTTGTATGAAAATGTTATTTTTCATCATTGTGACATTAGGTTTTTTTTAAGTAAACTTAAATGATGCCAACATGAAATGTTTGATAAAGAAAATATACATAAACAGTACAGTTTAAATGTTAAGTCCTCACTCTGAATTTGTACTTAAGGTTCCTCTACTCCATAGCTCTTATCATTGAAGTATTATTTGAGGTATGTGAAACCCTGGAAACTGCTGTAGAAAAGTTGAAATCCACAACATTGATTCTATTTTAGAACTTTGAATTTATTTGTGTGTGTGTGTGTGTATGTATATATAGAGAGATAGGGAGAGGTGTAATTCTTGTTTGTTGAACTTGAATTATAATATAAGAATGCGTTATATAGAGAGGATAGAGGAGGGAGTTTAATCTTGGTTGCTTGAAGACTTGAAATTATAATATAAGAAATGCTGTTATATTAGAGATAGAGGGGAGAGGTTGTAATTCTGTTTGCTTGAAGACTTTAAATTATAATATAGAAATGCTGTATAAACCATTTTCGTGGGCACAGAGACAATATTACTTGTCTGGTTTGCCAGTGATGGGGTTAGATAAACTAGCGGGGATTCCCACTTCCCTTAGTACACGCATTTCCTTGTCCATATTCAAATTGTGCAGTTAATTGCGGAGAGCCTGAGGTCGAGTCATAAGAAGTTTTTTTTAAGCTGTGTGTTGTAAACATATTTTTATGGTTAATCAAAATTTATACTTTAGCTTGAAGTATTATACTAAAGAATAGTTTTTTATTTGTGTTTCGAATGCTAAACATGTGTAGGTTATTAGTGCTTAGAGGTGCTTGATTTTTGAAGATTGTGAACCACTACATTTCTACTTTCACTAAAATTCTACAAATGATAATAAAACCAGTTCTTTAGCTTTCTAAGCAGTTTTATAGCAAAAAAAAACACTTTATTTTATAACATATTACAATGTATAGCTTGGTTCCATTATTTCATTTATAAAATAATCAATCCAAGATGGCCAACTTGAGCTGAAGCAACCTTTGTGCATTATAAGCCCACATTAAGGATTCAGTAGCAACCATGCTAACTAGGTGATGAGAGGTTTTGAAAATGGTCTCTTTGAGATCAAAATGAACGTGTGTTGTTTACAACAATGGAATTGTTGATTGAGATTTAAAATATTCCTTCTTTTGGGTCATTGATGTGGTTTGAAATAGTTTTAGTTAGGAATAACTCTTATTATCTTTTTAGAAAACATTTCATGTTATGTTTGGCAAGGAGAGTATTTAACATTTTAAGATTATTTTGATAAGAAATAAATTACATTTCGGTCATAATATTTTTAGTATATTTATAATTTTGAATAACAATAATTGACAAATACATCATTTTGATAAGAATTGGAATTAAAATTAAGGTTAAAATAGCTTTATAATATATCTACATATATCATGTATAACAAAATTGATCATGCATTTTTTTAAATGTTTGTAATAAATAATTTTAAAATGTGATGTATGATAAAAATAAATATTTTGTATCTACATATATTTCATGGTTGTTTCTTTTATCATTCCATGTGTTGAGAATGTATTGAAATTAATATTCTCAAATGTTTTTTGCAAAATATTCATTCCTTATCATTCATTTGGTCCTTTCTCCTTCATTTTTATGACAGAAAGCTATTTCCAGTCTAGAATTTAAATGCATCAAGTTGTAAGACGCATAATAGATATTTGTATAAATGTTTCCAAAACTAAAGTGATAGTTTTTTATGAGGACAGATCAGGAAATGATTGTCAGCTTAGTATAAATGTAAAACTGTTAGAACAAGTGAATGATTTTAAATATCTGGGCCGAATGTTCTATTAAAATGGAAGAATAGATGGTGAAATCGACATATGGGAGAATGCATATTGGAGAGTAGTTGGATGTATGTGCACTGAAGCATAGAATGAAGTAATATCGAAAGAGGCAAAGATGGCAGCATATAAAAGTGTTTTAACGCCAACATTGTCATATGGATGTGAAGCGTGGGTTTGTCAGGAGAAAACATGAGCAAGGTGAATGCTGTTGGATTGAGTTACCTAAGAAATGTATGTGGAAAGACTAATATGGACAGAGTCAGTAATGGATGGATGCAAAGGAGTGCTGATTGAAAGTGAATACAATGGGTCAATGTGTAAGAAGCAGTAAGTGTTGGTTTGGGCATGTTGATAGGATGAGTATGAATTGAGGGACAAAGAAAATATATGAAGGTAGAGTGTTTGGATCAAAAGGAAGGGGTAAGACATGGTTGAATGTGGTAGGTGAATATGTGAAAAAGAGAAACATTAAGAGTTTTAAGATTTAAAGAATATGTATGTCTCATATGGATGTTGTTAAAGCGAAGGGAGTATGCAAGGATAGGGAAGTGTGGAGAAAGTAAGGGAGGACGAATTAAGTAGCGAGTTGTTTTTTGAGCTAAATGCACACTTTCTTGCCTACCACTTGAAGGTACAATGTGACTTAAGTATTTATGTTCTATCATAGTAGTCACTATCACTTCTGGAATAGAACCTTTAGGAGTTAGTTACTATCACCCTTGGACTAGAACCATTAAAGTGTGTTGTCTAGAGGTGAACTACTTCTTCAACATCACCTGAATTGGACTCGTCATCGTCGCTTAGGTTGATTGTTACATCCATCTTCATCTCTCTGTTTCAAGAGCCTCTTTCATCAAGCATGTCCACAGATAAAAATAATTTGTGGAATAGAGGTGTGATGAGGAAGGGGTGGATAGTGCAGAAAAATAAAGATTTATTAGACAAGTTTTTTTTAAGTAAGAAATAATATGTTAACTATTTTACCACCCCCACATACCACTAAAAAACTAAGATAATAAAATGATTAACTTACTAAAACTATAATTAAATTTGGTATTTGAAAACGTTTGTTTTCTCACCATTCAAACAACAGGCTAAAATTTTAATTTAAAAAAGTGTTTACCTATGATACTTTAAATTCTAATATATTATAATGATATATTTTCCTAACATAACTATATTTATTTGATTACTAGCCTACTAATTAAAGGTTGGGTTTAGTCATTGGTAAGTAGCGTAAGTCCATATAACCCGAACGGGTAGTAAAACGCGGTGCTAATAATAATAATGTTAACATATATTTTGAAGGCTACTATTTAGTATACAAACAGATGTTTACAAAAATTGTCTTATTGCAACAAACACATTAACCAACAGAATAGTGTGGTTAATAGTGCTGTTTGGTAGGGTTTGAGTTGTAATCACATAGTTTTAATACAAAACATAATAGGATAAATTTGTTTTTAATAGAATAAGTTTATTATGTTAGATATCTTGCAATAACATATACATAACTTATTTTAGTTGTTTAACTTTGTATTAAAACATTTTAAAGAGAATAGCTTGCTAAAACATTTTGTAGGCTCATAGCTCCCACCGATTCTAGTTCAGAATAGAGTGGAATGTGTTTAAACATAGCCAGATTTTCTTTCTATTTACACAACTATAATATCAATTTTCAAGACATAGGTATAGCCAATTGGTTAACAACACAATCTTAGGGTTCAAATAGGCTAGGCCTAGGCCTTACTTCTTTTCTTGATGCACACACAATAAAAAATGTATAAAATATATTAACATAAAATTGAAAATCAAATATATAATTATATCACTGCCGCAAACATGTTATAATTAATTATACACACAAATACAGAAGTTGAAAAAAGATTTAAATAAAGTAGCCACTGTCAGATACACATTGCAATTGCAATTACCTAATTCACAGATAACACGTTTCTAAATAGATTAATTATCAAGTATTAAAAAATATTAAATTAATTGATTGTTAGTAAAATAAGTTGAATTTTTTTTTTTTAGGATTTAAGTATCTCTTCATTGTTCAAATTAAAGAAACAAAGTGTAGCCTTTCCACAGGGGGCCTTTAGAATGGCAATCCGGCAGAGAGTCTATGTTTAGCTGATCACACCTATAGTTTTCATTCGCTGGAGTATAAAAAATAAATAAGTTTTATTTATGTTGAAACAAGTGGCCCAACTGCCAGATTTGACAAATTAATAAACAATGTTAAACATCAAACAAAACAGATGCATTCAGATATTATTATTGCATACAGTTCAGGAATCCCTGGAAGTTTGACTATTTGTGTTGTCAGTGTGTTCATGGATATCCGCAGAAATTTATCCGAGAGGGGGTGAGGGGGGGCAAGACGTTATAAATAACAGTTGTTGATAAAACTTTTAAAAAAATTGTTTGGTTTTCATGGTATAGGTATCTACCCAAGGATACATAATATTCACACACAAAAACACATTCCAAAAATAAATTTTATTTACATCAAAATATTGAGTCTTAGAGTTAGCGCAAGTGTTATACAGCTGATTTACAATTTTTGTAAAATAATATACAAATATTCAAATGATTTTATGTTTTTGTGTCCAAGTTTTGCACAGCCTAGAAATATTTGGTACAGTAGCTCTTCTCGTGGAACTTTCTCGGAAACAGTTAATGGCTTTTATGTTACCAACTGAAGTAATGGTGAAGGAACATTGCTTTTGGATACACATTTCTAATTTTTGCTTGAACGCCTCCTTCCTTTCCTGCCATGAGAGAGCAACTATCATACCCTTCCTTTCCTGGCATGGCAGAGCAACCCTCATACCCTTCCTTTCCTGCCATGGCAAAGCAACCATCATACCCTTCCTTTCCTGCCATGAGAGAGCAACTATCATACCCTTCCTTTCCTGGCATGGCAGAGCAACCCTCATACCCTTCCTTTCCTGCCATGAGAGAGCAACTATCATACCCTTCCTTTCCTGCCATGAGAGAGCAACTATCATACCCTTCTTTTCCTGCCATGGCAGAGCAACTATCATACCCTTCCTTTCCTGCCATGGCAAAGCAACCATCATACCCTTCCTTTCCTGCCATGAGAGAGCAACTATCATACCCTTCCTTTCCTGCCATGAGAGAGCAACCATCATACCCTTCCTTTCCTGCCATGAGAGAGCAACCATCATACCCTTCCTTTCCTGCCATGAGAGAGCAACTATCATACCCTTCCTTTCCTGGCATGGCAGAGCAACCCTCATACCCTTCCTTTCCTGCCATGGCAAAGCAACCATCATACCCTTCCTTTCCTGCCATGGCAGAGCAACTATCATACCCTTCCTTTCCTGCCATGAGAGAGCAACTATCATACCCTTCCTTTCCTGCCATGGCAGAGCAACCCTCATACCCTTTCTTTCCTGCCATGGCAGAGCAACCCTCATACCCTTTCTTTCCTGCCATGGCAGAGCAACCATCATACCCTTCCTTTCCTGCCATGGCAGAGCAACTATCATACCCTTCCTTTCCTGCCATGAGAGAGCAACTATCATACCCTTCCTTTCCTGCCATGGCAGAGCAACCCTCATACCCTTTCTTTCCTGCCATGGCAGAGCAACCCTCATACCCTTTCTTTCCTGCCATGGCAGAGCAACCATCATACCCTTCCTTTCCTGCCATGGCAGAGCAACTATCATACCCTTCCTTTCCTGCCATGGCAGAGCAACCATCATACCCTTCCTTTCCGGCCATGGCAGAGCAACCCTCATACCCTATCTTTCCTGCCATGGCAGAGCAACCATCATACCCTTAGCCAACTAAATTTTCCATATTCTGTTTGAAATTCCCAGATACTTTAATAATCTCTCTGGATATATTAACTTCTGCACCACGATCTGAGACAGGTACAAAACCCAAAAATTCTTCTCTGATATTTGTTTCTCCATTAATATACTCAGAAAATCTAACTCCTAGCAATAATTTCTCTATCCCTGCAATATTGGCCGTTTCATCAACCAAAATGGAAAATTCAACAACAGCATTAGCAGTGGTCACTATTACATTTAGAACAATGTTTTCACAAATATCAATAGTTTCATTTTGTGTTCTCACAGAACAATATTTGGCATTGTTGCTCCATGATTCCAAGTGAATTTTTAAAACATTGTCCCCTGCATTGCCTCGAAGAGGAATGTCATTTGTTCCACAAAAAACTATTTTAGAGAGTGATTTTTTTTTCCGTTTTCTTTTGCGGTAGTATGAGCAGCGCTAAGTATCTGTAAATTTACCGGTAGTTGTTTACCTTCTGCTATTGACACAACATTATTGGCTTCAATATTGGAAAATTTATACTATTGAGAATTTATATGAATGTGTGCGGCTTCATGAAAGTCTTTATATTTTACAAATGTCGTAGTAATAAATACCCCTTTATATTCTCTTTTCACCTTTGGTTGAAATAGCATGCAAAACTTACATAAAGCGCCTTTTAAATATACTGAGTATACCAGCCAAGGTTTTTACTAAAATAACCAGGCATGGTTAAAATCTCTTGCAACGAATTGATTAAAAAATGTCACAAACCAATCATAAGATAAGATTTTAGAGATAGTTATGAAATGGTTTTATAACTAGACCAACTAACAAGAAAGAAGAAACTTCTTTAATTTATGACGACGCTACAGCACGTAATGTATACTATTATACTGTACATATATATCATATTCAGAACTGATCAATCTGTAATGAATGAAAATGTACATAATTGGGAGATGAGGGGGAGTGCCCCCTCCGTCTCCTCCCCCACCTCCAGAAGCTGTAATGATACCGTTTTGGACCCCTCTCATGTATTAAAAAAGTCATGGATGAAGTGTATTTTTCTTTAAAGAACTGAATGTAAAATTTCCTTTTAATACTTCGTCCATGGAGAATCACACACTTTTAGAAATAATTTCAATACACTATGTTTTAAAACTTTTCTTTTACTAAAAGATTGACTCCGTTGTATTAGAAAAACCATGTGACATACTGGCTCCCTCTACCCAATAGGAAGCTAGCCTTTACAACATCATGTTGCCAGGAACATTTCTATTAGTTTTGACTTTGGTGACAAGGGGTCCAAGAGGCAAGGAGTGGGTAATATATAAGCCGCTTGTGCGTATGAATCCGTAGTAGTAGCACAAATCTACTCAGAATGCAGAAAGTGTAATATCACAGTAAAACTATATGTAATTTAACAAAAACTGTGTCATTTTATAAGAATAAAAATCACATATAAGTAGATCACAACCATGTGAAGTGCATAGTAGGGCATGCACGCATCGTCGTCATCATCATAAAACCCAGATAATATAGTTATAAATAGTGCTCAATCACAGGGCAATTTCTCAAAATAAAACCATATCGGTTAAGTTTCTATGAAATGTACTCAGAAACTTAAAAGTAAGGGAGGGTAAGGTCGTAGCTTGCAGCCTCTGTAAATTGAGAGCGCGCAAGGATGACATGAGCCTGAACCTTCGTACTGTGTATTATTCTATATCAGTTATGCATCTGTACCAGGTCATGTTTTTAAAACAGATATTGTTTTGCCAATTAGCACAACAGTGTCTTGACATAAACAGTAACTCAGGGGAAAACACTCCTCTTCCGGTGGTATATAAGTGAGTTTTATGGTTGTATCCGAATAGTCTACTTGTGTGGCGTTGCCTTGACTCGTGCCCTTGATAATTGCATTGGAAAACACGTTACCCAGTGTAGATCTGTAGATCTGTCTGAATAGTCACAAAGGACATCTAGACACCCTGCTCGAGCCCTACTCAAGGTATTTGTAACTATGGATAAGAAGGCCATCAGCCATGTGTCGTTCTCGCGGTGTTTGACTAGCAATTGTTTAAGTATTATTGTTTCGTCTGCTAGAACACCAACTTACTTTTTCCGCCATTTTAAATAAAGATGGCACTTACATGGTTTCTAAGATATTCGGTTGGAAGCAGCACAGCGGGCCCAAAAGTGTTGCCGTTATAATAGTGTGATGCAGTCTTCGCTATTAACAGCACAAGAAGTGTAAAATCATCAAGTCTAAAACTCAAAGGTCCGACTAGGGAGCCTTGTACTACTCGGATACAGCCCATATTTCATTCTAATCGTTTAATTTTGCATTTATTTTATATTTTATTCTAAATTTTAACATTATACCACTCACTATTGATAGCAAGTTTCAATAATATCGAAACTATTGATATTTTTCCAATCCTACTAATTGTATATAACTAGGTGGACATATTCTCTGACTTAATTTTTCAAGTTGTTTTCTGCACACCATTGTGTAAAGGCGAATCCACAAGTACACTGAAATTTGAAAGCAGTACAGTGAATCTGCACCTCCTAGTGGTGCAGCTGTTCACACACTCACGGTAAGCTGGGAATCTCTGTTTACCCATGGTGCATTGAAACGTCGAACATAAAAACGAAAATCTTGCAGTCAGCTTAAGTTACTGTATTTAAAATAAAATGAGATGTTTAGCTTACTGCTTGGTTTTGATTTTGTCATGATTAACCTCATGGCTTTAAATAAAGTGTAGTTTTTAAATTGTCACTTTTGAGATTGGAAGTTTGTGCATGCGCTGATCGGTTCTTCTTGACGGGTTATCTATAGACGGGCTGGAAATATTAAATTATATCTATTTGATCAGTGCGGGCTATACTGGCTACGCAGCCTTCTTGTGATTGGATAGAGACCAATGTGACCAAATATCATCACTGCTCGCGTTTTACGGCGAACGTGTGTATTCACAGTAAAAGAGAAGGAAACTTCCAGGTATCTCCTTCTCTCTTACACACATACAAGGCAATGTGGCATTTTGGCATCGTTTACTAATTTGTATGAATATACCAAAATATGATTAGTTAAAGGAAATAAATGTGTTAATAAAAGGTTTTAAGAGAATAGCTTGGTTCGACACTTGTGGCTTGTTTCTTTAAATAAATTAATGTAGGCTAATATAGTAATGCTTGCTACAATCCTAAAACATAAATGCTCGTTTGAACATATGACTTCTACACAAAGTTTCCCATCCGAACAAATTACATCGAATTTTAAGCTAGCTTATTTTCAACATAGTATCGAGCTTTCAATATAATATAGTATCTGAAACCATTATACAAGTTAGTCGTCAACTTTAAATATATTGTAGGCTTGGCAGAATGTAAACAACACGGATTATAGCTACATATTATTATATATAAGGATTTTATTCGTATTTGTACAAGATTACCTTTGGAACTTTAATTACATATAGATTCATTTGAATGTTTCTTCATTCTTTCAAACCAAACAATAACAATTGTTTTATTAGCCAGAGACATGTTTTTGCACAATACCATTGAAAGAAACTTAAATCTGTTCCCTCACAACCAAGCAGACGACAAACTTGAGCGTTGCGCTTTGGTCCTTTGCAAGGGGTGTGTTTATGTACATCCACTATAGAAGTATAGGGAACATGCATTGATGTATGTAGCGCTGGTAGTGGTATAAATGTATAGCTCCAACGTTGGAACACACAGCAATTTGTTACTTAATGTTGTACACATTTAAATTAAATTAAATTTTATTATATTAATTTCGATACAATTAAAAAGATGACAACTTTTTTTTTTAATTTGTTTAATTTGAAACAAGGACATTTAAAATAGAATAATGAAATAATACAATAAAATGTACTTCTTTTATTTACATTATCCTATATATAATTTCTGTTGTCAACATCGCCTTTTCTCAACTAATACAAAGCCTACAGTGATGAATAAGGTATCAATGGATAAGATTTTTTAACGACTTCTGACTTAGCATGATCAGTTTACGTTAGAAAGTTTCGTAAGGGTTTACTGGTATATCCCTATTATGAAATTAATTTTGTGAAAAAAACACAAATATTTTATGAGTAAATGGTAGATTAGTACATAATTTTATACTTAGGATTTTGGGATCCATGTAATAAAGAAACAAGTGCAATAGTAAAACCACTAGCACAGCCAGGATTCATTTGTGTATGTGGAGGGGCATAGGGGGGGTCGTTTACTGACTAATTAAGCGGGGTCAATTGGTTTTTTCCCACGGGAAAATTTGAACATTTAATCACTGCAAAATGCAAATGCAACAACATAAATACAATAAAATCCAAAATTATTTAAAATTTCTAAAAATTGTCATTTTCCTGTAATTATTATTATGACTATTAAGTTTTTATGGACAAGGTTCTTGTAAGCAATTTTTATTGTTGGACACTGTTAGAATATACAAACATGAAAATTTCAATCAATTGTATTTTGGAAATTTGATTTATAAAATTATTTTATGAACTAAAACCTGAAAATTCAAAAAAGTAACTTCCACTCACTCTTCTCACAAAATCACTTTTGAAATAATTCACTTTAGTCTTATGTTAATTTTCCTTGGCTTCATAAAATGTTCATTGAGAACGTCATGCTCTGTAACTGACACCTCTGGATGTATGTACATGAGAGCAAACCCCTTAAGTTTGTCTTCACTTGCAGAATTCCTCAGATATGATTTCAACAGCTTTAGGAACAAGAAAGAGCGTTCATTTGTGCACGTTGTTACGGGAAGTGTAGCCATTATTATGAGAAGCTTGTGTATGACAGGAAATAGATTCACATTACACATTGCATTTGGGGACATTTTATTGGATGACTTCACGAACTGGTGCCACAGTGTCAGTTCACCTTCGATATTGTTGGACTCAGAAATATCGTAAGCTTGAGCCAATTCTGAACATCTTTTACTACCGCAGACATCCCCACATCATTTGGTTCACTCTGATAAACAAGTGATTGAAATGGTTGCAATGTGTCTTTGTAAGTGACAAACTTATCATTAAGAGGATTTATAAATTTATCCAAGAACGGTATGAAAATTGATATTTTAAAGTAATCTTCTAGGCTATGAGTGGAAACATTTGTTCTGTTATTCTGGAGACAGAAATTTTGAGGATTTGTAACAGGAACACTTGGTTCATTGCAGATACCTTCAACAGTTTGGTACAAGGCAGATAATTTTACTTCATATTCCTCTCTCATTTTCTCAAGTGAGATTTTCACATTCATTGCAGAATGAACTGCTAGGCTGATATCTATGTTTACAGTTTGTATACATGTTCTGAGAAGAAGTGTCAACCTAAATACAGCGTCAATAACAAAGACGCTCACTAGGAATTCACTTTGGAAATGGCACAGGAAAAAAGTCGAGCATCTGTAGCAGCCTTTGCATCAATCCATGTAGCTATGTGATCTAATGCATTCACAATAAGTTCAAGCAACTCTACAAATGCACGTATGGAATCATGCCTTTCAATCCAACGTGTGTGCACAACTGTTTTAGCTTACTTACTTTGTGGGTTGACTCAAGTTTCTCGATTTCATTAGAAAGTGCTGCCTGTCTTTTTGAAGCGTCAAAGAAGTAGTACGTTTTTTCTGTTGTACCCATGCAATTCATGATAGGTGGAATGTCACAGCCTGCTGTAATTACAAGATTCAGGCAGTGAGCACTACAATGAACGCATTGAGCTCTTAAATATTGCTCACGAAATATGGCTTGTGTTCCTTTATATGCCCCACTATGAGCTAGCTCCATCATAGCCTTGTCCTACAATATTTCGTGAGTTTAAACCCATATCAGCCAATAATTTCACAATTACTTTAGCAAGACCTTCACCTGTAGCATCGGAAACCGGCAAAAATTGCAAGAATCCTCCTTTATAATTTTTTTCCCATAAATCTTACATAGAGAGTCATTTGCTGGATGCTGTGGTTTTGTCAGCCAAAACAGAAAAGTTTATAGCGTAACCTACACACCTATATAATAGCAAAGAATTGAGAAATGAATATTTAACAGTTTTGCCAATTGAGGACTATTTTACACGATTTAATAATAACGTATGTTGATTTTTTATAAAATATATTGATTTAAGGGTAGCTTATGATAGATTTTAGAAAATTCGAACTCTTTCAAAAAATGTTTTAATATTTTATTTAAATGGGTATCTTTTAATTGGTTTCCATAACAAATAAGAAGATATTGTAACGTGGGGCACGCGTTACCTTGGAGGGTTACAGGCCGTTCACACCTGAACGTGTGAACCACGAGTTCTTTTAGAATATTGGGGTAGGCTTCTGACCAAACACGAATGAAAATGCCCACGGAATATTCAAGTTTTGATTATTAAAATTACCACATACATATACACACTGATTAACTGTATATCTAAATTAATTATAACTAAACAAGTCATTAAGTAAAATAAAAAGAGCCTTAATCAAGTCTGTAAATTAATAAACTAATAGAACACATAGAGATGTAAGTAAATTGAATAAACAAATTAACAACTATAAAACACCTAATAACTATTTAAATATTTAAAAACAGTCACGAAAAGGTTCATTAACACAGTAGTCCACAATAACAACAAATGTCACTTGTCCCACATACGATGCACGGCGGTGATACGCTATACACAAACGCTGACTCGCTGACCCACCCACAAACGCGCCGATCTGCTCGCTGGTCACTCTGGTTCACACACTTGACACGTCGGTCCACACAATGTACACACCGGTACACACACTCACACTGGGGACTCCCGGACTCATTAATCTAGAATCACGAACTGAATACCCACGGCTATCGCTGAGCGTGTTTATATAGGGGTGGTGACAGCTAAGGGTCTGGAATCCTCCATTTCTAGAATTAAAAAGGCCAGAATAAAAGGATCCAGACCCCCCCATACGTGTCTCCGTCCTTCCCCCGCACCCCTTCAGCCCCTCTAATCCCCCAGTCAAGTGAGAAGGTCACTGCCTACCTGCTAGACAAGGAGGGAGACAGAGAACAAGGAGCACAGCCAGGGTAAACAATGAGAGCACGCTGGTCCCGCTGTTAAAAACTAATCTTGTTACAATATATTTATTTTTAAACAAATATAAATAATTTGAGGGTAGTTAAGAAAAAAACATTTTTAAAATTGGGAATATTAAAAAAATTGTTTGATCAATATTGTTTAATTTTTTTAAAACTGTTTTTATTGTGCTTAAAAATTATTGTTTTCCGAGGAAAACTTAAGTGGAGTTTACAAAAAAAAAATTCTAACTTAGGAGGTTTACACTTAATTTGTACACCAAACGTGTTTTTTAATTTTAAATTTATGTAATTTTCTTGTAAAACTATTAAGGTGCAAAACGGTGCAAAATATGTAGAAAACGATGGTATATTTACAATTTTGATTTAAAAGTGCAGGGGCTAGGGCGAGGGTTCAACAGCTTCATTTTATCTCATATTTATTTATTTTTTCTCGCTAATCAATTGAGGTGCAAAACGCCATACTTGGGTACAACACAGGACAATTATGTTGGCATTTAAAACCACCAAATTATCTAGTGGGAGCTACGCTTGACTTACCCTCCTAACACATTTTAAAATCTTGAATATTTTTTCTCACAAAACTATTAAAGTGCAAAACGCCATACTTGGGTGCAAAACGATGCAAATAAAAACCTTTAAATTGCCATTAATAGATTTAAACTTGGTGGTGGCTACACTTAACATGACCTCCCCCCCCCCCCCAAACCTCCCTCAAACGACCCACAGTCTCTAGGAATGGGGTGAAAAAAAGTAATACTTGGGCGCAACACTGCAAAATAGGTGCAAAACGATAACGTATTTGCAATTTTAATTTGATGGTGTGGGGGCTGAATAAAGAGGCAACAACTTAATTTTATCTCATATTAAATATTATCTTCTCACTAATCCATTGAGGTGCGAAACTGCATTCTTAGGTGCAAAACAAATATATTTTGGCATTTTGGCATTTGGCTACGCTCAGCTAGCACTTGCTCTCCTCCCCCCCCCCCTCATTCCTTCATTTATTAATTTAATTTTTTTTCTCGCATAACTATTAAGGTGCAAAACGGTGCCAATCAGAACTTTTAAATTGGCATTAAAAACATTTTAATATTAGGGGACTACTCTTAAATTGACCCCCTCCCTCAAACAAAAACAATCGTACAATCTTGGAGATGGTTTGTAAAACTTGGTAATTGGGTGCAAAAGGGTGCTAAGTAGGTGAAAAACAATGTTATATTTGAGTAGCCCACATGCAAAACCCGTTAAATCCATAATTTGTCAAAATCGAGATATTGGTATCCATGGATACGTTGGTTTTCCTTTTTTTAATTTAACATGGTTTCATGTTCCAAAACCAGTTATAAATGCCTTAAAAATGAAATAGAAAAGTGAGACCATTGGCAAAATCTGTTAAATCGTTGTAGCTAACAGACTTAAAACCTGTTAAAATAACCCTCATGTTTACATTTCCAAAAGCCATTATAATTGAATAAAACCGGATGGCCACTTTAAATAAACAAATGCAAAACAAGCTAAGTTTTGTTAAGATGATGGACCTATTTTTATTTTATTTTCATTTCAAAATTAATGTCACAGTGGTTAATATTAAAGTTTAATGCTGGCTGCATTACGCTTTTTAGGATTAACTTGAAACTCAGCAGCTGTTGTTATAAAAAATATAAGCGAACATTACTTTTCCTAACTTAACTTGGTTTGCTTTCATATTATAAAGTGTTTATTTTAATTATGGTTTGCTATGGTATTTTAAATAATGGAAGAGCATGAAAATGAAAGTGTTGCAAATCCAAATGATACGGTTATTATAGAAACCCCTGCTGAAATCTAAAGAAAACGTAAACGACGTCCAGGCGAGTGGAAGTGCAACATCGCCAAGAAGGATAGGTAAGGTTATTAATGTATTTTTTATCCCATCCTAATATACACACACACACACACACACACACCACACACACACACACACACACTCTCTCTCTCACTCTCTCTCCTTAGAAGTATAAATTGTTAATATATGAAGAAGAACCCAAAAATATTATAAAACTATAATAATACACAAGATAGGGCCTATCGCTCTTTTGCAAAAACCTTACCTAAATAAAGTGGCCGCAATCAATACCTAACAAAACTAAATCAATAACCTTATCTCTATCTTATACTTTTACAGTTTATTAACCATTTTATATTAATTCCCAATTATTTTAAGTTACAGACACTGACCTAAAAGGTTTTCCATCCATGCCAACATGTGTTCATGGACAAAATAGCACCTTCAAATGCAAGGAGCTGTCGATGCAGTATGTGAAAAATATACACCAGCACAACTAAAAAGACGCCAATTTACATTCAAAAGAGAATTTCATCCTCCAACATGTGACAGTGTCATCAGTGCAGACAAATCGAGCTCAGCTAAGTGGATGTAGTCCTCGTGAAAGATTGGTAAACATCAATTTTATATTACCTGAACAGCGTGGAGGAGTAAAACGGAACGTAAAAGTGTGCCGTGCTACATTTCTTGGCGTATTACAAGAAAGTAGAGACAGAGTGCAACGGTTGTGTAAAAAATATCTAGAAGAAAGTGAAAGTTGTGGAGGTGCCCGTCAGGTTGAAAAATACAATTTAAAAAGACAAGCTGTCAAGTACTTCATAAAAACTTTTATACCCATACAAATCCATTAATGTAGGGGGTAAATTAGAACTATGCAGTACCTAATTAGTAATTTGCATCGAATAAAGTTGTGGGAAATGTACCATGAAAAGCATCCGGAAGATCAACTCAAGGCTGAATATGAATTTTTCAGAAATGTTTTCAATTAACATTTTAATATAATTTTTAACGCACCGTATACAGATAAATGTTCAGCGTGTATCTGACTAGAGAATAAAATTGCTGACGAGAAAAGCAGATAGAAAAAACAGGAACTGGAAATAAAACTTAAAGTACACAAGAAAAGTGCTGATACATTTTATGAAAAGCTACGTAAGTGAAATGACGATGAGACAACTCTCAGCTATGATTGTCAGAAGAACTTGGTATTGCCGAAAATACCCGACCAGGAGGATTATTACCGACATCAATCCTATTTGTATAACTTTACCATTTGTGAGGGTATTTCAACAATTAATCAAAACAAATAAAACACTTTTTGCTATGTATGGATGGAAAATCAGTTTTATAAATTATCTGTGCAAATCACATGAGCATTACCTCACTGGCTTAGATCTTGATGGAATCATCACAGTCCGTCTGTTTGTTGACGGCTGTGGTGGACAGGATAAAAATAAGACTGTTATATACATGCTTTCACACTAGTTGGTTATAGAGGCTCTCCCACAAGTAAAGGGAGTTGTAATATCAGTGGCGGATCGTAGCTAAAATTAGTGTGGGTGCTGCTCCAGAAAATGTTTAGCCTTTGTTTTAAAATTATGTAAAAGAAAATAACATGTATAAAAATAAAATTTAATCAAAAACTTGATAGAATCTTAACAAAAAAAAACTCTTTCTCTTACTTTAACTTGAATTGTTACAGTTCAATCTTGATCTATTCATTTAAAAATGAAATCCATTCTTCTTGTTTTAATTTGCGCAAAAAGTTCAACAATATTTTTCTCCTTGATCTCTGGATGACAATTGAGGGGATTTTCCTCCATTTAAAGTACTGCAAGCGCATTTAGTCTTTCCGAATTCATAGTGCTTCTTAAAAAAGTTTTTATTCTTTTCAATGTTTAAAGGCAGCGCTCTACCTTAGATGTAGTTATGGGAATTGTCAAGAGGATTTTTATCAGTTTCGTAATTTCACTAAAATCACCATCTAGATTATTTAAAAAAAAATATTTCAGCAGCTCAATTAATTTGAAATATTCATGAATATCAGTTCTACAATAGAATACTTTTAGTTCAGTTTCAAGCTTTTCTTTGTAAATCATGGGGGAATCTTCAGTGGTCAGTACTATCTTTTTTGTAGGATGTTCATTCTTAAATCTAATGAAGCAGTTCTTATTGAACAATTTAGCAGCTACTAAGTGTTTAGTGCGTTAATTAATTAATTAATTTAGCACCACGTCTTCCTACCCGTTCGGGTTATACGCTTGTTTAGTGAAAGAATATCTGACAATTATATCAACACATACATAATCACACACTTCCTTAGATTCTGCCATGATTGTCTTTGAAGGATTCTCACAGTACTTTGAGTTTCTCAATTCTAAAATAGCAGTTTTGAAATTTGTTATATATTCATTAACTTTAATCATACTAATTTCTCGAGATTGCATTTGGTTGTAAATTAATTCAACATGAGCCATAATCTGATGAAAAAGCACTAACCAAAACTTTAAATTATCATCATTCAGTTATTTTAAAATTTCTGTTGCTTCTGCAATGGTTTGATCTGCATTTATGTTGACTGAATTTCAGTAAGGCAGTTTTTTAAAGGTTGCAAATTTTTATGAACTCTGTTTATGGTCCGTATGTTGAAATTCCTCCTTGTAGAGGATGGACGTGGAATGCTGACGTCCATATGTTTCTTGAGAATGGACATACGTTGGGGTAATCTTGAGAAGAATGTTGGAATAGCCAGAATGTTAGAGGAAAAAATTCTGGCGTTTCGTGTAATACTTGCTGCATTTCTCAGTATTAAATTAAGTTGATGTGCATAACAGAGAATGAAATGTGCATTAATATAAACGGCTTTTATTTTTGTTTGAACTCCTGTTTTTTGCTTTTCATGATATTTGCACCATCAAATGTCTGAGCTATCAATTTCTGTCCATTTCCTGAAGGATTATGTCCAATTGTTCTAAAATACGTTTAGATATGCAATCTGCAGTTTTATTATCTGGAATAAAGAATCCACAAAAACGATCCAATATTTCTCCATTCAATACGTACCGTAGAACAAGGACCAGAGTGTGTTCCGAAACATCTGTTGTGTCATCAACCATGACAGCTACAAAGTAAGCTTTTCTAATTTCCGTCCTTATCTTCTCATGGTATATTTGTAGCAGGGAGTCACGTATCTCATTCTGAATGGTCTTAGAAACACCTTTGAAGACTGCACTGGCTTATAAGTGATTCTTGAAATCTGAATCTAATTTAGATAAAAAATTTACTAATCCACTAAATACCCCTGGATTTACTGGACCGTCTTTTTCATCATGTCCACGTAAGGGAGTTTCAAATTTTTCACAAAAGTAAAAGCAGTCTATTATTTTGGACACAATTTCACGGTTCTTTTTAACTTTTATATTATGCTCATTGATTGAAAGTTTGTATGCCTCACTAATTTTCTCCTTAATACTTACGGTTCCTATAAGTGACAGTGAAACAACATTATCAACGTGCTTCTTTGACTTCTCATGCTTTTCAGTTTTTTCTTTCATTTTGTTTATATTTCTAAACCATCTTTTGTTCACGGTACATCATCTCCAGACAGCAAACACGGAAAACAAAACAGTGCAATTTTTACTTCAAAGCCGCAAAGCCAACTTTTTCGTTGGTACCATTCAGAATTATATATTATTTATATTTATCACCGCGTCTTACTAACCGATCGGGTTATACGCTTTAAGTACTAATTACGCTAATGGATTAGGAATTGGGAAGGTTGAATTAGAGGAAATGAACCCACATTTGCGTGGAGGGAGAGTGGAAAACCATCAAGGGAAAAGCCACCCCCAGTTCACCCAACCGAGATTCGAACCTCGATCTCCCCGTCCTCAGCAGTCGAGCTCAACACGTCTAGCGCGTTAGCCAACTACGCCACCGAGGTGGGTCATTCAGAATTAAAGCTACGAATATATTTCTGATTGTTGCTTTCGCCTGGCTGAGATATCAGAATATCAGGTGTTGACAACCTATTTTCTTAACTGTAACTTTCTCATGGAGAGATAGCTGTGAAAACTTAAGCTGTTGAAGTTCACTTACAGTCATATAATTTATTTTTGGGAATGCAAGGCCATGGTTAAAGTTTTCTGTTTAATAAAAGAACCGAAAATAATGAATCAAATAGAATAGATGGAAGCAGAATAATAATCTGACTCTACACTCTTCTACACTTTATCACATTCAAGAATATGGTACATGGTTTTTAAGCATAACACACGCCTAGTAAAATAAACTTACTTCCACCATCACGCCAGAGTCGGCACTGCGAAATAAACAGTGCTCTCTCTACCTGGCAATCCAGCCTTCCTTCCCACCCCCTCCTATGTGCGCATGCGCACAACAGTCAAACACTACGTTGCTGGCACTGTGAAGTGCAAAGTTCCATACAAAGGTCTTTGTATCATTTTAATAAACTGGGGATGGCTACTGAAGTGCTGACATTAAGCTTAAGGAATATATATTGTACTAAAAAAATAGATAAAGAAATAAAGAAAAAAGAACTCATTATATTAAATGCTATCAATAATATCAAGTGAAAATAGGGGTACTGCAGTTCCACAGTGCCTATACACGAGCCGCCACTGTGTGATATTCTTCCCGATCGTGGGCTATTCTTTTATCACGACCAATCGGGTATTTAGCAATTTTGAACGACAGTTCAAGTACAAAAGTGTAATTGTCAATCCGGAGGAATACCTGCAGGTTTTTGACAAGTTTTGAACTGTCTTTCACCTAGGTACAGATTTGAAACTTCCTTAAGATGAAGTATTGAAAAAGCCAGCTCAGTGGCATTTTCAGTTTCAAAAAGTCAAAAAGATTGGTTTTAAACGAAGTAAAACTAAATAAACTATCATGGTTCAGGGTGAACCATTTTATAATTTTGAAGTTGGTTAGGCTAAAACGCTGTGCAAACAAGGAAAGACTTTTCGAAACACAGAGCTTACTGAGGTTCAAAAAGTAATGACTTTGAAGCCCTCTAAAATCACAGACGTTAAACGTCTTCTTAGGCTTCACTTTGGTGAGGAGTGGTATGAAAACCAAGGCTTCAATTTTACAATAACATTTTTTCTAAGCAAATGAACCCATTTTCATTGATGCGAGGAAACTTGGAAGAAGGAGAGATGGATTTTGAATTGACAGAAGATAATGCTCTTGAGGGGATTCATTAATTTATTTTGTGTTGGACTTTTACGTATTTTTTCTTTCAAAGAAACCAATATTACCTCATGACCGATAATTTTTCTATGTATTAGTTAAGTCATTTGTTCTAAGAAAAATATTTTTTTTATTTAATTTTGTATTTAAAAACCCTACTCTAATGGATATAACAGGTTTTGTACCTTGATTATAAAAGCAAATGGCTAACCATACCGAAGCAAAACATGATATTTCTCACAGAAAGATGCAAAACATGTTAAATCGAAAATTAAATTACATTTCTATTGGAGTAATATTATACAGCTTTTGTAGTTAAACAGAATAATTTTTCTTGCTAGAAGTTTCTATAATTTATCATTGCCAGGTTAGTTGTTATAAGTTTTTTGCAATTATCCGAAAATTCTTTCAGTGGAGTTAATGGGTTTTGTATATGGGCTTACTCATTTAAATTCTTAATTTGATGGTGTGGGACTTAATTTTTTATATGTTAAATATATTTTTTTCTCGCTAATCTATTAAGGTGCAAAATAGTGCAAAATATGACTTTTATCTTTGCATAAAATCAAATTAGATTTTGGGGGGGAGCGGGGGATACGCTTAACTTGCACCCCCCCCCCCACCAACTTTTTCCCTTTTAAATGTTTTTTTTCGTGTATAACTATTCAGGTGCAATACAGGATTTTTAAAATGGAAAAAAAGAATCCAAAATTTTGATAGTGAGGGGGCTACTCTTAACTTGGCCTCCCCTAAAAATTAACAGTCTCAGTACCATCTCTGGGTTAGGGTACAAAACTTAATACTTGGTGAAAAGTAGGTGTATAACGAAGATATATTTAAATTTTAATTTTGAGGTGGTGGGAGGCCAATTTAAGTTGATCTCACTATCGGTCCACTAAGCATTCATTTAAGTTCTTGCATACCACCCTCAATCTCTTTTAGCTTATCATAATTCATAGCTATTATTTCATGTTTTTTTTTATCAATACAGCCTCGTGATTGGTTGACCGACAAGTGGAGACTAGTCTACTTAACACCTCCTTCCTTTACCAATTAGCACGGTCATCACTCATCACAAAATAAACAAAAGAAGATTTTGTAGGATCACAATAAACTCAATCCACTCAAGGAGCTCCAAGAAGACGAAGCAGAAACGTTTGAGTGCAGATGAGGCATGGCGTTCATTCTTCTATTGTTTGTCAATAGTTAATAATCTATCTTGATAGAGTAGTCCCACACAAACTATTAATGTAGTTAAAAAAATGACACCTCCAAAAAGTAAATTGTTAATTTTTTTTTTTTTAGAATTTGGAACCGGCTCCGGTAACGTAGTTTTGTATGGAGCTAGAATGTGGAGGACGGAGAGATCAAGGTTCAAATCTTGGTAGGGCTAATTGAGTTTTTTCCCTAAATGTTTTTCCACTCTCCCTCCATGAAAATGCGGGTTAACTTCCTCTAAATTCAAACTTCTAAATTTCTAGCCCATTAGCGTAATTAGTTCTTAAGCGTATAACCCGAAAGGGTAGTAAGACGCGATACATTTCACCCCCTCTCTTTATTAACTCTGGGGTTATTGAATCTATACCTGTACCTTTATGATTATTTAACTTCTTTAACTTGCTATTTGTAACATATGATGGTGCGGTAAGATTTTGTGGTTACCGTACGGTATGGCACCAATTTGAACTTAACCTAGCCTTTCTAACCTTTCATGTGTGAATAAATAACGTTTCTAACCTTTCTTGACTGAATAAATACAAAATTTGTTCAACTATGATTTTAAGAATGATTTTGAAAGAAGGAATTGACGTGGACGACCTAAAATACGACTCCAAAAGAGCATTTTGTTGTTTTTCAAAGATTTTTTTGCCTATAATTTTTTGATTATATTTGTTTTGTTACTATCGTAAACATTATTTCTTTATTTATGGTAAACCGACATCTGTTGGCGTGTGTTGTTCTATAAACAATAAAATCTATCTATCATAATTTGGCAGGGGAAAAAAAAAATCCTGTCATGTTTCCATACAAGCTCAGACAGATTTTTCTTACATATTTCAAATAATAATTTTATTTAACATCATTATTACACTCACAAGGATACATGGGCTAATAAAATTATAATATTTTAAAATATTATTAATTTGTGCAATTTATTGAAACTTAGCTTATTTGATGGAAATTTAAGGCTAGTTACGGATAATAGCCGTATCATGTATCATACTATAAAAGTTAAATTATCATCTTGAAGTTCAGTCAAATCAACAATGTGGCTTGCTTTAAATAAATCTAAACTCTTTCTGAAAGATTGTTAGGAGCTATAATAATAATAATAATAATAATAATAATAATAATAATAGTAATAATAATAATAATAATAATAATAATAATTTATTCCATTATTTTCATAAACCAACGGCTTTGAACTATTCCACTTTCGAGTTTCAAAATCTTGCCACGCATCTCATGTGTTTTTCTAGTGCTCCTGTGGTCTAAGCTCAGTGTCGGTGCTTATAGAGATCACCGGATTGGTTAGAGCTTCTACTCACATTCTCATATGCTGATACGTCCCAACTTATATAATTATAATTATTTTCTAAACCCCATACATAACGTATAAGAAGAAAATAATTTCAAATAATGTATATCAACTTCTTCCACCCTATGTGCTGTATACGTTTAGATATTAATTATGCTTTATGCATTAGTATAAACCAAGCCTAAGTTTTAAACATCTTGCCTTTTGCCAGTATATGTAAAACTTAAAACATAACAAAAATATCTTATTCAGTTTTTATTTATGATTGCAAGACTTTGTATAATATTTTCATATATGACTGGAATACAATTTGGATGTTCGAAAACAGGGTGTTTGGTAAAATATTTTGTCAAAAATGGGATGTCGTGAGTGAAGGAGGTTAAATAATAATGAGTTTAATACCCTATATTCATTATCATATTTTGCTATAGTACGCTCATATCTTAAGTACAGGGGCAGTATATGGTTTATTTTCATTCCTTTAAGTATTTTTCTTATATAACAGCTATTAATCCCAAAGGTTATAAGAAGAAGATTGCTGTTCTACTGTGGCCAACCAGGAAAAACAAATAATTGTATATTTTGATAATTTGTTAGCATTATTTATGTATTCTGCCTGGTGTGATTTCAGGAGAGGATTTTATATTGGGTTTAGGATTGCTTCATACGCTTTTTTTTTGAATGCAGCTTTGTTTAGGTTAGTTCTTTCAACTAGTCAGAGGCTACGATCATAATAGTACTTATTTGTTATCATCACCGCGCGAGGGTCAAGTTTGCGCCAAAAATGAAACACTGTGGAAGTTGGGAAACGGCAAACTTTACTGTAAATAACGCCACTAAAGTAATTTCTCCAGAATGGTAAGTTATTTATTTCGCTAATGCTGTGTTGTACTTTTATAATTTAGTAGCTAAAAGTATTAAATTATTCTATGAAAATTTCATTGCTTCTAATTACCTACTGAAATATTATAACACACGTTTTCCCCTAATTTTGTAGCCTTGTTTATTTCCTAAGGAAAATTATATTCTCGGATAAAATATCATTTGCAGTTCCTTGGTCGATCCATTGGTTTCAATGTGTATAAATTACTATATCTCAAACTTTGAATAAATACCAATAATCATTCTCTCTGCATTCCATTCCTCAATCTCCAAATAACATCTAAAGCCCTGTCTACAAATTCCTTACCCTTAAGTTACGTAGTGGTCTACATTATCAGATTATCAATAGAATCCTGATCTTTAAGTCTCTATAGTACGGCAGTTACCAACCCATAGACGTTGGAACAATTTGACTTAGATTTGATTTGAGTCAGCCAACATTTGAATTTGATTCGAAATTGAAAATCTTAGATTCTTTCAAACCATTTAATTGAGACGTAGTCTCCGGCCTTCTCATTGGTTAGTCTAAGAATACGGGCTACATAGGTGGATTTCCATTTAGGCTATAAGGATCAATAAGGACTTATGACTATAACAGATGTGGGGCTTACAGACTCTGTAGACGAGGCTTTAGTTGACAAAAAGCTACCCCTGTTGTCTTTGGGTAAAGTGCTCGCCTGATGTTCGTGGGTGATACATTTTTTTGAGCGATAAAAATCTGTAGCTCAACTTTTTTTCATGTCGATCGTGACTTGTAAAAAGAACTCTGGAAGATATGGAAATAAGAAAATATCAGTCTTACATAAGCAGAGATATAGGCTATCCTTACATTTGAATATAAGGGCTGTACATCTTCCAAGACAAGCGTCCGAGTATTAAAAGAGTGGCACAATGGACTGATTTCAGAACCTAGAGTCTACAATCTTACAATTCATTACTACTTTCAGAACAATCAAAATATAATCCATATAATCTATTTTCAAGTACCACAGGAAGAGGAACTATATAAAAAAACAAAATGTTATTGCTATGTAAGTACTTCTTTCTTTTCCACTTGTGATGTTCTTTTAAAAGAACACAAGTAAAAACTATTAATATAATCACAACAAACATGTAGGTCCAAAATGAATCAATATTCCATTTATTATTAAAACAATATTTTAATGGCATCACTCGTGCAAGCTGCACAACACGACATGTTGGTTGGCATTTCCTGGCTAGGTCTAATTAATAATGAATATTTAAATCAAGTGTGGAACACAAAACATATTATGACAATACCTTAAATTTGTAACAAATTTTGAATTGTAATTTTTTTTACAATTAAACTCATTCTATCTTAGGCTAATTTTCATGTGGTTGATGGGGTTTAAGGCTGAATTAATTAAAAATGTGTTAGCCTTAGTTACGATGTAAAGTAACATTATTCTAGTATATCGTACTCTACTACCATTAGAAATGAGGCTTATAGTATCTTACCATGTTGCCAGGTACACAAGTCTAATAGTTCAGGAAAGTCTTTAGTCAGATTCTCCATGAACATTAAATGAACATTACATTTTCTCTCAACATAAATCCATCAATTTGTTTGTGTTTCATACTATTGTAGACAGTAATAGTATAAAGGTATATACTCTAAAACCTTGTGTATTCTGAACTGATTGTGATCAAAGTTTGTTTGGATCAGCAACAATTCAGACTAACTGTGGGATAGTATTTTCATGAATTTTAAATTACAGTTGAATTTATTTATTTATTTCATTTATTTTCTTGATGTATAACACATAATATGTACTGTAATTATTTCTAGTTAGGTCTACAGGAAATTACATTGTGTTACTACAACATTTAAATATTATTTAATCATTTACTATCGATATCACTGTTTCTTACAATTTCCTTTTAATATTGAGCTCATTAACCAATCAAATAGCCTATACTTAATTTTTTCCCTCGTTTTCCAAAAAGTGTGTTTATATTATTTGGAATTTCATACTTAGAGGGTCTGGTCTAAAATATGACCAAAATATGACCTAAAATAAATAAATAGGCTATAGATACTCTTAAAAAAAGTTTTATTTTTATGATTTTTTAAAATTTGGAAGTAAATTGAAAAGAAAAACAGGATTATTTTTTCTTAGTACTTAAAATCATTAGTGAACATATCTTTTATTTTAATTAAATTCACATACTTTACTACAGACTTCATCTCTAATTATCTTTCATATAAATTGACCTAAGTTACTAATATTTTTTTCATAGTTTTAAAAGGCAATATTTATGTACTAGCATAGACAAACATGAAGGCCTGGGTGTCTACTGTATTGCAAAAGTAATGAAAAGTTACTAATTGCAAAAAAGGTCACGAAAGTCCCTGAAAGTCCGAAGTCATGAATTTTCAATATTTTGGTCACAAAGTTTCAAAATATTCTTTGTTTGAATTTCCCACCCATGTAACAATGTGAACGTGTTGAATGTTGAGCCACTGATGCCATGTGCTAGCCGCAAGTTGCCTGATGTTTGTACTGTGATAACCAAGGACAAGCTTAACGTTCAACATCTAGTTAAAGTTTAATGTTGGGTGTGAGTGCATTATGCTTACACACACACGCACACACACACCCCCCTCCCCTCCCCACACACACACACCCCGAAAGAATTTTGTGGTTGAAAAAGGTCACCCAAAAGTCACTAATTTTTGTTTCCCTCCTTAGTAGAACCCTGTTGAAAGCTAGATATAGTTACACACACAGCACACAAACCCCTCCCTCCCCAACACACACCCGAAAGAATTTGTGGTTGAAAAAGGTCACCCAAAGTCACTATTTGTTTCCTCCTTAGTAGATACCCTGTTGAAAAGCTAGATATTAGTTACAACTTCTGTACAAATTAGATGAATGTTAGTTAGGCCTACACTTATATTTACATTTTATCTATATCCACACAGATTAAACCATTTGGGTACATAATTAGTATAAGCAGCGATTTAATTCATACCTTTGCTCTTCAATCATCATCTTTGGTAGTATTGCACTGAGTAGTAAGTCATTTACAAATTATCGAACCTATGATCTTCAGCTATCAACAAAATATGTTTGTAAATTGTTGGTGCTTGGTTTGGCGTCACAGGATGTCACTGGTGTGCACAAAGTTTGTGTAGTGATTGCACTGAAAGACTTGCTCGTCTTCTAATGTGAATTCAGTTCCAATGAGAATGTCACTGATTTCACACAATGTTCAAACCAGCATTCTATAAACCAATACCAGTACTTTAAGAAACTTCGCTTTGGGTATTAAATCCATGTTTTAGGGTCTAGCTGTATAGGCTGGACACCAAAATAGCTCTTGATTATTTTTCATTTGTTGTAATTAGCTTATTTATCACTGCATGATTGCATTACATTTATTTTTTAAACTTGTTGACATTCATAACACAAAGTAGTGTTTTAATCTTGATATTAAATCTAGTTCCCAGTTGAGATTATCTTAATATTAATCTAGTGTCTGGTACATTAATGGCTCACGGTTTGCTCCTTACACCCTAACAATATCTTCAATCAAAACGCAATACAACTTGTACAACGGACATAGAAATGTTGCTGTTGCTCTCACGCCCTCACTAGCCTGAAACAACGACAGAAGAATTTTTCTAACTCATTGAGTTTGTTTCCTCATTAGTCATTATCACTGTTTCTGCTGGTGAGATTATTTACATTTATTTTGTCCTTAAATGTTTTCTTTTCTTTTTAGCAGAAGAACTAAACGAATGAAGATGAATGATGGTGATGAGAGTAAAATGAATAATGGCCTAGACCGTTGGTCGGGCAATTCTGATGTGGAGCCTGATCTGTTGGCAGACATGGGCCTTAGTATCCTCGATGATAAGTCTGAAAATAGACCGGACAATTTCCCACCTCTGGTAGGACAATATATTGTTTAGTAATATGTGGTAACTATTTGTCATTCAAGGAATTTAAAAATATAATAGGATATTAAAATTAATAATAGTTCATAGCTAGTGATGGGAAAGGGAGTGGTTTGAAAGGCACCCTCGTCTTGGACACAAAGTGGTGTGTAGTGGTGTAAGGTGGCTTTACACCAATGCAACTAGTGATGGGAAAGGGAGTGGTTTGAAAGGCACCCTCGTCTTGGACACAAAGTGGTGTGTAGTGGTGTAAGGTGGCTTTACACCAATGCAACTAGTGATGGGAAAGGGAGTGGTTTGAAAGGCACCCTCGTCTTGGACACAAAGTGGTGTGTAGTGGTGTAAGGTGGCTTTACACCAATGCAACTAGTGGTAGCATGCTGCCTAGTGTGACAGGCTGCTCAGTTTTTGAAGATATGTCACTACAGAAGATAGCAAAGTGGTATGTAGCTCCCCATATCATGCTCACGACTGATCCAGACTTATTCTTTCTGTATCTGTGGAAGATTGTTCTCAAATTTTTCACTTTGTCTTTGACTTCCTTTGCCGAACAACCAAATTTAAAATCTAGCTATTTGCATGATTTCATGATTTTCTTTGTAGGTGGTTCGGGTCCCACAAATCCCGCAAAATGTTTTTCGATGTATTCTTCTACGAGTAATTTTGTTTTCCTTGTGTCCCAACTCCTCGTGCAACTACACAACTGAACCCATCTGTGATGGGGAGGCCTGCGGTCTAGACCAGCCACTAGATTGGTGCTACAAGCCACATATGACAGTGCTGCTACCTTTAGAAAGTGAGCAACGTGCACTGCATGCGGCGAAACTGCCTGTGATTGCTTCAGTGTAAAGCCATGCCATTGGATGACTTGAAGATGTGGGATTTCCTGTAGTGGGATTAGATGCTTTTGTGTTTAGGGATATCCGTTAGAAATAACAGTGGGAAGTAAATTTAATCACCTTTTAAAAATAGTGCCACAAAACTTTTAAAATGGCAAAAGATATAATTAATAACTAAAACAACTTCCCTGCGGGATAGGGCTCTGCAGTTTCCCCTGCTTGTAACAGGCGACTTAAAGGGGAAGGTTCTGCATAGGATGTTTAGTTTTATGCGGAGGATTTTAGGCCCCCTGTTGATGACCTTGGGAACACAACTGGCTTCTTTCGGACAATTAAATGATACCATTGCACTTGAGCTCCATCATGGAAATGTGTCAGTCGTAATATCTTAACAGAAGGGACCTGAGTCTAACAATAACCAGGTACCCTACTTTGAGAAAAGATCGGTTGTGTTCATGACGATTCTGGATATAAAATTGACTCTTTCCCGCATCCACTTGCTACGATGACCCCTCTCCTGGTGATGCCGCATGCAAAGGTTGTCATGTCTAGCATTGCGTGGGGTCCCTTGTTGGGAGAGCTAACAGGGCCTTATGTGGTAGTACCAGCTGGGATCACCCTGCTGGCAACTCATTGATAGGAAGCAAAAATGAGTAAGGTCGCCCAACCAAATTTGGTATGTAATCCAGGAAGTGGCAAGGCCTCAACCCCGAGCAGAGCATAGTGCAAACCTCAAACTGGTCAGCCCATTTACCCTCAAAACGGTGATAAATGCAGCTGCCTTAGTAAGATATGCTAATTAGAAAACTGCACGATGGCCTTAAGATCATAATTCAGACCACAACTGATAAGACTTCCAATATAATGGCAATAATTGTTTTACCGTTGAGCAACTTGTCTAAAATACAGGTGAAGTTGTAACCACACATTCCTCAAGACGTGCGAGGGAGTGTTCACTTGTTTCATCCTTGACTGCGTGACCGTTGAGGAAATCTGTGAAGGTCTTGCATTTTAACATGCAACCCAAGTTAATGTACAGAATAACAATAAAAAAACGGATAAGGTAAAAATACTGATTCTTTGCGACTCTTAGCCTTCCACAGGAGGTTATAGCAGATTTCCACATGCTCAGGGTCTGGCCGTACGTCCCTAACTCTCGCCACCATTTTCAGTGCCAGGAATTTGGGCTTCGGAAGCTACGATGCCATGGTAAGCTAACCTGTGCATATTGCTGCAAGGGTCTGTTCTCTGCCTGGTCTCAGGCCTGTCCAAAATGGAAGGCAGAGAAAAAAAGTCTTGGAGATTCAAACTGAAAGAAAAATCCCTTATTCCCAGTCACGCAAAGAATATGTATTACTTCAAGCGCCTCAGTCGGTTGTTTTACAGAGGAATTGTACAATCAAATTATATGTATAACATAGAAAAACAGACTGTTGGTGCTGAGTCTACGTTGAATCGGCCCTCTGTCGGTCCCTTGATTTGTAGTAGGTCATTCAAAATCCTTCTCGATGACCAGTCCACTGGGTTGTCCTCCGACGCGACCCAGAACACATCCCACGGTGTGTCCAGGAGCCTGTTGGACACGTATAGATGTAGGTTACGGATTCCAGGGTGGTTGAAGATGAGGCCATGCCCTTTCGGTAATCCGTGAAACGTGGCCGTGTTGTCTACGCTGAGCCTCTGGTCTTGATTCTTCCTTTTCCCAGTACAGGGATAGCAGCCCTGCGACCATCTCCGCCTCGTTGATTTCAGTAGGGCTGGCCAGTCGCTGCACCAGTGAGGCGTTAGGGTCCGGGCTGTATGCTGCCACCGACCAGGGTGTGGCGTCGGAGAACACCGTGGTTGGAGTAGTTCTGGGCCGCTTCCAGGTGCAAGTCGTCCATCTTGGGAAGGAAAGGAGTTTTTCGGCTATCACTGGCTGGTATCAGTAGAGTCGCGCTAGGCATAGGCGGGCCACCGGTGGCTGTGACCCACCAATGCTAGGTAGCCGGCGATCCTCTGCGTTTCCTTCTCATTGGCCGATGTCAGGTGTTTCAACAGTAAGGTTGCTCGTTTCTGCGCTGCGTCTTTGAGTCTTAGGGTAGTGGTGGTCGTGTCTATCTCAAAGCCTAAATTGGTGAGCTGTCTCACTGGACGACTTCCTCTCATTGATGGTGAGACCCAGAGATTCTAGCAGGTTTGGGATGTGGTGTAGTTCCTCTGGGTCGTAGCTGTAGAAGAGGTAGTCATCCAGGTATGCGACGGCTTTGGTGTTGGTGAGGAAATTTGTGATCGCTTCGATTGCCTCCACGCTGATCCTCTGGAGTATGCTGGGGGACAAGCTGTGGCCCACCGGGATCCTGGTGACGGCGAATTTTTGTCCCCTGTAGTACACTCCGAGGAATTTGCGTGACGGCTCAGCTACTGGGATCTGGTAGAACCCGGATCTCAGGTCGATCTTCCAGAGGTAGGAATTTTCCAGTATCTGGGAAAGGGTGACGCCGGCTGATTTGAGTGAGAAGGTCGGCGTGTTGATGTATTCCGTCCAAGCTGACATATCTTGGATGATCCTGATCTCCCCGCTGCTCTTCGGTATGAGGAACAGCGGGGACGCGTCGCATACATCTTGTCTTTTTTCCAGAAGTCCATTTTTCAGCCAGTCCTGGATTATTGTGTCCATTTGGTCAGATGTCTTGGTCTTGCAGAAGGTGTGTGGGGCATCTTTGGGTCTGGGCATGTCCACGTCCCTGTCAAGGGTCAGGAATCTGCGTTTTTTGTTCCACATCACTGGCCGGATTGGAGGGACCGCTGTGCTCATGTAGTTGCAGTTCTGGAGCTTCACATATGCGGTTCCCTCTTGCTCCCATAGTGTTTAGAACTCCTTTCCCAGGCTGGGGAAGGGTGAGACGCCTTCTACCGAATCTTCGTTCCAGTCACTTGCTTCCTCTTCCTTGTCCCTGATTTCGTCACTGGGGGCTGAGTCTCTGTTGACTTCTGGTCTCCTTTTGACCGGTATCTTGGTGGCTGGTTCAGGATCCACTATCGATGCCCATCTGTTTGATGAGGTCGTCGAGTGAGTCTGTTGTAGGTTCTTGGATGTTCAGTGTTGTGGCGGCCTCTTCGTACCATCTACTGATTTCTGAGACATCTGGGAGGGGTCCTCCCCATATGTCCGTCTCTTCTTCCTGGTTCGGGCTTGTGCTATCACTGGTTGTTGGTTCCTCAAACCCTGCAGAACTGTTGTCGATACTAAGGTTGAGCCCGTCCCAGATGTCCAGTTGTCGTGGGGCCAGGTCCTGCCATTTGTTGATGTTAACATGGTCCAGAAAGGCTGTCTTCTTCGGTCAGCTCTTGTTCCTCGGGTATGTTGACATCTTAAAGATTGTATGGCGGAGCTAATCCAGCGGCGTGATATACTTCTTCTAGTGTCTGTTGACTCGGTGGGGATTTTTACTTCTAGCCATAGTTGTTGCCCCTCCTCTCCCCACCTTCTGACTCCATATCTCATAGCCAGATTGTCAGCCATAATATTAAAATATGTCCTTACTGACATTGCACAGTTAATGTTGCAAAATAATCTTCATGACTCATGCCACTGCTTTCTACTCAAGACAATATTGCACATAGTGCCCCATCTTAGGTGGCCCCAAATTTACACAAGATAGGACACCTCGCTGGAGGTGGTCCTCACCATTCGTGCCCTGAAGATTTCCTTCTCAGTGAACGACCTTGATCCCAACTCACCTGCGGCTGCTGTTGCGCTGCCCACAATCACCTCTGGGACTCCAGAGGTTAGGTTGGGTGGCGAGGCTGCAAAGGCGAGACCCACTAGGGCTTTAAAGAAAGTCTAGTGAGGAACTGCCAAAAATAATATAAACAAAGAGGTGTATCTAAGCCTTGGCACAAGGAAGCAACGCCTCAGACTGTGCTGGAGAAATGAAAGGCTCTCCTAAAGTTGAAGGTCCAGGAGAGACTTAGATAGGCAAAAAAGACTTAAGAAGGTCTTAAATCACTTTTTATTTTCAAAAGATAGTGCTATGGATTGTGTGAAAGAAAGATAGTGTTATGGATTGTGTGAATGAAAGATAGTGTTATGGATTGTGTGGATGAAAGATAGGTTATGGATTGTGTGGATGAAAGATAGTGTATAGATTGTGTGGATGAAAGATAGGTTATGGATTGTGTGGATGAAGATAGTGCTATAGATTGTGTGGATGAAAGATAGTGTTATGGATTGTGTGGATGAAAGATAGTGCTATAGATTGTGTGGATGAAAGATAGTGCTATAGATTGTGTGGATGAAAGATAGTGTTATGGATTGTGTGAAAGAAAGATAGTGTTGATGTTGGGGATGAAAGATGTGCTATAGATTGTGTGGATGAAAGATAGTGCTATAGATTGTGTGGATGAAAGATAGTGTTATGGATTGTGTGGATGAAAATAGTGTTATGGATTGTGTGGATGAAAGATAGTGTTATGGATTGTGTGGATGAAAGATAGTGTTATGGATTGTGTGGATGAAAGAGTGTTATGGATTGTGTGGATGAAAGATATGTTATGGATTGTGTGAATGAAAGATAGTGTATGGATTGTGTGGATGAAAGATAGGTTATGGATTGTGTGGATGAAAGATATGTTATGGATTGTGTGGATGAAAGATAGTGTTATGGATTGTGTGGATGAAAGATAGGTTATGGATTGTGTGATGAAAGATAGTGCTATGGATGTGTGAATGAAAGATAGTGTTATGATTGTGTGGATGAAAGATAGTGCTATAGATTGTGTGGATGAAAGATAGGGTTATGGATTGTGTGGATGAAAGATAGTGTTATGGATTTTGTGGATGAATACATTTTATATCAATAAATAATGTTGCTATTACAATGAAATTGTAGGGGCTTCTCTGATTATGTTGAGGAAATTAAATTACCACTTTCTTCCCTGTATCCTTCCATCTCATATTTGCAGGAAAGCCACTTCCAGTCTGCTGTTAACTCGATGCTTTGTGGGTATAATGTATATTGTACCGACAAGCCATTCTTTGATTGGGCATTGTAAGTGTTGCAATACTCGCACGTAGCGATATGTACCATAAATATATAAATATTGTTTCTGATCTTCAAGTGATCACTGACCCTATCTACCTTTCTATGGAAGTGACAGTATGCACCACAAGCTAATCCAACGAGTTTGCAATGCATAAGCAGAACATCTAGCGTCATAGTATTGACTTCTTCAGGGTTGATGGGAGGACTATAATGCTCCCTTAACTTTAGTTGAACTGACCTACGCCCTTCCTGTGCAAGCTGCCCCCTACTGGACAGGCTGTTGTACCTCTAAAATAGTGTTTGGGAATCTTGTCAGTTCTCAACACTATGGAGGCAGGCATCTGTTACTCCTATACCTAAAAGTGGCAAAGATAAACCAGAGCTAACTAGCTACAAACCCATAACCTCAATAAAATATTAGAAATAATAAATAAACGATTTATATTGTATTTAGAATCCTGCAATCTGTTATCTGATATTCATGGTGGTTTTTGCATAACTGATCCACAGTGGACCATTTGGTTTGACTGAGACAGATATTTGTGACGCTTTCTTCCATAAACAGCACCTTTTGGCTGTCATCTTGGATTTGGAGAAGGCGTACAACACCATCTGGCGGTACGAAATATTGAAAACACTCAAATTGGAAGTTCCAAGGGAACCTCCTCGTTTTTTTAGTTAATTTTATGTCAGGTAGATATTTCTGGATAAGGTTGAATAACACCTTATCTGATGATTTTATTCAATAAAATGGGGTAAGCTGTACATCCATTATTGCGATAAATAGCATTGTGGGCAACATGCACCTACCTGTCTGATCATGCCTTTTCGCGGATGACTACGCAATTTATTGCAGTTATTCAAGTCTCCACAGGTATGAACAGTAGATACAGCTTTCTGTCAACAATCAATGTACAAGGGCATCTCCACAGCCACTTCCACTTCCAAAGAATGTGCGGTATACACCCAGTCCCCAATACTATAATAGATCATGTTATTTTACCAGTCAGCAATTGTAAAGCTCCTGGGGTTTTTATTTGATTTTAAATTAATGAGGATCCATCAAACCAAAGACTTGAAAACTGGATTTGCTTTAAATGGTTAGCAGCTGCTCTTGGGGTGCTGATCGGGAAACCTTGATGCACCTCTCTAGGGCCTTGGTGAGATCAAACTTGATTAGAGCAGCTTCGTTTATGGCTCAGATGGTGTCCATCATGCTGGCATACAACTGGCTACTGATGCTTTTCCTACCACTTCAGTCGTCAACATATGTGCCGATGCCGGTGAGCCCCTCTTTCTTACCGCCGGTCCTTACCACTAGCATCTTGCGTGTCAAAACTGCATTGCATGCCAAAGCATATTTCTTACCATCCCATCCTGAAAATCATGTCTTGTATGAAACCAAATGGCATAGTATGAGGCCGGTTGGGATCCGGATGCTATCGGTTTTTGACTCGTGTTGGATAGACCTGTCAAAGGCTATCTCCACAGCTCCAGGTCAAGTTTCTCCCTGGAAGATATACCTTCCTAAATGTCATCTTGATCTTGCCAAGCCACCTAAAGCCACAACACTGCACATTATAAATGAAAGGACCTTTAATGAGCTCCTCTACTCTCGCTTTCAGGGATTCAAACCTATCTAGACAGACGGTTCTAAATCTGGAGCTTCTGTGGAATGTGCTTTCGTTGTGGAAGGATTCAATTTTAAATTTAGTTTACCTGGTTAATCCAGTGTTTTTACGGTGAGATTATAAGCCATTTTTAAATCCAGGGTTCCTACTCTGGAAAGTCAGGAAAGTCTGGGAAAAAAATAATAGGAGGAGGGATGATGGTGGCGCGCGCTTTGTTCTTGCCATGGTGAGAGTGTTGTTGTGTTGTTGTTGTGTCTCCTCCCTCCTCGACCCGACCGAGTCCCGAGGCCTGTCCACCATTCCTTTTATAGTCGCCTCTCGGACGGATACGGTGGAAGGTCCCAAGGGGACAGCCGAGAGCGAGGAAGAAGGAGACATTTGGCTAATGCCTTTATTACATTACAATGGGTACATTAGATATATAACAAGTCAAACAAATCTGTATTTACATGTTCAGGGTGAAAAATTCCTGCCGTCCTTGCCTCTTCTCCAGTAGTCTTTTTAAAATCTGTCATGATGGATGGTCCGCGGGTTCCACTCAGTCAATCCAGAAGGTGTCCCATGGAATTTCGCGGATGGTGTTCATGACGCGTAGGTGGAGGTTACGGGTGCCCGCAGTTATTGAAGACCAAACCTCTCCCTGTTGAAATGGTATAGAAGCCATTGTGTTGTCCATGCCGAGTAGAGTCCCCTTTGTCGTCTCTCGTGATGCTCCCAACGGATAGCGAGTAAACCCGCCACCACTTCGGCTTCGTTGATTTCCATGGGCCTTGACAGCCTCTGAACCATGGCGACGTTCTCCATGGGATTGTAGGTTGCCAAGGTCCAGGGGGTGGCATCAGAGAAGATGACTAAGGGCTCGACCTCGGGGTAATTCCACCGGGCCTTGGTTCATCGTGGAAGAGATAGGAGTTTGGTGGCAACACCCGGTGCTCTCCTATAGACTCTTGCAGTTGCGTAACCTGGCCATCTGAGGTTGAACCCAATCCATGCGATGAACCCGGCAATCCGTTGGACTTCCTTGTCGGTGCAATTGCCGAGATGTCTAAGTAGTAGCAGCGACTTCCGGTGAGTTTCAGGTGTGATTCTAAGTGTTGAGATGGTGGTGTCCAGTTCGATGCTGAGATAAATGATATTCCTGGTTGCTTCCTTAGAGGATTTGTTCTTGTTGCATGGGCAAAATTCAAGAGGGTAAGGCTTAAAAGTGTTAAAATATTGGATTACTTCACATGGAATGACCCTATTATTAAAATGTCTTATTAATGCCTTATTCTTCTCCTCTCTGCTTCCTTCACCCTTTCATTCCACCAGAGTATTTCCTTCTTCCTCCTCTGAAAACTTGTCCTCCATAACCTCCTCTGTCGCTCCTACTAGACTGTTCTTAAACCAGGGTTCATACGGTCCTTAAAGACCTGTAATTTAATGTATCTTTGTTCAAGGTCTGGAAATGTCCTTTAATTGCTCTGGGCCTTGAAAAGACCTGGAATTTCCATGTTTCCATCTTTATTTTTGAAAGGGTTGTGAAGAATGGCTGTAAAGACCCCGATTTAAGATGCAGTGGAGCGTGAAATATCTAGCTTATAGATAGTCACACCCATGGGTTGGGATCTCTATAGAGGCAAGGGGATACATACTGTGGTATCGCATTAGCGTAACTGTTGATGAAATACAATGTTTGCTTTAATTTCCTTTATTTAAAAATTTTAATTTCTGTGTATTCACAATTTTTCTTATAAGTTGCTCTAAAACCGTCTACCATTTGTAATAATTCTTTTAATATTTATGACAACCTATTAACACTTTAAGCACTTGTAATTATAGTTTTGCACTAAAATGCCGGCTGATAGCTATTAGTTCATCTCCCATCCACCTTAGTGCTTCAATTTTGGTTCTAGCTATACTACAATATATACTGAATCTAGAATGATTACACTAACCAATAAATCAAGGAGAGTGAAGTAAGTGACAATAAAGTTAGATTACTATCTTTATAGTCCTATCTGTGTATTAAATTTACAGAAAAGTTATTGTTTTCCATCTCTTTAAAATTCTGTACGGTTTATAATTCCTTTTTCTATTGACGTGTTTAGCTTATGGCAGCACGAGAAATATTTGTTGCGTTTCGTGTATTATAATTATCACATATTCCATGAGTGCATGGGTGCTCTCACTGTCCAAATTGTACTCTTGGCAATCCCTTAAAACTGGTTTTCTAAACACCTGCTCGCCTTTTGCTGGATTCCTAGTCATGCTGGTCTCTCAGGAAATGAACTTGCAGAGCAGGCAATTCATCTCCCTGGTGAGGCTTGCTTGAGTGTCATGTCTATGGATCTAAGGGCTTATGTTTAGCGTGGGTTTTATGCATCTAGCACGAGAAATGGGTTTCGACCTATGGTCAGAATAAATTGTGGTTCATTAGGGTTGGTGTGCCGCGATAGCCCTCATGTATGAAAGTCTAGAAGAGAGGAGGTCATTGTGACAAGACTTTGCCTCGGCCATACATATATGACCCATGGACTTTTACTGAGAGGGGATCCACATCCAGTGTGTGAGCTTTGCGATGCTCCCCTTAAGGGGGGTTTATATTTGACAAGTTTAGTGGCTTCAAGTTGTGTGAGCAAGTAAACTTGAAGGAACTTTACTAATGTAAACCCTTCTTCAAGTGAATTCAAGTAAATTGAGCTGCTACTTGAATTCATGTTTACTTGCTTCTTCAAGTTCAAGTGAAAGTCAAACATGTTTGACATTCACTCCAGAAAGTAATAACTAGGGGGCGGATTTATAGGCACTAAAAATTAAAAAAAAGGCAGGCAAATAGGCACTAAAAATCTCAAAAATAGGCGCATAAATAGGCATTATAAAGTAAAAAAGGCAATAAATAGGCACTAAAAAGAAAAAAATAAGCACATAAATAGGCATAGTAATGAAAAAATGCACCAAAACACTCAACATCTTTATTATTAATTCTTAAAATTTAGCATACACTTTCCATAAACACAAATTAATTACCAAATACTTCTCAAGATGTTCAGATGTAAATTTTGTTCGTTGTCTGACAAAATGTTTTTATACTGTGTGAAACTTCTCTCGACTTCACATGAAGTCATCGGAAAAAACTTCAGACATGCTATCTCTGCTGAGCTAAGCTTGACTTCTGGGAGTGATTTAGTTTGTCCTTCTAAGATGTCCGCAATACTTGCCATCATTTTCTACCCAGGGTTTCGCTGCAATACTCTGTTAAATTTGTCGACGATGGCTGTGCCAACTGAGCCAGAAGCCTGATTATGGATTTCGTCATTCCCCGCATTATCTTCACAGCTTTCACAAGAGGCAAATCCCTCGCCTCTAAAACTGTGATTGCTCCAGGAAGATTTCCAAAATTGCTATTTACGTATGCCAGATCCGCAATGAATCTTGAGCAGGAGATGACAGCATTCGCTTCTGTAATGGTGACAGCTTGTTCCTCGTCAATAGTTTGGACTACATACAAGCAAAACAGTTGGTATAGCAAAACTCACCATTCTTTCAATATATTGTGTTATACAAGTATAACCATTAAATTAAATTTTTTCAATAATGTGGACGGCAGGTGAATCAATAAAACTAGTGGTAAGCACTCACTGCAATTTAAATTTTTAAACGCACCTAAATATAGTGTATTGTATAATATCTTTTGAATGTCACCCAGGTGATCTGGATAGTACAACGCAGCATGAAGCCATATACCCCAACGCATTAACACTGGCTGTGGTGGCAAAGGTGTGTTGGTCAGGGCGGCCTTTAAATTAGAAGATTCATGATGGAGCCTTCAAAACCACTTTCTTAACTGTAGAAAAAATAGCGTTAACATTTGGAAAACGTGATCTAATATCTTCTGCAACCCTATGAAAGTATGTGCTAGACAAGTCATGTGAATTAACTTGGTGTAGAATACTTTTAAGCTCGCAGCCGCTTTCAACATGTAGGCCGCACTGTCTGTCAGCAACACCAAAAACCTTTCGTCGTTGTTTTCTGATGGCCACAGGACACCTAATATAAACAAATTAACTTATTTATAATTATAATTTTTACAGGACTAACACTGTGAATCATTAAATTAACACAGTATATCTTGTGCAATTAAGTTACATACTTACGCAAAGCATCACAAACAACTATGGCAATTGTCGAGCTGTGGGTTGCCTCAAGCATCTTTGAAACAACCAAGTGAGGTTTCCCAGGACCCGTAGAGTCTAGTTTTCCAACAACAACATTTGCAACATATCTGCCACAGCGGTCAGTGTAACAGTGTAATATACATAGCCACTGAATGAACTGACACTGCTGTGAGCTAGAAGAAAATCTTCGTCGCCAGTCTGACCTGTCTGAACCTATCAGACCCTGGAACATATGTTTTTTCTACGTAACACGAGTATCCACGTGGAGTGACTTAAGGAGTGAGGAGGAGGGGGGGGGGGGTAGCTGCAAGTATTTAGAAAGAAAAAAAGAGGTGGGAGGAAGAGAAAGATATAAAAAAAAGGGCACATTAAGGCTCCATTTGTAAAATAGGCACTAAACACCGAAATAGGCATTTATAGGCACTATAAAAGTTATCACATTATCTTCACAATCCTCGAAAATAAACTTATACCTCAAAAGCCTACTTTTCAAAGCATAGGATTTAAAAAGGCATTTAGGGCAAAATCCGCCCTCTAGTAATAACTTGGGAAGCCACTCGAAGGAAACTTGAACACACTTGACTGGTGTAAAACCCTCTTTCAAGTTTACTGGCTCAAGTAGATTCACGTATTATATCAGGTGAAGCCATTTATAACTGTGTTTTACTTGACCTGTAATGTTTCACTTGAAAGTGTGTAAATCTCAACAGCCTTCAAGTCAGGGATTCTAAGAAAGTTGAAGCTACTCGAAGCCACTTAACTTGACCAATGTAAACCCCTCCCCCCCCCCCTTTAGTGTGTAGCACATTTTGGTGGAGTGTTGCAAGAATACCTCTTTTCACATGACACTTGATTTTAATGTTGACCTTTGGTTTTTGTTACACAACAATGTGGATGGAGTCATTTAGTTTTAGCAATTTTAATATATTTTAATGTTTGTTTTGTCCTGTGTTTTTTTTATAGCAGGTATCACCCCAAACGATACTAATAGCTGAGTTCCATTCCTATGGAGTTTCTCAAATAGACTTTGTCTTGTATTGAGATTTATTTTTAACATTTCAGTACAAATTTTACTATTTATATATGTTATTTTACTTTAATTCTTTCATCCGCTCACATTGGCAGGTAAATTATAGCAAAACATATTTTTGGTCAAAATAAATCACATACTGGTATTACTCTGGTGGAAACATTTGAGTTTATCTTTATTCACATGATGACCTCAACAGTATGTGAAGCTCTGTCAAGGGGCCCATAAAGTTTATTTTTGAGTGAATTTTAATATCTAACATCACACAAAATATTCTTATGGAACTGATATTTTGTTTAACTGTTTTATTTGCTTTATATAATCTATAACAAATTAAATCCAATTTTCACTTTGCCAAAAGCACATTCTTCTATCAGGAATGAAGATCTCTTACTCAGATTTGAATTTTTTTTATGTAGGTTTAAAATAATGAGCTGTTAAATAATATTTTATAATTTTAAATTTGCTAAACATACTCTGTGAAAATTGATGTAAAATTAAAACTCTATTAAAGATATTTTCTATAGATTATCACAATAATGTGACAACAATACTTATCCCTAAAATTGGTTTAGAATTAGAAGTTTACATTTAATTAACTTGGTTTAGAAACCAACTTATTATTCTTAGTTGATGATAACTCAAACTTAATGCAATCCACTCTTTTTATTGATCTAGGTAAGTGGGTTGCGGCCATGCAATGCTCTGAAGAAAACTTGTGTCACTGGTGTGAACTCCAAAGAAGCGGTTGTTGATTATTTTGACAGTCAGATGACCCAGGAAAATATTCCTACTCCTGAAAGTTTCTTTATTTTTCGTCGTAAAAAACCAACAGCTGATGGTAAGTTTATCACAGGCGTATGTGAGGTTTGAAGGATCACAAGGTTGCCTCAGTCCCTGTACCTGCCGGTGTGACCTAGTCTGCTGACCGTACTGGTGCTTAGCGACAAGGGTCTGGTGTTTGGGTTCACAGTGCTTCATGTAGTTATGATTGTGTTTAAATAAATTCACAAGTGGGAATTATTTCTATTTTAGTGTAATTATTAATGTCGACAATATTGTTAATAGTTCCTTCATTTAGACTTTATATACTAATTTTCTTCATTCGGTTTGGATTTAAAAGAATAATGTTTTTGATGTAGTTTATATAAATGTAAATAATAGTGTAAGAAATTTAATATTTTGCTTTGACACAATTTAAAAAAAGACAAATGATCTTTAAGGGCTAACAAAATTGCCAAGGAAAAGGTGTACAGTTGCTTTGTGTAATAATAGCCACTAAAATACAAAAATAAACTCAAATGAAAAACCAATAAAATATTATTCTTTTCCGAAAGATCTGGAAATTTGTAAAAATGGATACACCTTTGGAGTAGGGATGGGAAGGGAAGTCCGGATTCATGTTCAGTGTGCTCAGAAACTTTTGCTCGGATGATCATGAACGAGACCTTAAATCTGAACTACTTGACTTGACTGAAAAATTTAAACTGAAATCGATTGCTGTACCTTCCTTAAAATTACATAATGATTCTGTTATGGTTATGAAGGAAATAAACGAAAATGTGTTTCAATCACCATCACAGGGCCAAAGAAGACTCGCTAAACCTATGGTGTGTGATTTGATGGTACAAGATACAGCTTCACAGATGAGTGAATCAGGGTTGCCACGCACCTGGAAAACAGAAAACGGGAAAAGACAGGGAATTTGTTTGTGTCTGGAAAAAACCAGGAAAACCCAGGGAATTTCACCAAAAAGCTAGAATTTACTGGAATTTGTTAGTGAATTTGGGCAATAAAGTTCTTGCAAGCGGAACAATATAGACTAAAATTTGTAACTAGAGAATTGAGCAGTCTGATCGGAACACGTCTCATTTATGATGACTATGCTTACCAGCACCTCATCAGCTTGAGATAAGTCCTGAGTGCAACTGAGACGACTCGTTTTCGTTCGGCAAATGCCGCGTATTTTCGGCTTCCTCCACTCACCCCCGCTAATAAGACAAACGTCTCGTTCCACCCCCACATTTAAACTCAAAATTGTATTTTTGGTATTTCCCATTTTTTTTCATTCCATTTAGGGTAGACAGAAAATATAACCAATTTTTCCTTCTAGAAAATGTGTCATTCATTTCTCATCATTTTCCAAATAATTCTTAAACATGTGTTTCTCTTCCACAATAAAACATTCTTCCAATGACAAATTACCACTCTTCATTTCTAAAATTTTCTTTAAAACTAAATTAAATGCCACTATAATTATATTTATAATATCTATTAGGTGTCTGGAAAAATGAAAATTTTCTCTGGAAAACCTGGAAAACACAGGGAATTTGATAATATGAAAATAGTGGCAACCCTGGTGAATACTACTGATAGGGCTCAAACATTCCACAATCTGTTAATGGAACTCAAACTAAATTTTTCATAAATGAATTGATGTCTAAAAATGAAATTCTACGTTCAAAAATGATTGTGAGTTTGGTCATTTAGTTAAAAGTAGATCCCTAAAAATTTGCAGATTTCAAAATGAAATTTATATTTTGCAGGGAAAGATAAAATTATTAAAATCTGTGCATTCATTGCTACGAGATAAATTACTGAAACCTTTTACAAGTAACCAAAAATTTAGACGAAATGTACCCACATTTTTGAAGAGGGTAAGTTGGAAACCATTTAGAAAAAAAAATTCATACACCTGAACCGGATTGTAATCCCGACCTTCCCCCAAAAAACAGCACAGTAAATCATATTGTAATTGAGCCCACTTGTCCAAAAAAACACTTATAAATGAATAGACGTCTGTAGTTAATGGGCATGGCATTTTGTTGGAATAATAGTCTTAAAAATATAATAGCCATTGTTGGTAAATAAATACATATTTCTCGCACTTATAGAGTGTAGAAGCCCTACATAAATAATAACCACTAATGAATTTAGATAACCAATTATAACTTAGAGATTTGATAATTAATAATGATACACTCTTGAATGTATGTTAGTTTAATAAATATTTAAAAACACAAAAATCCGTGTGTTCTAAATATTTTATTTTTTTAAATATCACCTTTATAATGTGTTAAGGCCTACACACACATATGAGTACACAGACAAACATCAATCTCATATATACTGTTTGATTGAGAACGGGAGGTTGGGACATGCAGAGCACACTGATGTGTTTTATTCCAACTATCCCTCCACACCAATACTTCTTCTAAATTCTACTTTTCTCATCCCAAACACATAGGTATAAATATAAGAATAGCCTGGACGAAATAAGATGCAGGTACGAGTAAAAGGTTATTTAGTATTGTTAGTTGTGTTTCCTTGTTAATCTTAATTCACACTTTAAGTGTACACTTAACTCTTCATAGCTAATATTTTAAAACTTTTTGTCACTATATGTCAAATAAATCAACCATTCAGATGTCATCATGCTATCATAATAATGATGTATACATACACTGTCATCTTGAGATGTTTGTTACTTTATTTAATTGGTGATAGAAGTATGTAGTAGAAACAGATACATAAGAGCCCTAATAGCTAGGTACTTTTAAATTATATGAAAATCAAGTTAAATTATTCATGATGAAACACTAGGAAGTTTGGTTGGAGAGGTATTCAGGCGTTCACCTGGTGACATCACATCTGGCCCAACCAGAACCACTAAAATGGAGGATTGAGGCAACCTTTCTATATCTAACAGCCCGGGTAATACTTGCCTAGAACACACCTGGTGATGCTAAGTTTCTTACAGGTGTATGTGAGGGTTTGAGTGTTGATTGCTGGTGGGTATTTTTACCTGCTAGAACACACCTGGTGATGCTAAGTTTTCTTAAGGTGTTTATGTGAGGTTTGAGTGTTGATTGTGGTGGGTAATACTTGCTAGAAAACATATAACAGCCCATCTCATGGAAGGTCAGCCAGGATATTTTATATATCATCACACTCAAACTAGACATTATATCAAGTTACTTACACTCTTCCCTTGACGGAAGCAAATTTGACATCAGTGAAATAGTTGATTCATTTATTTAAAAATAATTAGAGATGAATCACATCTACTTTTTCTCCAATGCTAAGCTGCACGGTATGCCTGTGAGGGGTTGATAAACTACTATTACATTCTTATGCTGTTTTTATGATAAGTTGACCACTCTAAAAGATTTTTTTTTCCCAACTGCCAGGTTTGACTAAAACTGCCCACCCCTCTGGGGTACAGACACTGCACTGGATAAACTCCTCCGCTTTATCTGTCGTTGGGGCTCTAGGTCTTCTTCTGCTTTTGAAACCATTGGCTATCCTAATTAAAACTTGTTTGGCTTGCCAACCCTATATGTGTCGCTTTCACTGCGGCTATTTAAACATGCCTGTTAGTTTTCGGGAGCTTCCCTTCACCTCGTACCATCCAATGAGTTAGCACACTACACTTACCTGACATGGTCACCTAGATCCTTGAGTACTGAGCCAAGGTCACTCACCCTTCACTACAAAGTAACACACTACAAATATATCGACTTTAAAATCCAAACTAGTTGGGCTCAAATGTGCAACTTTTATTGCTGTTGTTGGAATCTACCTTTCTGCCACTTGTAGAAATAATAGTTTAGTCTGTGTACAGAAAATATGTGTTTCCTTGTATAAGTTGTGAGCCACAAACAAATGATAGTCTGTCCAGTAGGAGATTTAGAAAGTTGTCAACTTGTGTAGAGACTTACTTAACAAGCTTAACGCTGATTGTGCATGTGATGGGGTGAATTATTTATTACAGGGTGTCCAGCGAGCTGGAAAACAGGAAAGTTGATCGACTTTCTGGAATTTTTACATATTCATTATTACAATACACAACTTTTATTTACATTAGTCAAAATCAATCTTTCTCCCAGTTAATACATACTGAATTTTTCTCAACACATTTGTCCATAATTCAATTAATTTAAATTAGTTTAAAAATAATACCTGGACATAGGAATCAAACCTGTTTCACTTGGCTAAGCATGCCAACGCCATACCTCTGAGCTATCAGACCCCTTCACTCATAATTTAAAGCAGAGTCTGTTGTGTATGTGGGAAAATCATCGGCTACCATGACCAACGACCATGATGCAACTCGGGAGGGCTGTGATGCCGCCAAGTGTAAATGCACAAAGTGTAAATTGATGTCATTTTCAACCATTTTAAACTAATTGAGTTGTGGTCATCTCTGTACTGACATTTTCTTAGTTACAGCGATTTACACCTCAAAATCAACATGCTTTATTTAAAAATACACATGAAACTGACCAGTGGCGTTTGGTCAATTCTGGACAAAGGGAAGCAATGATGCTACGATAAAGGGGGTCTGATGGACCCAAGAATAATTGGAAGCTCACACTGGTCCTCATTTGTTTGTTTTTGTATAATTTAAAGTCCAAGAATTTTAGGAAAATCTACTGAACAAATTAGAAGGAAGTGCAAACTCGGTACAGTCGTTAATTGAGCCCTGCTTATGAAAATATTAAAAGTCACCATAAATCCATGTTGTGCTCCAGCCGCCATCTTGGAAAATGATGGCCGAATTTCTCTTTTTAGGCCATAATGTCAGAACAGTGACAGTTACAAAAAAACTCTTCATAAAAATAAACCATTATTTAGTCTACTTTGGTGACCTGGCGGTCTAGGGGTAAGGTGTCAGACTTCTGTGCTGGCAGCCGGGGTTCAATCCTCAGTCCCGGCACAGATTTATCTGATTTCCAAACCCTTCCTTCACCTCTGACAAGACATCTTGTGAATGTGGGGAATGCCAGGCCTCCACTGTGGTTCAGATTCCACGTTAAACTGTAGGTCCTTCATTTCATCTCATAATCACCCTACCATTACACATTAGCGTAAGTGCGTATAACCCGAACGGGTAGTAAGACGAGGTGCTAATAATAATAATAATAATAATTTAGTCTACAATCCTTTTTGTTGGATATAAAATAAAAATGTTACACGTAATAAAGTAAGGCCTGTCTTCTGGCCTGTCTTTGTGAAGCTAAAAACGCTATTTACGGAATTAAGTTCTGTACAAATTATTTTTGACTTGTAATGGGAAAGGAGCTTACTTTTCAGCCAGCGGTCACTATAAAGGTCTTCTGTCTGTGCACCAGAAACTTGAATCATAATTCCTTTCATCTCACTCAAACTGTACTGACACTAATCGTTACTTTCAATATAATATAAAAGTGCTTTGAAAGCAGAGGTAGCAGCTGAATCTTCTGGAGCACCTACCTTATTTTTATGTGCAATGTGCTTGAATTTGTTGCAACAAACAAAGTGAAAAAGACCTTCTTCTGTAACTGGATCAATGGTGTTAGCAACATGTGCGTAAACTTCCTGCCCACACTCATTGCGTTGTTCACAAACTGAAATAATGTTTTCACGAAACGCAATAGTACCGACATTATATACAGTGAGGTGTCTATTTTTTGGACGTTTTGAGTCATTAAAACTAGTTTTCTTTCCGCAGAATAAACAATCACTTAAAATTGAATCTAGCAACTTCTGAGTGAAGCACTGGACATGCTTGAGAAGTTGATGGTTGTGATAGTTATTTATAATTCTTGTATAGTTATTCTGGCAGGTTTTGTTTAGTGGAATGTTTTTCAAAACTTGAAGTATCTTGTATTTATCATATCTTCTATCTTTGCTAGCTTGAATTAATGTATCAAGTCCTTTCTAAAAGAATACTTCTTTTCCTTCATCTAGTTCTTTGTCACATAATAAGCATTCCATTTTGAATAACACGTTAAGTTAATTAATCTGTGAGTAAGTAAATACAATTTTTTTTTTTTTTTACATGTTTACTCACACTGCATACTTGTCAACAGATAATTATATAAGAAGATGCTTTGGATTTAAATTAATGCTTTGGATTATTAATTCGGAGTAAAATATAAATAAATTAGAACAGAGTTACTTGTACCAGCCTGGAACAATATTATATTATGAAAAATTATATCATTAATAATATTTTGGGGATTCTAAAATCCATACACATTTTAACAATACTTGGTTGGTAGAAAATTTAACTAGTATCTATTTGAATTCCTAAAGATACTAGATTTAAAGACTAAATACTAAAGTTGGCAAAATTGGTGGGAGCTAAGCCAACAATTTGGGGTTATGTTATTATGGAAAAAGGGAATTACATAATTTTATATCACAACAATGAATAAACAAATGTTAATGAATACTATTTACAGAACTTATTATATTTTAAACACGAAGCATAAACTATTCAACAATAGAAAAAAGCTTTCTGAGACCTTGGCTAAGTCTTAAAAGTTCCCTCTTTGCTGTAATAATTTGTTGTTTAGAGGGCTATGATAAATTATGTACTTACATGTCATGTTGAACAATACACACCCGCTTTCATATACACTATATTATAAACTATTCAATCAACATAACAAATATTAAGTTAGTTAAAAGACTACTGTGGCATAAACATTACTAGTCACATTTCTGATGCAATTTACCATAAAACAGGGTTTCCACCTAAATCACCTTTCTCTCCAGTAAAACTTCAATTGTGCAAAATATCACAAAATGTGAGTGATGAGATGTGTGGGTCCCCAATGATGAGAAAACTTGGATTGAAGAAACCCATTATCGTTTGTTTGACAGGATTGCTTTCTACATTGAACATGTTTGTTCATTTTTTGTCATAAAAAGTATTATTGAAAAGATGGAATCTATTCATTGGCTCCTAATCAAGAAGAAATATATAAAGTGCTTCAAGTTTTTTTAGTAGTACTGAATCTTACTACCTGTTCGGGTTATACGCCAATGTACTAATCACACTAATGTGTCCAGAATCAGGAAGGTTTAATTTAGTCGAAGTGCACCCCCATTTGCATGGAGGGAGAGTAGTAAATCATTTAGGGAAAACCACCCTCATTGCACCTGACCTGGGTTGAGCCCCAATCTCCCCATCTTCGACATTATAGTCCAATTTGAGAGTAGTGAGTTAGATCATGCGGCCATTGAAGCGGGTTGCAGCTAACAATAGGAGTTTTTTTTTATGGTGGCTGACCACTAGTTGACCACAATTGGCTTGTGGATCATATGTTTTACAACCTGGTTGGGGCATATCCATATGTTGTTCAGGTATTTTGTTAAATGTATTGAGAACATTACACAAACTAAACAAAGTATAAAGTTGTCACTTTAATTCTGTCTATTAAGAACTGTTAAAGAACAGTGATTTAATTCTGTCTTTTAAGAACTGTTAAAGAACAATTGCAAAGTTGATGAAATACTATAAAATTCACATCTTAGTTTGTTACAATATTTTATTGTTGAGTTTCCTAATTAAATTGCATACCTTGTGTGTTTATATGTTGTCTCTACATTATATTTCAGATGCTTTCAGCAAACTTTCTGATGAAATGGTCTTAACAATTTTTCGTCATATGCCAAAGAAATCTCTGGTTCGATGTGCATTTGTTTGTAAACGCTGGCGCCGTATAGCTTATGATGAATCTCTCTGGTCGAGACTTGATCTCAGCCTTCGTACTCTGCGACCTGGCAATCTGGGGTACACTCTGGTACGAGGCGTGTCTATTCTAAGACTTGCTCAAGCAGAGGTGAGTCTATTCTAAGACTTGCTCAAGCAGAGGTGAGTCTATTCTAAGTCTTGCTCAAGCAGAGGTGAGTCTATTCTAAGTCTTGCTCAAGCAGAGGTGAGTCTATTCTAAGTCTTGCTCAAGCAGAGGTGAGCCTATTCTAAGTCTTGCTCAAGCAGAGGTGAGTCTATTCTAAGTCTTGCTCAAGCAGAGGTGAGTCTATTCTAAGACTTGCTCAAGCAGAGGTGAGTCTATTCTAAGACTTGCTCTAGCAGAGGTGAGTCTATTCTAAGTCTTGCTCAAGCAGAGGTGAGTCTATTCTAAGACTTGCTCAAGCAGAGGTGAGTCTATTCTAAGACTTGCTCAAGCAGAGGTGAGTCTATTCTATGACTTGCTCAAGCAGAGGTGAGTCTATTCTAAGTCTTGCTCAAGCAGAGGTGAGTCTATTCTAAGTCTTGCTCAAGCAGAGGTGAGTCTATTCTAAGACTTGCTCAAGAAGAGGTGAGTCTATTCTAAGTCTTGCTCAAGCAGATGTGAGTCTATTCTAAGTCTTGATCAAGCAGAGGTGAATCTATTCTAAGTCTTGCTCAAGCAGAGGTGAGTCTATTCTAAGTCTTGCTCAAGAAGAGGTGAGTCTATTCTAAGTCTTGCTCAAGCAGAGGTGAGTCTATTCTAAGACTTGCTCAAGCAGAGGTGAGTCTATTCTAAGTCTTGCTCAAGCAGAGGTGAGTCTATTCTAAGTCTTGCTCAAGCAGAGGTGAGTCTATTCTAAGACTTGCTCAAGAAGAGGTGAGTCTATTCTAAGTCTTGCTCAAGCAGATGTGAGTCTATTCTAAGTCTTGATCAAGCAGAGGTGAATCTATTCTAAGTCTTGCTCAAGCAGAGGTGAGTCTATTCTAAGTCTTGCTCAAGAAGAGGTGAGTCTATTCTAAGTCTTGCTCAAGCAGAGGTGAGTCTATTCTAAGTCTTGCTCAAGCAGAGGTGAGTCTATTCTAAGTCTTGCTCAAGCAGAGGTGAGTCTATTCTAAGTCTTGCTCAAGCAGAGGTGAGTCTATTCTAAGTCTTGCTCAAGCAGAGGTGAGTCTATTCTAAGTCTTGCTCAAGCAGAGGTGAGTCTATTCTAAGTCTTGCTCAAGCAGAGGTGAGTCTATTCTAAGTCTTGCTCAAGCAGAGGTGAGTCTATTCTAAGTCTTGCTCAAGCAGAGGTGAGTCTATTCTAAGTCTTGCTCAAGCAGAGGTGAGTCTATTCTAAGTCTTGCTCAAGCAGAGGTGAGTCTATTCTAAGACTTGCTCTAGCAGAGGTGAGTCTATTCTAAGTCTTGCTCAAGCAGAGGTGAGTCTATTCTAAGTCTTGCTCAAGCAGAGGTGAGTCTATTCTAAGTCTTGCTCAAGCAGAGGTGAGTCTATTCTAAGTCTTGCTCAAGCAGAGGTGAGTCTATTCTAAGTCTTGCTCAAGCAGAGGTGAGTCTATTCTAAGTCTTGCTCAAGCAGAGGTGAGTCTACTTGTTTATATTGAACATGGGCGTCACACATGGACCTTTTATTTTTACTTCTTCCATTGTTTAGTAATGAGTAATAAGAAAAATAATAAATGTTAAGATAACACAATATCAATACAAGAGTTGAATTCAATATAAAAATATAATATACAACCAATGAATATTGAAACTTTGATGTTTAACAAATATAGTGTGACAATTTAAGTATGGAAGACTTATATATATATATATATATATATATATATATATATATATATATATATATATATATATGACTAGATTGAGATAAAATAAAATAAAAATGTTATGACATTATAAAAGTGAGACTATCTTACATAAAATACACAAATAACATTTTAAAATAATAAATTAAAACAAATAGTTTAAGTCAATAGAACAGTACGAAATATAAATTGATAATATTATGGTTGCTAAATTGTAAGATTGAAGAATAAATTGTAAAATTGAAGTTATATTTTTTATTATTGAAATCTTATCTGATATGAGTGCCCTTGTTCCTTTTTCTCAAGCTGGTATGAATCAGCTTAAAGTTGCTGCAACATGTTTCGGCGTAACAAATGACGCCATCATCAGGCTATAGAATAAAAAATCAAAACAAATCATGGCCCAATCCAGTGTGAATTTTTTAGACATGAAAATTAAACTGATCAAAAGTTAATTAGGAACATGATATGAAGGATATAAACCAAAGAAAGAAATAGCATATTTACCGTTAACGCCTTATTGAATGATTCCGTCTGTCATGAAGAATGGAACTGATCTTAGGGAGTGTATTAAAATCGTGTGTATAAGAACTGGGTTCCTGATATGTTCTAGAAGAATTTCGTAAAGAGTCAAGGATAATGAAACATGCTTGGTTGTAGTAACTTAGTGATGTAGCGTAAGAAACAGATAGATGATATTTAGAACATGAATGAGATAAAGATGGAAAATTTAAATTAGAGAAGGAGAATGACAATTAAGGGAATGGAGAAAGGGTACTAATCTTCTCGACACTGGCCCGAACAGGTCATTTACTACTATGGAAGGATGGGCCGGATCATATGGGATGTTATTTCATTTTAGTGTGTTGAGGTAGGTTTTTTATAGTGTTGATAAGTGTTTGTGGGTTTGTTCATTTAGGACATTTTTGTTATTAAGTATAGCGGTCTGAATGAATATATTTTCTGCGGTGTTCATGGTTGTACCTTTGTGAGATTTGTGTAGAAGCTTCATACATTTTTCCATAGGGGTTGGTTGATGGCCGGATTCTTTGAGATGTTCTGAAAATTTTGATTTATTTCTATCATGCTTAAAATCACTTAAGTGTTCAAAAAACCTAGTCGAAATTTGGCGTCCTGATTGACCTATGTACACGCTGTTACATTCACAAGTTAGTTGGTAGATACCACTGTGCTGATATTGGTTGATTTTGTTGAGATTGGAATTATTGATATGTCTTTTGATGTTGTTATTGGTACTGAAGGCAATATTAAGTTTATGTTTTTTGAGGATATTAGTAATGTTGTTAATTTCTTGGCCAGTGTAATTAAATTTAATCCATTTGTTTTGGCGGTTAGGGATGGTCTGAAGGTTCTTTAAAGTAGTTGTTTTGTTTAGTTGTGATTTTTGTTTCTGAAGTATCCTGTATATGAAGGAATGGGAATAACCATTGGATGTTGCTATTTGTTTGATAATGTTGAGTTCCATTTTGAAGTTTTTCTTGTTTAGGGGTATATGAAGTAGTCGATATATTAAACTATTGAAAGCTGCTTTTTTGTGAATAGATGGGTGTATCGAATCTTTAGGAATGATAACATCAGTATGGGTGGGTTTTCTATAGATTTTGTATTCAAAGTGATTAAGTTTGTTCTTTGTTATTGATAGATCTAGGTAGTTGATGCTGTTGTTGATTTCATTTTCTATTGTAAATTGTAGGTTAGGGTGGATATTATTCATACTGGTATTCAAATCTGGTAGGGATGATCTTGAAGGAAGTTCATAAATTACCAAAATATCGTCGACATATCGACAGTAAAATACTACGTTGAAAAAAGTTTTGAGTTCATTTAGGATTTTTTGATCATATTGCTGTAGAAAGATTTCGGACATAAGACATGAAATAGGTGAACCCATGACTAGACCATCATTTTGAGAGAAGTACTTATTGTTGAATTGAAAATAATTTTGATTAGAAACAGTTTTTAGAACAGAGATGATCTGTTTGATGTATTCAGAAGAAGCGTTGTTAGTTGCGAGAATGTTTTTGGTGATATGAATGGTTTCATTTACGGGAACATTGGTATATAAATTGGAGATGTCCAGAGATAAGAACTTAGAATGATTATTCAAGTTTATATTTTTTAATTTACTGACTAGGTCATAGGAGCTTTTAACGTTATAAGTATATGGCAGTTGTAGGTTATGTTGGAGTGTTTTTGCAAGAAATTTGGTTGTTTTATAAGCAGGCGCATTTTGATAGTTGACTAAGGGTCGTATAGGGATATTGGGTTTGTGAATTTTAGGAAGAGAAGTGAAGTTAGGTGCTTTAGGATTCATGTTGATGAATTTGAAACTGTCCTTTGAAGAAAAAATTAGAGGGGCGTTTTTTAGAGTGGATTTGATGTATTTTTGGTATTTGGTGGTGGGATCACTTTTCAATTCATTGATGTTGTTATTTATGAAGTCCATGGTTTTTGATATGTAATCATTATGATGTATAAGAACTATGGTATTGCCTTTGTCTGCTTTAACGTTAATTATGTTGTTACTTTTGAATTTGTTTTTGAGATGTTTGAGGACAAGAAGCTCTTTGGGGTATGTTTTGTTTTGAATATTATTTTTGATGATTTTTTGGATTTTGTTAGCGATTATGTTCCTAGTTTGGTTTTTAGCTTCTTGATCGATATGTTTTATGGCTTCCTCGCAGTCAATTATATATGAGTGGATTTTATTTGTGATGGAATAATTGGGACAGTTGAATTTGTAACCCTTGAGGAGTAGTTGCTCCTCTTCCTGAGAAAGTTTGAAATTAGTAAGATTTAATATTCTGGGGTAAAATGTATGAGTTATTGGGGGGGTTGATGTTTGGACAGGTTTTTGTTGTTTGATCAAATTGTTCATTTTATTTTGGAGGTTAGTGTTTTTTCTGACTAAAATTGTCTTGATTTTGTCATGTATATGACCAGTACCAATAACAACATCAAAAGACATATCAATAATTCCAATCTCAACAAAATCAACCAATATCAGCACAGTGGTATCTACCAACTAACTTGTGAATGTAACAGCGTGTACATAGGTCAATCAGGACGCCAAATTTCGACTAGGTTTTTTGAACACTTAAGTGATTTTAAGCATGATAGAAATAAATCAAAATTATGCTATTTCTTTCTTTGGTTCATATCCTTCATATCATGTTCCTAATTAACTTTTGATCAGTTTAATTTTCATGTCTAAAAAATTCACACTTGATTGGGCCATGATTTGTTTTGATTTTTTATTCTATAGCCTGATGATGGCGTCATTTGTTACGCCGAAACATGTCGCAGCAACTTTGATTCATACCAGCTTGAGAAAAAGGAACAGGGGCACTCATATCAGATAAGATTTCAATAATAAAAAATATAACTTCAATCTTACAATTTAGCAACCATAATATTATCAATTTATATTTCGTACTGTTCTATTGACTTAAACTATTTGTTTTAATTTATTATTTTAAAATGTTATTTGTTATATGTATTTTATGTAAGATAGTCTCACTTTTATAATGTCATAACATTTTTATTTTATTTTATCTCAATCTAGTCATATATATATATATATATAAGTCTTCCATACTCAAATTGTCACACTATATTTGTTAAACATCAAAGTTTCAATATTCATTGGTTGTATATTATATTTTTATATTGAATTCAACTCTTGTATTGATAATTCGTTTCCTTACTACATTACACCATGTTTTTCATGAATCTCAATGCTACCCAAGCATATAAATGCAAAAAATTTATTAACACCAAAATTAACCTAAAAAAGACCAACGCAAACTTATGGTTCAACTACCAGTGTATTAATAACAATCTCACTCCAAAATTTGCTAAAACTATTTATAAGTCTAAACATTTCAGAATTAAAAAGTTTAATGAAACAATTCAAAAAGCTAGAATTAAATATGAAATAGCATATTTACACAGGAAACAAAATTTTCTTAACTTGCAAGCCTATCAATTACATTTAGAACTTAGCAATTCCATTCACCCTACTATATGGCACAACATACTAGATCATATACATGACAAAATCAAGACAATTTTAGTCAGAAAAAACACTAACCTCCAAAATAAAATGAACAATTTGATCAACAACAAAAACCTGTCCAAACATCAACCCCCCCAATAACTCATACATTTTACCCCAGAATATTAAATCTAACTAATTTCAAACTTTCTCAGGAAGAGGAACAACTACTCCTCAAGGGTTACAAATTCAACTGTCCCAATTACTCCATCACAAATAAAATCCACTCATATATAATTGACTGTGAGGAAGCCATAAAACATATCGATCAAGAAGCTAAAAACCAAACTAGGAACATAATCGCTAACAAAATCCAAAAAAATCATCAAAAATAATATTCAAAACAAAACATACCCCAAAGAGCTTCTTGTCCTCAAACATCTCAAAAACAAATTCAAAAGTAACAACATAATTAACGTTAAAGCAGACAAAGGCAATACCATAGTTCTTATACATCATAATGATTACATATCAAAAACCATGGACTTCATAAATAACAACATCAATGAATTGAAAAGTGATCCCACCACCAAATACCAAAAATACATCAAATCCACTCTAAAAAACGCCCCTCTAATTTTTTCTTCAAAGGACAGTTTCAAATTCATCAACATGAATCCTAAAGCACCTAACTTCACTTCTCTTCCTAAAATTCACAAACCCAATATCCCTATACGACCCTTAGTCAACTATCAAAATGCGCCTGCTTATAAAACAACCAAATTTCTTGCAAAAACACTCCAACATAACCTACAACTGCCATATACTTATAACGTTAAAAGCTCCTATGACCTAGTCAGTAAATTAAAAAATATAAACTTGAATAATCATTCTAAGTTCTTATCTCTGGACATCTCCAATTTATATACCAATGTTCCCGTAAATGAAACCATTCATATCACCAAAAACATTCTCGCAACTAACAACGCTTCTTCTGAATACATCAAACAGATCATCTCTGTTCTAAAAACTGTTTCTAATCAAAATTATTTTCAATTCAACAATAAATACTTCTCTCAAAATGATGGTCTAGTCATGGGTTCACCTATTTCATGTCTTATGTCCGAAATCTTTCTACAGCAATATGATCAAAAAATCCTAAATGAACTCAAAACTTTTTTCAACGTAGTATTTTACTGTCGATATGTCGACGATATTTTGGTAATTTATGAACTTCCTTCAAGATCATCCCTACCAGATTTGAATACCAGTATGAATAATATCCACCCTAACCTACAATTTACAATAGAAAATGAAATCAACAACAGCATCAACTACCTAGATCTATCAATAACAAAGAACAAACTTAATCACTTTGAATACAAAATCTATAGAAAACCCACCCATACTGATGTTATCATTCCTAAAGATTCGATACACCCATCTATTCACAAAAAAGCAGCTTTCAATAGTTTAATATATCGACTACTTCATATACCCCTAAACAAGAAAAACTTCAAAATGGAACTCAACATTATCAAACAAATAGCAACATCCAATGGTTATTCCCATTCCTTCATATACAGGATACTTCAGAAACAAAAATCACAACTAAACAAAACAACTACTTTAAAGAACCTTCAGACCATCCCTAACCGCCAAAACAAATGGATTAAATTTAATTACACTGGCCAAGAAATTAACAACATTACTAATATCCTCAAAAAACATAAACTTAATATTGCCTTCAGTACCAATGACAACATCAAAAGACATATCAATAATTCCAATCTCAACAAAATCAACCAATATCAGCACAGTGGTATCTACCAACTAACTTGTGAATGTAACAGCGTGTACATAGGTCAATCAGGACGCCAAATTTCGACTAGGTTTTTTGAACACTTAAGTGATTTTAAGCATGATAGAAATAAATCAAAATTTTCAGAACATCTCAAAGAATCCGGCCATCAACCAACCCCTATGGAAAAATGTATGAAGCTTCTACACAAATCTCACAAAGGTACAACCATGAACACCGCAGAAAATATATTCATTCAGACCGCTATACTTAATAACAAAAATGTCCTAAATGAACAAACCCACAAACACTTATCAACACTATAAAAAACCTACCTCAACACACTAAAATGAAATAACATCCCATATGATCCGGCCCATCCTTCCATAGTAGTAAATGACCTGTTTGGGCCAGTGTCGAGAAGATTAGTACCCTTTCTCCATTCCCTTAATTGTCATTCTCCTTCTCTAATTTAAATTTTCCATCTTTATCTCATTCATGTTCTAAATATCATCTATCTGTTTCTTACGCTACATCACTAAGTTACTACAACCAAGCATGTTTCATTATCCTTGACTCTTTACTAAATTCTTCTAGAACATATCAGGAACCCAGTTCTTATACACACGATTTTAATACACTCCCTAAGATCAGTTCCATTCTTCATGACAGACGGAATCATTCAATAAGGCGTTAACGGTAAATATGCTATTTCTTTCTTTGGTTTATATCCTTCATATCATGTTCCTAATTAACTTTTGATCAGTTTAATTTTCATGTCTAAAAAATTCACACTGGATTGGGCCATGATTTGTTTTGATTTTTTATTCTATAGCCTGATGATGGCGTCATTTGTTACGCCGAAACATGTTGCAGCAACTTTAAGCTGATTCATACCAGCTTGAGAAAAAGGAACAAGGGCACTCATATCAGATAAGAATTCAATAATAAAAAATATAACTTCAATTTTACAATTTATTCTTCAATCTTACAATTTAGCAACCATAATATTATCAATTTATATTTCGTACTGTTCTATTGACTTAAACTATTTGTTTTAATTTATTATTTTAAAATGTTATTTGTTATATGTATTTTATGTAAGATAGTCTCACTTTTATAATGTCATAACATTTTTATTTTATTTTATCTCAATCTAGTCATATATATATATAAGTCTTCCATACTCAAATTGTCACACTATATTTGTTAAACATCAAAGTTTCAATATTCATTGGTTGTATATTATATTTTTATATTGAATTCAACTCTTGTATTGATAATTCGTTTCCTTACTACATTACACCATGTTTTTCATGAATAACACAATATGTTCAAATGAAATTAAAATTGTATTAAAAACACAAAAGTTAAATAATTTGTTATATTTTTAAAGAATAAACCAAGAAAAACTTAATGACTGATGCATAATTTAAATCTTTTCTTGTCTTTGGTCTTTTTTACCATCAAAAGCGAAACCAACATTTGAGGAAATAATTTTGTTCTGCTCAGCTTTTTCGCAACATTGTACCTTTGTTGTTTGCAAGTTATCAATTATTGTTTCTTATCATCTTAACTCAATAAAGTTTTGGTTCATTGATGCTGCATAAATAAACAAATATTTTACTTTTTGTAGCTTGTTTTGGATTGATGCCTTTTTTGATAACTTGAAATTTTGAATTCAAATTTGAATCTTAATCTTACTAAAAGTTTCAAATATTATTGTATATCTTTAAGAAAAGTCTCTTTTCGCTTTTTGGGGTATTTTGCTATGCATATTTGAAAGAAGGTACAGGAAAGGTGGATAAAAACATATAAAAGGAACAAACACAAAATGGCTTTTACAATGAAAAGAAGAACACTGTTAACACTTTACACTGCTGTCACAACTACCTGTTCACCCTTCAGGTGTGTATACCTAGTCTGGTATCATGAGCATGGCCAGAACCTGGAGAATATTAATAGGAACAACTGGCTGTGGGGCTTATCATGGGTTCATCTCATAATTTGCCTAATTAGGGCGACAGAGTAGTTAGGAGAGGGATAGGTTTAGGAACATGCGTGTAACCATTTAGACCCATTCTCAGAAAGAGGATCACTGTCAACAATTCTCATCCACTGTCCATGCCGGATGTTCCCTGTAAACAGGATAACTCCTTCATGATCACTGAACCTCCAATTTGTATCGTTGTCTCCCCAACCTCAGGGTCTGAGATCCAGCCTGGACTTCCTTGTGCTATGACTTCTTTTCAAAGTCCTAGAGACAACAGCTCCTGGGATGTACTCACTAGTGAATTACATCAGGGAAATTGCTCAGGATCCAAAGAAGAATGTACTTAGGTTCCAACTTGTTAATATTTGAGATACATTATCTATTGTTACAATTTCATGATTCTCACAATTATTGATGTAGATTAGAGCGACGTGGACCTCATGAATCATTAAGTAGAAGCAGGATCAAACCCCGACAGGGCTTGAGGATGATACTCAAATTGAATGGAAACTCCTCACAATTCTGGGTTTGTATAACCTACTGAAATTCATAGGAAAAGTAAATTAAACCCAATTCTCTCGTGATAATGTGAACTAGGGTCAACTAAAACAAATATAGTGTGCATGAGGTCCGGAAATAAATATTTAGTTGAACTCAAACAAATATGGGAAGGATACCGACTTGTTAACATCTTGACACCAGGCCGCCGCTGGGTGACAATGAATAATATAATTAAAAGGGGCATCTACATTTTTCTTCATAAGTTTTTAAACAAAGTAAAGGGGGGTGGGGTTCTTAGTTCATGTCACACTGCTGCCACTGGACAAAGAGGTAATGGCTGTCTCTTGAAGAAGAAAATCAATTGTTATCTCCCAAGCCCAAGTAAAAGAGGTGTTCTTTATAGTGATATATCATATATTTGCATCCATTTCCTGTATTTATCCTTTGTGTTAGTCGTTCCTTATACATGTTCCTATCTAAGAGTCCTATAATCCTTTACCAATTTCCTTTTTCTCCCTTTTGTTGTTTTGATTTTCTCCTAGATACAGCCATTACCTCCTGGTCCAGTGGCAGCAATCTAAAGTGTGAACTGTGTTCTTCTTTTCAATCTAACAACCATTTGTGTTTGTTCCTTTTATATGTTTTATATCCATCCACCTTCTTCCAAAGATGTATAGCAAGTTTTATTAATGAAAAGATTTGGATTTATTTCAAAATTTAGAATCTTAATAAATCCTTATATCAGACTCTTTTTATTTAAAAACTATAATTTAGCATTCATAGTTGCTTAGCAAATGACTCTAATCAGACCATAAACCAGTGCATACTTGAGTGAATAGAGAAATTAACTTTAGTCTTCGGATTTTAAAGGAATCACATGGAGGACAGATTTTTGTGACAATATTAAAAAAAATAGTTAGGTTCACCTTTTTATAAATATTAATCAACCCCTGCACTAAGGTTCAAAACAAGGGTGTGATCTTTATTTGATATTTCACATTTTGGGGTTAGGGCTATTGATTACATTATTTTTTTAGTGAACCTAATTTGTTTGTAAAGTGACTGTTAAAATGTTTTGAAATATTCAATTATTGAAATGTGCTAACATTTTTAGCATATTAATTCAACACATTTGATTTAAAACTAGGACTGGGCCGATCAACTATACTGCTGATTATTGGTTTTGCCAACTAGGCCGATCTCCGATGCTGATTTTTTGGTTTATTTAATTTCAAATATTATAAAGATAATGTGGGGTATGATATAATAATAGTTACTAAAATTAGACAAGTGTTCAAATGGGCCATTTTTATTTTGTTCAGTTTAGTCCTAGTAGGGTTGATTATACAAACTTAAATGAAAACTTTGGAGTTAATTTAAACATAATTGTTCCTACTCTGTTTTAAAGATAGTTAGTTTCGATCAAATTGACTGCACTTTTCTCATAGTTGAGTTTGTGATAGCTTTATAAAGGAATTTTATTTTGAAATATATACATAGAATATCACAGGAAAATACATTAATTTTAGAATAAAAACAGAAATAAGTTTTATGTTAAATTTCTTGGAATTTAAATAAGCATAATTAATTTTATTAAATCAAATAATCGATAAATTTAAGTATTGAAATAAAGATAGCCTAAGTCCTGAATCCATGATGTAGTTTTAAAAGCTCCGCTAGTTCTCAAGTCTTAACTTTCTTTGAAACTGCTTCAGTGGCCAATTGGTCTAATACGCTACTCTCGCAGTAGACTAGACTGCCGATGATAGGGAGATCGAGGTTCGAATCTCAGTCAGGTGTACTGAGGGTGGTTTTCTACTCTCCCTCCACCCAAATGCGGGTAAACTTCATATGGATAGGCTTAGAACCTCTTTAACTCACAAAACCAATAGTGCATTAGTACATAAGCAGATAACCCGAATGGGTAGTAAGATATGGTGATAAAAAAACTTCCTTTGAATATTCCCTTGGTAGGAGATGCCAAAGAAATTGTTGGAAATTATGTGGGGAAAAAACCAGCGACAGGGGAGGCCAAAAAAGAAATGGGAGAAGTAGATAACAGAAAGTGTTCAAGTGAAAGGAGAATGGAATAAATTAAAGGAGAAAGCGTGGTGAAAGGATAGAGGAAGATGGAGGCGTTTTACTAAACTGGAAACAGTTGATGATGATGATGAGGAGGAGGAGGAGTAAGTCTATAATAAATTATCTGATTTATTCAAATCTGACTTGAAATTTCTCTAAGGCTTGATATTCCATTCGAGTCGAGTCACTTAGCCAATATTTAAATTTTATTCAAAATTATAAATCTTGCATTCCCACAGGTTTATTTGAATCCTTACTTGGGTTTTATTAAATAGTTTTTCCATCAATTTTGCTATTTGTAATTTGTTCCTACCATCACTTCCTTTACCTCTAAATTAACTATTGTTTGACAGGGGGCTGTTCAAGTATTATGTGAGCACACTTTTGGTCATTTTGGGCATGCTCCTTCCCTCCCCCGTCCAATAAGCAAACACCTGACTTCTCCCCTCCCACTTTCTTATATTTGTGAACTATTTATGTAATATGTTCACAGCCATAACGATGGTTTTTTATGTAATTGCTGGTATTTATTAACATAGAGGTGTAAGTTAACTATGCAAAATAATTCACAATATACACTATTGTAAATTGAATTTAAATTAATTGTACTAAATTGGTGAAATTTAAAAAAAGCTATAAATTATATACATTTTAATTTAAACTTAGTTGAAATTGTAAAAAAAAAGCACTAGTGAATACATGAATTATTATAGATATAAAAAACTTTAAACTTCTTTTACTTTGATGACCACTGAGGTCCTTGGATACACTTTTCGACACTTTTAATTACTATTAGTACGTATTTAAAAAAACTATTATGATTTGAGTCTTGAATCCAATATATCATTATATCAATACATAATCTCCTATTTACCTTATGTTATTTCTTAACATTTCACGTTCATATTTGAAATCCTACACTGATAGTTGAGGAACAGGGAAATATTTAAACTAATTAAATATTTGAGGAGTGTGTTCGGGGAAACAGAAGACAAATGAACCAATGTATGGTCTATTTAGCTTATGATTATCCTATCGACTCCTCTGAAAATATTGTATCTTTACCTTTTGGTTTTTTAAATATTATTATTGTTGTGCACTGGCCTTTATTTAGTTGTGAATAAGGGCGGTGTTACATACAGAAGAGTTGAGTTATTCAATCCTGTACGTAGATATTTAGTGTGAGTCTTCTCTAGAGTTGTATGAACCAGGTGAAATATTCCCAAATGGTACTTAGATTTGGTTCACCACTTGCTAATTCGTTATGACTATGTTCTATATTAATATGGTAACTAAGTGATTATTTTTTAGGTTTCTGATCCAGTGTTTGAAAGTGCCAGTCCCTTAGTTACCAAGGAATATGATTGCAAACTGCAGTACCTGGACCTCAGTATGGCTGTCATCTCAAAGAGAGGTATTAACTTACTACATTTTGAAAATTGATTCATTCGTCATACTTTACTACAATCAACTAGTTTATTTGAATTTCAAAAATCCTTTAATTTCTTACTGCATTCACTAAAACTTATTATTATTAGCACCGCGTCTTACTAACCTTTTGGTTTATGATTCAAACATGAGGTGGCCCAATGGCTAGATAATTTTATAATAAAGGAAATTGATAAAACTAAAGAAAAAGGAAAAATAAACTACTAAGAATAAATTTGATGAAGAAAGCCCACCTAGGGAAAGAGGAAAGATGTGGGAAGAATCCAATGCACAAAGGTGACATCTTCTTCCTTTCTTCTGTCTTCTATAGTAGAAGTAGTCACACACACATTTTAAACACAAATATAATAATATTTCGGCATTGTTGCCTTTATAAACACAAAGAAGAAGAGAGTACAAATAACACAAACAATGGATTACTTACTCCATTTTGAATTTTGAATTAAACTGTTAGAAACAAATTGTGCCAACTGTTTTTGGGAGTAGAGATAAATTCCTTGGTTGTGGTTAATATTTATAGAAAACTGATGATGATAATAATAATAGATAAGAGAAAATAATAATAATAATAATAATAATGTTAAATTTGGAAAATAATAATATAGAAATAAACTATCTTCTGTTGAGGCCTGGTGGTAATCTTGATTTGTTAATCCATTGGTGGGCCAGTTCCCAATGTCAAAGATGAGAACTGTTGCACTGTTTGGGAAATGCTATTAATATTTTGGTGGTGTAGCAGGTTTGAAAGTCCTGGTTGTGGGTACTAGCATGGATGGGTACAGACTTGTCCGGATCTTTGTGGTTTGTGTCAAAGCGATGATTGTTCATTCGCTGTCTGAGAGAACCTGTAGTGAGGCCTATATATTCTGCATCACATGATTTGCACTGTAGTTGATATATCAAGTTATTGGTTTTGCAATTGTAATAACCAGGGATTTTGTATTCCAATTTGGTTACTTTGCTGTTGAAGGATGTAGCTGGTAGGTGGATTCCACATGTGCTGCAAAGGGTGCTACCCGCAGGGGTGTGAACCTTTGGTAGTAGGTTTTTCATCTCGGATTCTCTTGGGGTCAGGAAGTTTGGGATGGACTAGAATATTGTGGAGATTGGGTGGCCGTTTGAAAGTGACTAGTTGTATGTTTTGTTTGTATCAATTTGACAACAACATGTAAAAATAAATGCAACCTTTACAACATAAATATTTAATTTCAATTACTGATATATTTTGTGCATCGTGTCTTACTTCCCATTATAGCTATCCGCGTATTTACTCCCATTGATAAGGAATGAGGAAGGTAAAATGTTTGGGAAATGTGCCCGTATTTACGTTGAAGGAGAATTATAAGCATATTAGGAAAAAACACTCTCAGCACACCCGATCAGGATTCAAACACTGATATCCTAGTTATTTGCAGTCCAATCTAACGAAGAACTAAAGAAGTGAATCCTAAAGAAATATGACCGCAGAAGCTGGTCACAAAATATTTAATAATTAATTTACTAGTGCATGTCCAAGACTCGTGTTACATTTAAACTGTAGAAGTACTGGCATTGTATATTTGTATCCAACACTCCCAATTGTTTGACAAGTTTTGTTCAATGAAAGGTTGGGAGGGTTATGCGGGCTAAGGGACTACCGCTACCTGGACTATTGTACTCGGAGAGACGGCAGCTCTTAGCTCTCAGCTTGTCTTTCTCATGAGGAACATTTTGCAAGTGAGTTGTTTTAAAGAATTCTCACTTGGAAGCGCTGTTATCACTGGATATTTTAAGTTCTACCTGACTCGAGGAGCGCAACAAATCTCCCGTAAGGCTACATATCTGTTATTTCTTTGTCTGTGACCAAGGAATAATAAATGAAATATTCTTACATTTTCTTACAGGTTAGTTAAAATTACACAAACATTTTGGGGAAATATTAGCTCGTTAAAACGTCAATTTTATAAACTTATTTTATAACAGTCAGTGTAATTTTAATGTCTTTAAGGACATAGGTGTTGAACCCATTTTAATTATTTTTCTATTATATTTTTTAATATTGTGTTTTTAAGGTGTTATTTTTAATCTAAGACATTTTTTCAAAATTATTTACTATTTATAAAAATATGTGTTATTCTTATTTAAATAAAATTGTCTGGTTTTGATGTATTTTTAAAATTTTACATTTTAAAGATGTGGTATTTACATTTTATGTTTGTTTTGACTGATGACATTTTAAATATATTATTTTACTTTTAAAATATACAAATATATAGTCTTAACATTTAAAATTATTAATATACTTGAATTTGACTCTAACTTGGGAGCCTTTTGAAATACTCGGCTCAAGTTCGACGCAAATGGAAAAACTCCTAACATATGCCAAATATCAACTTGAAGAAAAATGTAATAATTCTTTGCCAATTATAAGTGAGAACCTAAAATAATTTTGCATCACTCTCCAATAACATGTATCTTTCCTGCCTTGTTGTTGCAGGTTTGGCCGATTTGCTGAAATGTTGTAGACATCTACGTAAGTTGAGTATTGAACACTGCACTGTCAACAAGGACATTTGTGCAGCGATTAGTCTTAATTCAAACTTGGAGGTACTTAATCTATCTGCGTGCTATGGGCTGACTGAAGATAGCATCAACACCATCATCACTGGCTGTAGAAAGTGAGAATTTTTCAATGTATTTACATTTTTTAGGCATTGTCTGAAATTCAGTAATGACTCATTTCCACAATTTCTAGCTAACCTGGAATGCCAGGTCACCACCGTGGTTCGGATTTCACGTTAAACTGTAGGTCCTTCATTTCATCTCACAATCACCCTACTATTACACATTAGCGTAAGTGTGTATAACCCGAACCTGTAGTAAGATGCGATGCTAATAATAATAATAATAATAATAATAATAATAATAATAATAATAATAATCTAGCTAACCATCAACAGTGATCACACTGACCATTCATTGTTAATAACATTTTTATAAAAATAAACAGATCATTCAAAGATATTACCAATCAACAAGATTTTATAAATAGTAAATTAACTAAACGATCTAATACAATTTGTGAGGTGTTTATTATAATGGTTTTATTTGATATAATACATCATCATCATCATCAACTGTTTCCATTCTGTGGCCAGGTCATCTGTCCTTCTACCATTCTTCCTCCTGCATTCTCCTCTCACTTGCACACTTGCTGTTATCTGTGCCATCTCTTTCTTGGCCTCCCTTGTGGTTTCTTCCCTACATGCTTCATCTCCATCAATCTTCTTGGAATCCTCTTCCCTTCCATCCTCATTACGTGTCCTTGCTTCCTCAACTATCCCATGCACCCCTTGTATCCACATATCTCTCTTGAATACCAAGAAGACTGGAGTTCTATAGAACATGTCAGACTAATGGTTGACATCACAACCATGTGAGGAGAAAGGTGAAGAACAGGATAGAGTTGTAGGGGTAGGAGGCCAAGGGGAAGAGAGAATGAAGGAGAGAGGAGATAACTAGACCATGGCGAAGAGGCTTATGTTCCAAACTTACTCGGCCAGTGGTGGAAGCTGTTCATGATCATTATGATATACAGTTGATTCATAACAACTAGAGTTGTGTTGAATCCAATATTATATGAATATGACTCCTTTCTACAAATCCAGAATCTTTAATATGAATACAGATCTTGGAAATAAATATATATGGACATAATTGGGGAGATTTATATATATAAAGATATAATAAAATAAATAGCTTAAACCAAACTTTAATATTTTTAATAGAGGCAGACATATCCTTCTCAATGTGTTTTCTTAAGATAAAAAACATTTAAATTTTTTTGTGTCTCCCTTTTTCAGTTTATTGTAGATGTAATTGATGTTTAGTAAGCCTGTTTGAGATCCTGAAATTCGGGGAATTAGATGTTCCTAAAACTCAGGGAAAAATTATTTCCCTGGATTTTTTGGAAAAAAACTAATATCAAAAGCTTACAGTTAAGGATTGTTAATCAATGGGACGTTTGTTACTTTACATTACATCTCTTACTGTTCCCAGCCTGAGGCCTGGCTGGGTCACTTTTTAATTCAAGCCATATATTTTCCGATATCGGATTGCTAGGCCTGTCATAGCTTCATATGCCTTATAATCTAACTTAAGACTAGAACATACACAACATCCAGTCCCCAGACATTAATTAATCACTGTGAAAGGGTAAACCCACATTTCAATAATGATAAATCTTTCGACCATGCCAGGAATCAAACCCGGGTTCCTTAACTCAGTAGACAGACATGCTACCAACTGAGCTAGGGTGTTGGATTTGTATTTAATACTTTTGAACAATATTATTAATTTACTAAATTTATTTTTCTTTAAATATCCAAAATTTCAGCCGCTTTTAATTGTTTACAGTTCTCCCCCTAGTCAACACAATTATTGAATGCCATTAAATAACAACCACACAAGTCTACTTGATAGTAATATTTATCAATGAATAGATTTAAGGAAGGAAAACATGTTTGGCGGAAAATTTTGATAAAAGTGGCTTTTGAAAATTGAATCGTGCACAAAATACATGAATGAAGTTTGTGAGGAAAATGTTAGCTGTCACAAGGAGAAACAAGGTTAGGAATGAAGTTTGTGAGGAGCATGTTATCTGTCACGAGGAGAAACAAGATTAGGAATGAAGTTTGTGAGGAGCATGTTATCTGTCACAAGGAGAAACAAGGTTAGGAATGAAGTTTGTGAGGAGCATGTTAGCTGTCACAAGGAGAAAAAAGATTAGAAATAAAGTTTGTGAGGAGCATGTTAGCTGTCACAAGGAGAAACAAGGTTAGGAATGAAGTTTGTGAGGAGCATGTTAGCTGTCACAAGGAGAAACAAGGTTAGGAATGAAGTTTGTGAGGAGCATGTTAGCTGTCACAAGGAGAAAAAAGATTAGGAATAAAGTTTGTGAGGAGCATGTTAGCTGTCACAAGGAGTAACAAGGTTAGGAATGAAGTTATCTGGGAAAGAGTAGGAGTACATGAGATAGAGAGATGGGAGGAGCAGATTACAGAAAGTGTTCAAGTGGTGGAAGGTTAGAGGAAGATGAAGGCATTTTACTCAACAGACCTGGCCACAGGTTGGAAACAGTTGATGATGATGATGATGATCACTTATTTTCCAACAAGATATATCAATTGACTATAATGTAATTATTTAGAATATCATCCATTTGCTTTTTTCTCTTACATAATAATAGTGGGGTAAACTATTAGTTTTAAATTCCAACAGCACTTTTTGTGAAAGGTTTAGTAACTAAAATGTAGGAAGTAACTAGACACACTGGCAGTTGAGATTTTTTTTGTTATGATAGACAAGGGTGTGGCTCATTTTCATTTATTTAGATTAGTTTGAATATCTTGATGTTTGATTGTGTAAGTAATTAAATTTCACGCCATGATTTTTTTTAAATTAAGAACTTTTTTTGTCAATCTTAAAATCTATCTTTAGAATGTATTTATATCTATACCAAAAATGCTTGATTAAAACTAAACAATTATAATAGTTTCAGTAAGCTTAGGCTTTTTATTTTACCTAGTATAAAAACCTTACTCAACATTTGTTAGACAAGATATTATTTAGTTTATATTTGGAAAACTTAAAATTTAAAATAAATTAATGTACACATTTTTTATATTTTTTTCCTTTAAACAATTTTACAAGATTTAAATGTATTGCTCAGTCCTCTAAATTGCAACCTAATTAGAGCTTTTGTGTCTCTACCCAACCCTAGTCGGGACTAAATTGCCTTAAGCTTCAAATTTTATCATGAGATTATTTTAATTTCTTTTATTAGAATGAAGGCAAGGCTAAGAAGTTTAGACTAAAATTATAAATCTAAAAAATAAGGCCAAAGTAAACAGATATTTTTATGTATTTTTTCCTGTTCTCATGGGAAATAAATATTTCCCGGAGTTAAATTGTCATTCCCACACAGGCCTAGTTTGTAGATAAAAAGAAAACAGTTAAAAGACACAGTATTTTACCACAGTGAATTTTTATTACTGGCAATCATGTCTGAACCTTACTATCCATACCTGACTCACGCAAGACTGACCATCACGCCTGAGCCTTACTATCCATACCTGACTCATGCAAGACTGACCATCACACCTGAACCTTACTATCCATACCTGACTCACACAAGGCTGGCAATCACGTCTGAGCCTTACTATCCATACCTGACTCACACAAGACTGTTCATCATGTCTGAACCTTACTATCCATACCTGACTCACGCAAGACTGATCATCACGCCTGAACCTTACTATCCATACCTGACTCACGCAAGACTGATCATCACGCCTGAGCCTTACTATCCATACCTGACTCACGCAAGACTGACCATCACGCCTGAACCTTACTATCCATACCTGACTCACACAAGACTGTTCATCATGTCTGAACCTTACTATCCATACCTGACTCACACAAGACTGATCATCACGCCTGAGCCTTACTATCCATACCTGACTCACGCAAGACTGACCATCACGCCTGAGCCTTACTATCCATACCTGACTCACGCAAGACTGACCATCACGCCTGAACCTTACTATCCATACCTGACTCACGCAAGACTGACCATCACGCCTGAGCCTTACTATCCATACCTGACTCACACAAGACTGTTCATCATGTCTGAACCTTACTATCCATACCTGACTCACACAAGACTGTTCATCATGTCTGAACCTTACTATCCATACCTGACTCACACAAGACTGATCATCACGCCTGAACCTTACTATCCATACCTGACTCACGCAAGACTGACCATCACGCCTGAGCCTTACTATCCATACCTGACTCACGCAAGACTGACCATCACGCCTGAGCCTTACTATCCATACCTGACTCACGCAAGACTGACCATCACACCTGAACCTTACTATCCATACCTGACTCATGCAAGACTGACCATCACACCTGAACCTTACTATCCATACCTGACTCACGCAAGACTGACCATCACACCTGAACCTTACTATCCATACCTGACTCACACAAGACTGATCATCACACCTGAACCTTACTACGCTGCATGCACAGCCATTTAAGACAAAAATACAACTTCTAAAATTTTACTAAAACAATTTTGGTCTTGTAATTATTGGTATAACACATTAGAAATATCAAAATTTGCATACATCCCTTAGTAATAAAAAGATCATCTGTTAGCTAGTGTGTACAATTTATTTTCTAACTCCATGTTTCTCCACTTCCCATTGTACGAACAGTAGGTAATTAGTACCTGTATGTACTGTAGCCAGGACGAGTCCAGCTGCAGGTTTTACACTGGGTGGTAATTAGTACCTGTATGTACTGTAGCTGCAGGTTTTACACTTGGTGGTAGTTAGTACCTGTATGTACTGTAGCCATATAGATAGATAGACTGTAGATATATATATTATTATAAAATACTAAAGTCTGAGACATTGAATTTTAAAAGTAAACGTTTTAAAACCATAGTTAATTTAGAAAAGAGTGACGAGCCTACATAATAGTTGGGCTATTTACCTTGTAAGCCCAGAGTGTAATGCGTCACTCTACTCTGGACTCCGACCATTATATACCCTACGGTAATCATGTGTTCTCAGTGCGCGGAGAGATAAGGGGAGGAAGGGGGAGGTACCAGAACAGTCTCGATAGTCCACGAGTATCGGTCATAGAAGTTTTATAATGCGCCCGACAGCGCGTGCACAGCTCGCACTCATCGACATTCACTTGTCTGCTTGTTCACATGTTTGAAGGGAAGGGGGGTTGGGGGGGGGGGCTCTCCCAACATGGCCAGCAGTGAGTCTCGAACTCTGGCTCAGTTGAATGTGGATTTTGTAGTGGAGAGCATCTCAGGCTTATTGTAGACGAGTCGGAACAAGTTAACTGAGGCTGGCTAGGTGAGTGATACAACTTCTTCTGTGTCATGTTGTAACAAGGTTACATAACCAGTAACTTAAAACTGCACACGCACAATTAAAACATGGCATCCTTGGTGCATGCGAACTTAGACATGATCTTCAAAAATACATAATGCTCCATTTAAACCATGCTCACATAAAACATTCATTATAAACCTAAATATCTCCAACATATAGGTTCATATAGATTTAATTGTGTTCAAGCAGTCTGGTTTTAAAAATGTATATACTTCCAAATAACAAACCCTTCTTAATAACATACTTCTTTTTATTTCAAAGGTGTCCGCTATTAAAAGATTTCACTGTAATAGAATTATTTTTTTACATATGGTAGTAACAACACTGGACGGAAGTTAGCTTCAGTGATGCCAACTTATTTGTGAAAGATGAACATTTCTACGGTGGACTTGAAATTCTATGGAGGTTCTTCTATGGTTTTGTGGATGGTAGGGGTGCTAGTGTTGCTTCAAGGTTGAAATATGGCGCCAAACGGCTGTATTGAATTAAACATTGAAAAGAGTGTAGAACGGCTAGGCCTACACAGTTACCAGGAAACTGTAGGCCTCAAACTTCACAGCAAAACACAACAAAATATTGAATTATGAAATGTTCTTCAGCAGAAGAGAGGAAAAAACAGACTGGACTGTGACAGTTTGGCTAAAGGTCCCTAATATTCTGTTGTTGCCTGTTCAAACTTGTGTCTTTACTCTTGGTAGAAGATTACAATGTTGTATTTATATTATATTTAATTATTGTTTATAGATAAATTACTGATTGGTGTGAGTAGGTCTGCTTGTAAGTAAAGGAGAGAAGGTTATCTAAGGTTGAGACAAAGGGTGCCTGTATTTGGTAACATATTGGTGAGCAAGCTCCCACCTACGAAGGTGAGACGGCTCGTATAGCTCTAGTACTATAGCATGAAGTGCTACTGGTTTGCCAGGATTGTTTTGGTTGGTATCAAAATGGTGACCATTCATTGGTTGTCCGAGTGTTCCTGTGGTGAGGATGATGTATTCAGCAGTACAGTAGTTGCATTGTAGCTGGTATATAGGTTTTCTGTGGAGCACTCATAGTGTATTCCATTTGTGCGAGCCTGCTGTTGAACAAGGTGGAAGGTTGGGGAATTTGACAGGAACTGCATCTCAATTTGTTACAAGGGTAGGAACCTTTGGCCTAATATTGTTTTTTGTTGTTTATGGACTTTTGTGATCCCATATTCTTAGCTGGAACAGTTGCATTGGCTCTCTTTTTAATTTCTTTAAACACTGCGTCTTACTACCCATTCGGGTTGTACGGCTATACCTACTAATTACTCAAATGGTTTTAGGAATTAGGAAGGTTACCTATATTTATAGGAGGTGCTACTGGTTTTTTTGGAAGAAGAGTGGAAAACAATTTTGAAAAAACACCCTCGGTACACCCAACCGAGATTTGAACCTCGCTCACCCTGTCATCGGCAGTCTAGTCTACTGCGAGAGTATAATGTTAGACTATGTGGCCACTGAAGCGGGTGATTGGTTCTCTTGAATTAACACTTTGCCACTGTGGCAGTCCTCAAAGTTGAGGCTATGAGTAAAAGAATGTTCTGAGACTAGTTTTCTGGGTTCTTGATTTTGGTGTCATAACGGTGCCATTCATGTGTCTACTGACAGTTTCAGTGGTGAGGCCGTTATGTTGTGCAATACATTGTTGGCATTCTAGTTAGTAAATGATGTTACCAGACGCACATGTGTGATTGCCTTTGATGAAATAAATGTAGTTGGTTATGTTACTAGAGAAAGTGGCTGCTGGATGATGTATTTGTCAGGTTTTGCTGCAAGGCTGATAGCCTATAAGTCATTCACGAGCTAAGTTTACCTGGTGACAGCTCGAAATGTTACTAGAAGTAATCCCTAATATATCACTACGCCAACAGCTGACATCTATCACTTTGGATGACTGTAATGAAAACAGATGGTAATATATTAATGTGATAGTTAACCACAGTAATTTAGGCCAATATTATTTATATATCTATTCGAGGTCGGACACAAAGTTTATTTATAGTTTTATTCCCCTTAAAAAAAAAATTAACACCATTTTCACAAAAACTTCTAACGAACATAGCTTCAAAATGGCGACTGATGAATCTAAACCATATGATTGAACATAACGGTAAACAAGTCTTTTACAATGATGCAGACACGCAGTTGTTGAAAATATTTTATTCAGTTAAATATTTCAAAATACGATAAAATAATCATAAAATCATTTATTGTATGTAAAAAAATGACAACAATTTTCTCTTTTCCAAGTAAATATGATCCCTGTATTAAAAGATATTGATGTGTGCACTATATTACACAAAATCAGTAACGTTCCAAAACGAAAAATAAGTACTTTTAATTATGTTTAAAATATTGTTTCGAGTTGGATAAAAAGAAATTATTTAAAAAAATGAAATAGTATGAGAAAACTTAAGTTTACATTATTTTAAATGTAATATACAACAGGTAATTAAAGATCTTTACATTTATAACAAAACTGTGATCTTTTACAAGTGTTGGCAACCCAAAACCTAAACATATGATTTTCAAACTGTCATCCAGGTAAAAACCTATCGTGAATGGAATATAGTTGTGGCTTAATCAAAGTTGTATCATTCTCAGTTTTGAGTTTAAGGTGTACCAGAATATTTCTAAGTGATGGGGACTGCTTATGCACAATAAGAATCCAAGAAATAGAGGGGGTTGGGTTAGTGTAAATTTTTTAAACTGGCAGATAACAATTCTCACTGTGCTAGAAATTTTAATCTTGTTTACATAAACAAACCAATCTAAAAATAAACTAACAAAAACACCACACATATATATATCTTAAAGGAGGTCCGTTAGTGTTGGGGCAATATTACTAAAAATGGAGGAAAAACTTCTGCCTACCAAATGGCGACAAAACAAACATCTTGTGACAGATCGAAGAACTGTTGTGAAACAATGATAACCTTTATACAATACATTTCTGTAAACCAAATTTATTATTCCATTTATGCGTTTTGGTGAACTGTTATCCCATTTTCTCCTGTTTGTTTCTGTAACAATATGTATTACTTCATTTCACTTACCTTATGATCACTCTTAGGCAAAGATTGCACTAGAAGGGAACTGTGTTTGTTTGTGCACTGGTTAATGTTTTGTTTTAAAGATTTAATTTATTTGAAATATTTATCACATTTGGTTCGAGAAGGCCATATTTAGCTTGATATTGTACAAGAAGTAATTGTTTAAAAGCTGTTAACTGGATGTTGAACGTCTTAACGTATAATTTTGATGTGGCTTACAAAGAACAGATCAAACTGCTAGTAACTGTATAGATGTTATTTGAACAGCCTCTTATTCTTGAATATATCAACGACTCATTTTAGATTAATGTATTTAAATCAAAGTGATGAGTTGACATTGATCTGTTTATCTTAATTGGCTG
>JBCFYV010000001.1:66407809-66444052 GCA_039000515.1 Timema cristinae
TTATGTTATTTCTTAACATTTCACATTCATATTTGAAATCCTACACTGATAGTTGAGGAACAGGGAAATATTTAAACTAATTAAATATTTGAGGAGTGGGTTCGGGGAAACAGAAGACAAATGAACCAATGTATGGTCTATTTAGCTTATGATTATCCTATCGACTCCTCTGAAAATATTGTATCTTTACCTTTTGGTTTTTTAAATATTATTATTGTTGTGCACTGGCCTTTATTTAGTTGTGAATAAGGGCGGTGTTACATACAGAAGAGTTGAGTTATTCAATCCTGTACGTAGATATTTAGTGTGAGTCTTCTCTAGAGTTGTATGAACCAGGTGAAATATTCCCAAATGGTACTTAGATTTGGTTCACCACTTGCTAATTCGTTACGACTATGTTCTATATTAATATGGTAACTAAGTGATTATTTTTTAGGTTTCTGATCCGGTGTTTGAATGTGCCAGTCCCTTAGTTACCAAGGAATATGATTGCAAACTGCAGTACCTGGACCTCAGTATGGCTGTCATCTCTAAGAGAGGTATTAACTTACTACATTTTGAAAATTGATTCATTCGTCATACTTTACTACAATCAACTAGTTTATTTGAATTTCAAAAATCCTTTAATTTCTTACTGCATTCACTAAAACTTATTATTATTAGCACCGCGTCTTACTACCCTTTTGGTTTATGATTCAAACATGAGGTGGCCCAATGGCTAGATAATTTTATAGTAAAGGAAATTGATAAAACTAAAGAAAAAGGAAAAATAAACTACTAAGAATAAATTTGATGAAGAAAGCCCACCTAGGGAAAGAGGAAAGATGTGGGAAGAATCCAATGCACAAAGGTGACATCTTCTTCCTTTCTTCTGTCTTCTATAGTAGAAGTAGTCACACACACATTTTAAACACAAATATAATAATATTTCGGCATTGTTGCCTTTATCAAACACAAAGAAGAAGAGAGTACAAATAACACAAACAATGGATTACTCAATTTTGAATTTTGAATTAAACTGTTAGAAACAAATTGTGCCAACTGTTTTTGGGAGTAGAGATAAATTCCTTGGTTGTGGTTAATATTTATAGAAAACTGATGATGATGATAATAATAATAGATAAGAGAAAATAATAATAATAATAATGTTAAATTTGGAAAATAATAATATAGAAATAAACTATCTTCTGTTGAGGCCTGGTGGTAATCTTGATTTGTTAATCCATTGGTGGGCCAGTTCCCAATGTCAAAGATGAGAACTGTTGCACTGTTTGGGAAATGCTATTAATATTTTGGTGGTGTAGCAGGTTTGAAAGTCCTGGTTGAGGGTACTAGCATGGATGGGTACAGGCTTGTCCGGATCTTTGTGGTTTGTGTCAAAGCGATGATTGTTCATTCGCTGTCTGAGAGAACCTGTAGTGAGGCCTATATATTCTGCATCACATGATTTGCACTGTAGTTGATATATCAAGTTATTGGTTTTGCAATTGTAATAACCAGGGATTTTGTATTCCAATTTGGTTACTTTGCTGTTGAAGGATGTAGCTGGTAGGTGGATTCCACATGTGCTGCAAAGGGTGCTACCGCAGGGGTGTGAACCTTTGGTAGTAGGTTTTTCATCTCGGATTCTCTTGGGGTCAGGAAGTTTAGGATGGACTAGAATATTGTGGGGATTGGGTGGCCGTTTGAAAGTGACTCTTGGGGGTGAACTAAGAAGGTTTTGGGTCTGGGTAGAACTGGTTAGGAATTTGTAACCACATTTAAGGATGGTGTTGATACGTTGTAGACCAGGATGGTATTGGGTTGTGAGAGGGATGTCCTCAACTTTTTTTGGAGGGTCGTGGTCATCCCTGGAGAGTGCTCTGGATATTTGGTTGTCTATTAGAGGCTTGGGGTAACCTCTACTTTGGAAAACTGTGGAGAGTTGTTTACAATATTCAGTTAGATCGTCGGGTTCTGAACATATCCGTTTGGCTCGTGTGGCAAGGCTGAATGGTAGAGACCTTTTTGTGTATGAAGGATGGCTGCTATGGTAGTGGAGGTATTGTTGGTGATTGGTGGGTTTTATATGTACAGTGGTACGAATTTGGTTATTTTCAAGGAACAGATTCACATCAAGGAAGGTAAGACTATGATGTGATTTATTGTTGGTGAAGTTTAGGGGGCTGCAATTGTTGAGATTATCTATAAAGACGTCCAAGGATTCTTCGGAGTGAGGCCAGATCATGAAAATGTCGTCGATGTAGCGAAGCCATAGATAAGGTTTGTTGGGCTGAGAATGTAGAAAGCGTTCTTCTAGTAGTCCCATGTAAAGATTTGCATATGAAGGAGCCATGCGTGTACCCATAGTTGTACCCTTAATCTATAGGTGGTGTTTGTCTAGAAAACGGAAGTTGTTAAATTGAAGGATCATCCTAGCCAGCTCCACCAGAAAAGAAGTGGTAGGTTTGGAACCAGGAGGTCCGCGGTCTAGGTAATGCTCCATTGCTGACATTCCATGCACATGAGGGATGTTAGTGTAGACATAAACAGAGGCACAAAGTCAGCTATCCGACCACTCCATCTACAGACCACTCACAAAAGACCCAACTGAAGATCACAACGCGCAGATTAAAGAGTTCCAACAACGTGAAGATCCCTGGCAGAATCTCACCAACAACTCAATTCAACTTCTCTTTCCACAAGAACCTCAAACTCCCACACTGTATCTCCTCCCTAAAATCCACAAAGAAATAAGACCTCCGCCTGGCCGTCCAATTGTATCTGGTTGTGGCTCCCCAACTGAGAGAATTTCATCTCTGGTTAATTCACACCTACAACCCTTTGTAAAACAACTTCCCTCATTCATACAGGATACAAACCACTTCTTAGACAAAATTCACAAAATCAAAAATCTTCCATCGAACTGTTTTCTGGTCACTATTGATGTCACAGCACTCTACACTAACATCCCTCATGTGCATGGAATGTCAGCAATGGAGCATTACTTAGACCGCGGACCTCCTGGTTCCAAACCTACCACTTTTTTTCTGGTGGAGCTGGCTAGGATGATCCTTCAATTTAACAACTTCCGTTTTCTAGACAAACACTACCTACAGATTAAGGGCACAGCTATGGGTACACGCATGGCTCCTTCATATGCAAATCTTTACATGGGACTACTAGAAGAACGCTTTCTACATTCTCAGCCCATCAAACCTTATCTATGGCTTTGCTACATCGACGACATTTTCATGATCTGGCCTCACTCCGAAGAATCCTTGGACGTCTTTCTAGATAATCTCAACAATTGCAGCCCCCTAAACTTCACCCACAATAAATCACATCATAGTTTTACCTTCCTTGATGTGAATCTGTTCCTTGAAAATAACCAAATTCGTACCACTGTACATATAAAACCCACCAATCACCAACAATACCTCTACTACCATAGCAGCCATCCTTCATACACAAAAAGGTCTCTACCATTCAGCCTTGCCACACGAGCCAAATGGATATGTTCAGAACCCGACGATTTAACTGAATATTGTAAACAACTTTCCACAGTTTTCCAAAGTAGAGGTTACCCCAAGCCTCTAATAGACAACCAAAACTCCAGAGCACTCTCCAGGGATGACCACGACCCCCCAAAAAAAGTTGAGGACATCCCTCTCACAACCCAATACCATCCTGGTCTACAACGTATCAACACCATCCTTAAATGTGGTTACAAATTCCTAACCAGTTCTACCCAGACCCAAGACCTTCTTAGTTCACCCCCAAGAGTCACTTTCAAACAGCCACCCAATCTCCACAATATTCTAGTTCATCCCAAACTTCCTGACCCCAAGAGAATCTGAGATGAAAAACCTACTACCAAAGGTTCACACCCCTGCGGTAGCACCCTTTGCAGCACATGTGGAATCCACCTACCAGCTACATCCTTCAACAGCAAAGTAACAAAGTTGGAATACAAAATCCCTGGTTATTACAATTGCAAAACCAATAACTTGATATATCAACTACAGTGCAAATCATGTGATGCAGAATATATAGGCCTCACTACAGGTTCTCTCAGACAGCGAATGAACAATCATCGCTTTGACACAAACCACAAAGATCCGGACAAGCCTGTACCCATCCATGCTAGTACCCACAACCAGGACTTTCAAACCTGCTACACCACCAAAATATTTAAGAGCATTTTCCAAACAGTGCAACAGTTCTCAACTTAGACAGTGGGAACTGGCTCACCAATGGATTAACAAATCAAGATTACCACCAGGCCTCAACAGAAGATAGTTTATTTCTATATTATTATTTTCCAAATTTAACATTATTATTATTATTATTTTCTCTTATCTATTATTATTATCATCATCATCAGTTTTCTATAAATATTAACCACAACCAAGGAATTTATCTCTACTCCCAAAAACAGTTGGCACAATTTGTTTCTAACAGTTTAATTCACAATGGAGTAATCCATTGTTTGTGTTATTTGTACTCTCTTCTTCTTTATGTTTGATAAAGGCAACAATGCCGAAATATTATTATATTTGTGTTTAAAATGTGTGTGTGACTACTTCTACTATAGAAGACAGAAGAAAGGAAGAAGATGTCACCTTTGTGCATTGGATTCTTCCCACATCTTTCCTCTTTCACTAGGTGGGCTTTCTTCATCAAATTTATTCTTAGTAGTTTTTTTTTCCTTTTTCTTTAGTTTTATCAATTTCCTTTATTATAAAATTACCCTTTTGGTTTATACATACTTATGCTAATGTGTAATAGTAGGGTGATGGTGAGATTAAATGGAGGACCCACAGCTTAACGTGGAATTCGAACCACGATGGAGGCCTGGCATTCCCCACATTCACAAGTTGTGATTAATATACGACTTGTCAGAGGTAAAGGATGTGTTTAGTAATCAGATAAATCTGTGCCGGGATCGAGAATTGAACCCCGGACCCCAGCACAGAAGTCCGACACCTTATCCCTAGACCACCAGGTCACCACTAAAACATATTAACATTTTTTTTTCTTCAACTATGTGTTAATTTTTAACATTATTTATATTAGCCTATAAACTATATGCACTAGTCTACTGTTATTTCTTTGTGCTACACTCATGGTGGCCCAGCTAAATATTATGAACACAGACACAAAGCTTATGGTTGTAATTTACTAAGCATGGACTGACTATACAAAAGAGATGGGGCTCATTCCTGATGCGCTTACATCTTGTCAGTCGAGGTCTTGTCGCTTACTTAAGTGCACACACAACCTTCCAGTTTGATTGCCAGAGCCAAAATATCCACTCTCCCATGGCAAGCTGAGTCCACCCGACAGTACACAACACTATTGCGGAAGTTTCCGAAATTGACCATCAAACCATGCACCCACATTACACTCTCTCCCTCTTAATTACAGGGGTGTTGATGGACATTGGGTACAATATTTAATACAAAAATACGTTAACAAGATACAAAAGTGAACATTACCAGTTGCCGGACCAAACAATTGATGGTTTATTTCAAGTGCTATTGACAACCATAATACATTTATAATTTATTAAATCTGAGTGTTTCTAAATTTAAATAAATTAAAATAATTTGTATCTTCTATTTTTAACATTCTTAGCTAACATTTGTTTTAAATACCTGAACTCTAATGACAACTAAATGTGTAGCACACTTATTTAAGTACAAGTATACCAAGATTTTTACATATTTGGAAGTTTGCTTTTGTCAGTTTTTATCTTATTGTTTATATGCATTTTAAACGTTAGGATCCTTTTACTAAATGATTATAAGACACAATAAATAAGTTAGGGGCCTGATGCCAATATTGATTTTATTTTCACTTAACGTTCACATTGGTAGCTTGGATTCCGGGTCAGTGGGTTAAACTGTCACGGGAGTAAAAGATTGACTAATCACAGTCGGTGCCGACCATCTGTGATTTAACTTGGCTAACAGCCCTTCTGCGGCTTTACTAAGAGTGTGTAACTCATACGTGACTCTATTAGCTATTTTATAGGGTACTTGCCCTCTCTGAACGTTGTATATTCTGGTGACTAGGTTGCAAGACTTCTTCAACTCTAGAAATGCAACTTGCTTCTAGGCGCCTTCCCCTAGAAGTCCTGGATATAAATCCCAGTGTAAATTAATAGACAACAGTTGTTCACAGTCTAATAATCATTTCGAGGTGTAGACTGAGGTGAACTGGCTTCCGTTGTCTGATACTATAGATCAGGGGAACCCAAAGTTCTTGAACACTTCCCTATTCAGGCCTTTGACATTGGTCGAGGCTGTTGGGGCCCTCAAGGCAAGGGTATAATTAAGACAAGCTTGGAGAAAGCATATAATGCTGTCAGTAAAAAAACATTACCTTCACTAGATTTTGGCAAAGGACCAAAAAGGTCAGTATCTGTGATAGAATATTTAAATTTGGCAAGTAGGTAAATAAACCTTAATATTGGAAATTTATAAGAGGAAGTTGAAGAAATGGTAGGGGAAAGAGGAATCATTTAAAAAAAAAAAAAAAAACATTTAACTACTTCTCTTGTGAGCTTAGGTTCGTTAGATTATTCTAAATAAACAAAACAATATGAAAATTTTAAATTTAAACTATGAGAAATGGGGGAGGGGGAAGCTACAGCTAGAAATAACTTTTGAGATGAAGTTAGAAATTAAAATTTGAAAGACAGGTAGAAACGAAACTCCAGCTATCAAAATGAATGTTATAATTTAAAAATTCTCAAAAGGGGTTGGAAAAGTGGGTTGATTAGTTAAAAGCTTACAAAACTATTTGAAACAACCTCTTCTCAGTGTAGCATAAAGTAAAATTTTGCATATAGGCAAAGATACCACTCCATATAACTATAACAGTCCAAAAATTTTAAAGTTTATAATGGTAGTCCATAAAAAAATGGGAGTTTTCATAAAATGGATTAAGTATGGTAGAAAGTCTAAATTTGGCATGCTGGTAGAGGTAGCTAACCAAATAAGTCTTAAATTTGAGATTTTGAAGTGGGAGTTATAGAAATGGGGAGGGGAGGCTAAAATTTTCAAAACAAGTGGATAAACTACTTTTATGTGTGATATAAAACTGAAATTTGTCAAGCAGAGACAAGGACCACCCATATTAACTATAAAGTCTGAACATTTTAAATTTCAAAATGAGACTACAGGAAATAGGAAAGGAGGGATGGGGGAGGGGATAGAGGTGTACATGTAAGAGGTAGAAAATTTAAATTGGTCAGGAATGTAGAGGGATAACTTCAAATAACCACAAACACATTTTAAATATTAGTTATTTCTAAGGAGGCTGGTGATATAGGAGGTCTCAACTTTTAAAACTAAAAGACCAACTACTTCTCAAAGTGTTAGATGATTGACATAAGTCAGGCGGGCTTAAAGACCAACTCAAAAAGTATAAAGGCCTGAATTTTTTATTTTTTTATTTAGCACCGCGTCTTACTACCCGTTCGGGTTATACTCTTTAAGTACTAATTAAGTTAATGGAGTTAGGAATTGGGAAGGTTGAATTAGAGGAAGTGAACCCGCATTTATGTGGAGGGAGAGTGGAAAGCCATTTAGGAAAAACCACCCCCAGTTCACCCGACCGAGATCCGAACCTCGATCTCCCCGTCCTCAGCAGTCAAGCTTAATACGACAAGCGCGTTAGCTAACTACGCCACCGAGGTGGGTCCGAATTATTACATTTCAAAATGGATTGGAAAATAGGGAGTAATGTTCCCCTCAAAATATTTACAAAGCTATTTAAATGCAATTTTTGTAATATAAAAGCTTGAAATGTCGCCATGCAATTTAATAATAAAACAGGTTTGAGTCGCTAGACAGGGATACATTGTTCACGTTAATTCATTTAAAAAGTTTCTCATCCGATGCTGCTATTCTCATATTAAACAATGGTTGATATCACCAAGTGAAGGAAATTAAACTATATATTTCTACTGGAGCCATATTTATTTATTTTGACCAAAATATATTTTAATAAAAAAACTTCAAAAACATTGGCATTTTCTCACGTTTCCTACACTCTTGAACAATTGGAATTTCAAAATTTGAAGCCCAGGAAACTGTAGCAACCAAACAACCAAAATAGAACATTCTTTACGATGTGGTTAGGTAGCCACGTAAAATATCATATAAAATAACCAAATAAGTCTTAACATTTCAAATTGGAATTGTGGTAGCTAAGGAGTGTGAGGGGTACAGAGGGGTTTGGAAATCAGAGTAAATTGCCATCTTTCCAAAGAAATATACTTTTATGCATGAAAGAAAATTTAAATTTGCCAATTTAATAAAAGGACCATCCCACATAACCACAAAAGTTAGAAAGTTTGGAATTCGAAAATTTACTTCTGGGAAATGGGAGGGGCATCTAAAATTTCCTAAACCATAAAAACTCTATATATTACTAATGCGGGTACACTTTATACTAATTAAACCTCCCTCATCTCTAACACAATAGCGTAATTAGTAGTACATAAGCGTTTAACTCGAACAAATATTAAGGCTCGGTGCTAACAAAAATAACAAAATAGAAAATGTTAATGATATTGACAGCAAACAAAATTCAACTTTCTAAAAGACCCTTTTTATAAAAATAGGACTGTAGTAAGACATTTGGAACAATAAATTTGTAAAGGAAGAGTAAAAAAATATAAAGTTATAAGAGTATAATCAACACACAAACTAAAGACCATCTTAAGTGGATACCCTACATTAGATTTACAAATACATAGCTGTTATCGCATACCTATGAGTGACATAACAATTAAAATAACCCAATTCAGGCGACATAACTTGGTGACCATGATTCTCTTTGGATAATAATGATGCTTCATATTTAATATGTTTCTGTAAAAGAGTCTATTATTTAATTTATACTCGTTGGTGAAATATGATGCTCTATTTTTCAAACATGTTTCTATGATCGTGCTTAGGTAAAGTTTGCATTGTCATTGAAGTATGACGGTCGCCCTGCGATTGCTCTCGTTTGTGCACTCAGGTTGTAGACTAGTTAATATTTTATTTCTAAGATATTTTATTTATTAATTGCCATAACTGGGTTGTGATTGACATGGTTAGCTTAGTATTGTACACGAAGGAACTTTCATAATTATGACAGCTGAATGTTCACCAATAAAGCAAGAATGCTATAGCGAAATACGTCAAAGCTCGATCTAGTACATTACGAAATCAAAATTGAACCACAATTAGGATCTACCATCCAAAAGAGAGGGTTCAAACACTTAATAAGGAAATTAAAAAAAAAACACAATAACAATCGATAGAGTGGGCTGGGTGAGTGAACTTGTTATACCCGCTGGGTAAGCTAAATAACACCCAGCACACGCAATTTGAGATAGATGAGGGCAAGTTCTCACGGTCGCCCTCAAAGGTCGATAAACACAGCCCAGACGTCATACCATATTAGTGATTACCTCACATGAACTACTTAACTTAAAAATACCGAAGGATGATACTTATAAAGAAGGAACGAATATCACCATCAACAATAATTTATTATAACTTCTCAAAAAAGAGAACAAAAATAGATATAAATACATAAACAATCATCAAGTATGTAACGTCTTTACAACCTTTTCCAATGGCCTCATACCATGAGCGCCAAATTTGAAAGCGAACATCTACGCTTACTCTGGAAAGCTACAGTTTGGCGTGAAAGCAACAATTAAACCTCAGCCTAACCTCGTACAGTTCAATACGACAATTACCAAAATATAACCTATAAACATTATTATTAATACCTCATCAGTCCCAAAAAGGGGAAGGGGGTATATGATTAAACCTAACTGACGTATTTCCAGATGTTGGTGTTGGATTGACCCATGCATTAGATTGGCCTACACCTCTCGTTTACAATCACAAACTTGGTTGCTATAACAACTTCCTTTTACCCCTATGGTGCGCTGATGGCGGCAGGTAATTCATGTTCAAAGGTGAACATCAAAAACAACCCAACAAGAACTATTCTAATACAATAAACATTAGCTTAATGAAACACCTTGCGAGGTTTATATTTAAAGTTCATAGACAAGGTAAAATTATGAATGACGTAATTTATAGGTCTTAAGTTCTGAACCAAACTTATTAACCTTTGAAAATAATTAACAAAAGCAGGTTTTTTAGAGATTACGCTCAATAATATAAATGCACAAAACGTAACATCATAAATAGTATAAAGAACATAATATGATACCAGCAATCTTTACGCGATTTTAAATTTATTATGCCCGAAGTTTTACGTTCAATCATGCGGGACATAATAGATCTAAATCTTAACTGTGAACTTTGCCTTGTCATTTAAATCAACACAAATGCCCAAACGAAGTAAAATCGTAACTTGTTTCACTAAAATATTAAATCTGAAAAGTCTTAAAGTCCAATTACTTTATGCATACTGCAAGTGCAAAGTTTTAAGTTATATGTAGGCAGATATTTGAAGACGCAACCAAATGCCAGTATGAAAGTTTTAAGTCCATTTATCATGGAAAGTCACTAAAGCGCAAGTTTGAAAGATCAAGTCTATTCATTATGAAATAACAACAAAGTGCCTAAACGGAATTTTAGAAACGTTAAAGATTTCATCTAAACTGAATTTAGCTTACATCGTTAATTTTGAAGCGTTCGCCTGTTCAGGCGAATTCCAACGCCAGCCCAAGAGTGGCTCACAATTCACATGGTCAATCTTTTATACGCACAAAACACGGCTTGCAGAACATAGTCAAGGGGGGGGACCAAAGAACGTAGACAGGGTGGAGAAGGTTCTAGGAGCCTCACGGATCTAGTAGAAGCCCGCTCGTAAACTTGGTGGAGTGTTACTTCTTTTCTTCTTATGGTCTTTGGGCAAGCAGAAACGGCGTGATGTATTCCAGTGGGCGCGCCTCAGTCTTACAAGGAAGGTCTTGATGGCCAGGTGTGTGTTGATAAGTGGCTCGCAGTGTTTACATGAGCATGGCCGCTGACGTCTTTGTAGAATTGGGTAAGTTTACAATTTCCAGTATTGTAACGTTAGCTAGCGGCTAATGTTACAAAATAACCAAAATATTATAAAATATATCAATGTCTAAATTTGTTTGACACATATTTGAATCAAATTTCTGTTAAATCTTGTTTTTATATTATTATTGTATTAATTGTTTGATGATAGTGATCATAATTTTAGTTTCAAACCTATCCAAACTACATTATCAGAATTTTTTCTTTACTTTAGTAGATAATTTTTATACCAAATATTTAATAACTATAGCTGTGATTGGGTAATGTTAAGAGTATTTTTTTCATATACTTTGTATTGTCAACAATTTTACTCACTTTACTAAACTCTTTTATTGTGATATAAATATTTATTTTTTAATAAAATCTGCAATTATTAATTGTATGAAAATATTGTTCTATTATACTGAAAGAGTTTTCAGTGTAAATTTCTTTTATATTCATTTCTATTCCCCCATACTAAAATTAATATATATTTAATTTTCCACATACACGAGAAGGTGTTGGACAAGTGTAATTGGACAAAACATAATGAGCTTTTTGTTGTGTAATCCAAACGCGCATTTAGGGAGATAAGCTTCATTTTCATACTTGATTTTATTATAAACTGATTTAAAACCGATTTGTTAACTTTCATTGTACATTAATATAAAATAATAATACTAATACTTAGTACCGCATCTACTACCTGTTCGGGTTGTACGCTTAATTGCTAATTATGTTAATGGGCTAGGATATGAGAAGGTTATATATAGAGGATGTGAACCCGCATTTGCATGGAGGGAGATTGGAGAACCATTTAGGGAATCCAGTTCAACCAAGCGAGATTCGTACCTTGGTCTCCTCGTCCTCATCAGTCTAGCTCAACCTAAACTAGTGTGTTAGTTAACTATGCCACCGAGTCGGGTATTAGTATAAAATAATGTTGAAAATAATCATTCCAGTGTTTAAAATAAGGGGATATTGCCTATACTAAATATATACTTTTTTTATTGTATTTTCCATGCTTTTAACTTTTTTTTTAGTTTATAAAGTAGCATATTACTTGTATGTTTTGTTTGTATCAATTTGACAATAGAATGTAAAAATAAGTGCAACCTTTACAACATAAATATTTAATTTCAATTACTGATATATTTTGTGCACCGTGTCTTACTTCCCATTACAGCTATCCGCGTATTTACTCCAATGTATAAGCAATGAGGAAGGTAAAATGGTTGGGAAATGTGCCCGTATTTACGTTAAAGGAGAATTATAAGTATTTTGGAAAAAACACTCTCAGCACACCCGATCAGGATTCAAACACTGATATCCCATTTATTTGCAGTCCAATCTAACGAAGAACTAAAGAAGTGAATCCTAAAGAAATATGACCGCAGAAGCTGGTCACAAAATATTTAATAATTAATTTACAAGTGCATGTCCAAGACTCGTGTTACATTTAAACTGTAGAAGTACTGGCATTGTATATTTGTATCCAACACTCCCAATTGTTTGACAAGTCTTGTTCAATGAAAGGTTGGTAGGGTTATGTGGGCTAAGGGATTACCGCTACCTGGACTATTGTACTCGGAGAGACGGCAGCTCTTAGCTCTCAGCTTGTCTTTCTCATGAGGAACATTTTGCAAGTGAGTTGTTTTAAAGAATTCTCACTTGGAAGCGCTGTTATCACTGGATATTTTAAGTTCTACCTGACTCGAGGAGCGCAACAAATCTCCCGTAAGGCTACATATCTGTTATTTCTTTGTCTGTGACCAAGGAATAATAAATGAAATATTCTTACATTTTCTTACAGGTTAGTTAAAATTACACAAACATTTTGGGGAAATATTAGCTCGTTAAAACGTCAATTTTATAAACTTATTTTATAACAGTCAGTGTAATTTTAATCTCTTTAAGGACATAGGTGTTGAACCCATTTTAATTATTTTTCTATTATATTTTTTAATATTGTGTTTTTAAGGTGTTATTTTTAATCTAAGACATTTTTTCAAAATTATTTACTATTTATAAAAATATGTGTTATTCTTATTTAAATAAAATTGTCTGGTTTTGATGTATTTTTAAAATTTTACATTTTAAAGATGTGGTATTTACATTCTATGTTTGTTTTGACTGATGACATTTTAAATATATTATTTTACTTTTAAAATAAACAAATATATAGTCTTAACATTTAAAATTATTAATATACTTGAATTTGACTCTAACTTGGGAGCCTTTTGAAATACTCGGCTCAAGTTCGACGCAAATGGAAAAACCCCTAACATATGCCAAATATCAACTTGAAGAAAAATGTAATAATTCTTTGCCAATTATAAGTGAGAACCTAAAATAATTGTATAAGATATCTCTAATTTTGCATCACTCTCCAATAACATGTATCTTTCCTGCCTTGTTGTTGCAGGTTTGGCCGATTTGCTGAAATGTTGTAGACATCTACGTAAGTTGAGTATTGAACACTGCACTGTCAACAAGGACATTTGTGCAGCGATTAGTCTTAATTCAAACTTGGAGGTACTTAATCTATCTGCGTGCTATGGGCTGACTGAAGATAGCATCAACACCATCATCACTGGCTGTAGAAAGTGAGAATTTTTCAATGTATTTACATTTTTTAGGCATTGTCTGAAATTCAGTAATGACTCATTTCCACAATTTCTAGCTAACCTGGAATGTCAGGTCACCACCGTGGTTCGGATTTCACGTTAAACTGTAGGTCCTTCATTTCATCTCACAATCACCCTACTATTACACATTAGCGTAAGTGCGTATAACCCGAACACGATTCTAATAATAATAATAATAATAATAATCTAGCTAACCATCAACAGTGATCACACTGACCATTCATTGTTAATAACATTTTTATAAAAATAAACAGATCATTCAAAGATATTACCAATCAACAAGATTTTATAAATAGTAAATTAACTAAACGATCTAATACAATTTGTGAGGTGTTTATTATAATGGTTTTATTTGATATAATACATCATCATCATCATCATCAACTGTTTCCATTCTGTGGCCAGGTCATCTGTCCTTCTACCATTCTTCCTCCTGCATTCTCCTCTCACTTGCACACTTGCTGTTATTTGTGCCATCTCTTTCTTGGCCTCCCTTGTGGTTTCTTCCCTATATGCTTCATCTCCATCAATCTTCTTGGAATCCTCTTCCCTTCCATCCTCATTACGTGTCCTTGCTTCCTCAACTATCCCATGCACCCCTTGTATCCACATATCTCTCTTGAATACCAAGAAGACTGGAGTTCTATAGAACATGTCAGACTAATGGTTGACATCACAACCATGTGAGGAGAAAGGTGAAGAACAGGATAGAGTTGTAGGGGATAGGAGGCCAAGAGGAAGAGAGAGGAGATAACTAGACCATGGCGAAGAGGCTTATGTTCCAAACTTACTCGGCCAGTGGTGGAAGCTGTTCATGATCATTATGATATACAGTTGATTCATAACAACTAGAGTTGTGTTGAATCCAATATTATATGAATATGACTCCTTTCTACAAATCCAGAATCTTTAATATGAATACAGATCTTGGAAATAAATATATATGGACATAATTGGGGAGATTTATATATATAAAGATATAATAAAATAAATAGCTTAAACAAAACTTTAATATTTTTAATAGAGGCAGACATATCCTTCTCAATGTGTTTTCTTAAGATAAAAAACATTTAAATTTTTTTGTGTCTCCCTTTTTCAGTTTATTGTAGATGTAATTGATGTTTAGTAAGCCTGTTTGAGATCCCGAAATTCGGGGAATTAGATGTTCCTAAAACTCAGGGAAAAATTATTTCCCTGGATTTTTTGGAAAAAAACTAAGATCAAAAGCTTACAGTTAAGGATTGTTAATCAATGGGACGTTTGTTACTTTACATTACATCCATTACTGTTCCCAGCCTGAGGCCTGGCTGGGTCACTTTTTAATTCAAGCCATATATTTTCCGATATCGGATTGCTAGGCCTGTCATAGCTTCATATGCCTTATAATCTAACTTAAGACTAGAACATACACAATATCCAGTCCCCAGACATTAATTAATCACTGTGAAAGGGTAAACCCACATTTCAATAATGATAAATCTTTCGACCATGCCAGGAATCAAACCCGGGTTCCTTAACTCAGTAGACAGACATGCTACCAACTGAGCTAGGGTGTTGGATTTGTATTTAATACTTTTGAACAATATTATTAATTTACTAAATTTATTTTTCTTTAAATATCCAAAATTTCAGCTGCTTTTAATTGTTTACAGTTCTCCCCCTAGTCAACACAATTATTGAATGCCATTAAATAACAACCACACAAGTCTTACTTGATAGTAATATTTATCACTGAATAGATTTAAGGAAGGAAAACATGTTTGGCGGAAAATTTTGATAAAAGTGGCTTTTGAAAATTGAATCGTGCACAAAATACATGAATGAAGTTTGTGAGGAGCATGTTAGCTGTCACAAGGAGTAACAAGGTTAGGAATGAAGTTTGTGAGGAGCATGTTAGCTGTCACAAGGAGAAACAAGGCTAGGAATGAAGTTTGTGAGGAGCATGTTAGCTGTCACAAGGAGAAACAAGGTTAGGAATGAAGTTTGTGAGGAGCATGTTAGCTGTCACAAGGAGAAACAAGGTTAGGAATGAAGTTTGTGAGGAGCATGTTAGCTGTCACAAGGAGTAACAAGGTTAGGAATGAAGTTATCTGGGAAAGAGTAGGAGTACATGAGATAGAGAGATGGGAGGAGCAGATTACAGAAAGTGTTCAAGTGGTGGAAGGTTAGAGGAAGATGAAGGCATTTTACTCAACAGACCTGGCCACAGGTTGGAAACAGTTGATGATGATGATGATGATGATCACTTATTTTCCAACAAGATATATCAATTGACTATAATGTAATTATTTAGAATATCATCCATTTGCTTTTTTCTCTTACATAATAATAGTGGGGTAAACTATTAGTTTTAAATTCCAACAGCACTTTTTGTGAAAGGTTTAGTAACTAAAATGTAGGAAGTAACTAGACACACTGGCAGTTGAGATTTTTTTTTGTTATGATAGACAAGGGTGTGGCTCATTTTCATTTATTTAGATTAGTTTGAATATCTTGATGTTTGATTGTGTAAGTAATTAAATTTCACGCCATGATTTTTTTTAGATTAAGAACTTTTTTTGTCAATCTTAAAATCTATCTTTAGAATGTATTTATATCTATACCAAAAATGCTTGATTAAAACTAAACAATTATAATAGTTTCAGTAAGCTTAGGCTTTTTATTTTACCTAGTATAAAAACCTTACTCAACATTTGTTAGACAAGATATTATTTAGTTTATATTTGGAAAACTTAAAATTTAAAATAAATTAATGTACACATTTTTTATATTTTTTTCCTTTAAACAATTTTACAAGATTTAAATGTATTGCTCAGCCCTCTAAATTGCAACCTAATTAGAGCTTTTGTGTCTCTACCCAACCCTAGTCGGGACTAAATTGCCTTAAGCTTCAAATTTTATCATCAGATTATTTTAATTTCTTTTATTAGAATGAAGGCAAGGCTAAGAAGTTTAGACTAAAATTATAAATCTAAAAAATAAGGCCAAAGTAAACAGATATTTTTATGTATTTTTTCCTGTTCTCATGGGAAATAAATATTTCGCGGAGTTAAATTGTCATTCCCACACAGGCCTAGTTTGTAGATAAAAAGAAAACAGTTAAAAGACACAGTATTTTACCACAGTGAATTTTTATTACTGGCAATCATGTCTGAACCTTACTATCCATACCTGACTCACACAAGACTGATCATCATGTCTGAACCTTACTATCCATACCTGACTCACGCAAGACTGACCATCATGACTGAACCTTACTATCCATACCTGACTCACGCAAGACTGACCATCACGCCTGAGCCTTACTATCCATACCTGACTCATGCAAGACTGACCATCATGACTGAACCTTACTATCCATACCTGACTCACGCAAGACTGACCATCACGCCTGAACCTTACTATCCATACCTGACTCATGCAAACTGACCATCATGACTGAACCTTACTATCCATACCTGACTCACGCAAGACTGACCATCACGCCTGAGCCTTACTATCCATACCTGACTCATGCAAGGCTGGCAATTATGTCTGAACCTTACTATCCATACCTGACTCACGCAAGACTGACCATCACGCCTGAGCCTTACTATCCATACCTGACTCATGCAAGACTGACCATCATGACTGAACCTTACTATCCATACCTGACTCATGCAAGACTGACCATCACGCCTGAGCCTTACTATCCATACCTGACTCACGCAAGACTGACCATCACACCTGAACCTTACTATCCATACCTGACTCACGCAAGACTGACCATCACGCCTGAACCTTATTATCCATACCTGACTCACGCAAGGCTGGCAATCATGTCTGAACCTTACTATCCATACCTGGCTCATGCAAGACTGACCATCACGCCTGAGCCTTACTATCCATACCTGACTCATGCAAGACTGACCATCACGCCTGAACCTTACTATCCATACCTGACTCACGCAAGACTGACCATCACGCCTGAGCCTTACTATCCATACCTGACTCATGCAAGACTGACCATCATGACTGAACCTTACTATCCATACCTGACTCACGCAAGACTGACCATCACGCCTGAGCCTTACTATCCATACCTGACTCATGCAAGGATGGCAATTATGTCTGAACCTTACTATCCATACCTGACTCACGCAAGGCTGGCAATCACGTCTGAACCTTACTATCCATACCTGACTCACGCAAGACTGACCATCACGCCTGAGCCTTACTATCCATACCTGACTCACACAAGACTGATCATCATGTCTGAACCTTACTATCCATACCTGACTCACACAAGACTGATCATCATGTCTGAACCTTACTATCCATACCTGACTCACACAAGACTGATCATCACGCCTGAACCTTACTATCCATACCTGACTCATGCAAGACTGACCATCATGCCTGAGCCTTACTATCCATACCTGACTCATGCAAGGCTGGCAATCACGTCTGAACCTTACTATCCATACTGACACATGCAAGACTGACCATCACGCCTGAGCCTTACTATCCATACCTGACTCACGCAAGACTGACCATCACGCCTGAGCCTTACTATCCATACCTGACTCATGCAAGACTGACCATCACGCCTGAGCCTTACTATCCATACCTGACTCACGCAAGACTGACCATCATGACTGAACCTTACTATCCATACCTGACTCACGCAAGACTGACCATCACGCCTGAGCCTTACTATCCATACCTGACTCATGCAAGGCTGGCAATTATGTCTGAACCTTACTATCCATACCTGACTCACGCAAGGCTGGCAATCACGTCTGAACCTTACTATCCATACCTGACTCACACAAGACTGACCATCACGCCTGAGCCTTACTATCCATACCTGACTCACACAAGACTGATCATCATGTCTGAACCTTACTATCCATACCTGACTCACACAAGACTGATCATCACGCCTGAACCTTACTATCCATACCTGACTCATGCAAGACTGACCATCATGACTGAACCTTACTATCCATACCTGACTCACGCAAGACTGATCATCACGCCTGAACCTTACTATCCATACCTGACTCACACAAGACTGATAATCATGTCTGAACCTTACTATCCATACCTGACTCACGCAAGACTGATCATCACGCCTGAACCTTACTATCCATACCTAACTCACGCAAGACTGACCATCACGCCTGAGCCTTACTATCCATACCTGACTCATGCAAGACTGACCATCACGCCTGAGCCTTACTACCATACCTGACTCACGCAAGACTGATCATCATGTCTGAACCTTACTATCCATACCTGACTCACGCAAGACTGACCATCACGCCTGAGCCTTACTATCCATACCTGACTCACACAAGACTGATCATCACGCCTGAACCTTACTATCCATACCTGACTCACACAAGACTGATCATCATGTCTGAACCTTACTATCCATACCTGACTCACGCAAGACTGATCATCACGCCTGAACCTTACTATCCATACCTGACTCACACAAGACTGACCATCACGCCTGAGCCTTACTATCCATACCTGACTCATGCAAGACTGACCATCACGCCTGAGCCTTACTATCCATACCTGACTCACGCAAGACTGATCATCATATCTGAACCTTACTATCCATACCTGACTCACGCAAGACTGACCATCACGCCTGAGCCTTACTATCCATACCTGACTCGTGCAAGACTGACCATCACGCCTGAGCCTTACTATCCATACCTGACTCACACAAGACTGACCATCACGCCTGAGCCTTACTATCCATACCTGACTCACACAAGACTGATCATCATGTCTGAACCTTACTATCCATACCTGACTCACACAAGACTGATCATCATGTCTGAACCTTACTATCCATACCTGACTCACGCATGTCTGATCATCACGCCTGAACCTTACTATCCATACCTGACTCATGCAAGGCTGACCATCACGCCTGAGCCTTACTATCCATACCTGACGCATGCAAGACTGACCATCACGCCTGAGCCTTACTATCCATACCTGACTCACGCACGACTGATCATCATGTCTGAACCTTACTATCCATACCTGACTCACGCAAGACTGACCATCACGCCTGAGCCTTACTATCCATACCTGACTCATGCAAGACTGACCATCATGACTGAACCTTACTATCCATACCTGACTCACACAAGACTGATCATCATGTCTGAACCTTACTATCCATACCTGACTCACGCAAGACTGATCATCACGCCTGAACCTTACTATCCATACCTGACTCATGCAAGACTGACCATCACGCCTGAACCTTACTATCCATACCTGACTCACGCAAGACTGACCATCACGCCTGAGCCTTACTATCCATACCTGACTCATGCAAGACTGACCATCATGACTGAACCTTACTATCCATACCTGACTCACGCAAGACTGACCATCACGCCTGAGCCTTACTAACCATACCTGACTCACGCAAGACTGACCATCACGCCTGAGCCTTATTATCCATACCTGACTCACGCAAGGCTGGCAATCATGTCTGAACCTTACTATCCATACCTAACTCATGCAAGACTGACCATCACGCCTGAGCCTTACTATCCATACCTGACTCACACAAGACTGACCATCACGCCTGAGCCTTACTATCCATACCTGACTCACACAAGACTGACCATCACGCCTGAGCCTTACTATCCATACCTGACTCACGCAAGACTGACCATCACGCTGAGCCTTACTATCCATACCTGACTCACCAAGACTGACCATCACGCCTGAGCCTTACTATCCATACCTGACTCACGCAAGACTGACCAATCACGCTGAGCCTTACTATCCATACCTGACTCACGCAAGACTGACCATCACGCCTAGCCTTACTATCCATACCTGACTCATCGCAAGACTGACCATCAGCTGACTGACCTTACTATCCATACCTGACTCATGCAAGACTGACCATCACGCCTGAGCCTTACTATCCATACCTGACTCAGCAAGACTGACCATCACGCCTGAGCCTTACTATCCATACCTGACTCACGCAAGACTGACATCACGTCCTGAACCTTACTATCCATACCTGACTCAGCAAGCGACTCAATCACGCTGAGCCTTACTATCCATACCTGACTCAGCAAGGCTGGCAATCACGTCTGAACCTTACTATCCATACCTGACTCACGCAAGACTGACCATCACGCCTGAGCCTTACTATCCATACCTGACTCACGACAAGACTGATCCATCACTCCTGAAGCCTTACTATCCATACATGACTCACACAAGACTGATCATCATGTCTGAACCTTACTATCCATACCTGACTCACACAAGACTGATCATCACGCCTGAACCTTACTATCCATACCTTACCATGCAAGACTGACCATCACGCCTGAGCCTTACTATCCATACCTGACTCATGCAAGGCTGGCAATCACGCCTGAACCTTACTATCCATACCTGACTCATCGCAAGACTGACCATCACGCCTGAGCCTTACTATCCATACCTGACTCACGCAAGACTGACCATCACGCTGAGCCTTACTATCCATACCTGACTCATGCAAGACTGACCAGTACGCCTCAGCCTTACTATCCATACCTGACTCACGCAAGACTGACATCATGACTGAACCTTACTATCCATACCTGACTCACGCAAGACTGACCATCACGCCTGAGCCTTACTATCCATACCTGACTCATGCAAGCTGGCAATATGTCTGAACCTTACTATCCATACCTGACTCACGCAAGGCTGGCAATCACGTCTGAACCTTACTATCCATACCTGACTCACACAAGACTGACCATCACGCCTGAGCCTTACTACCATACCTGACTCACACAAGACTGATCATCATGTCTGACTTACTATCCATACCTGACTCACACAGACTGATCATCCCTGAACCTTACTATCCATACCTGACTCATGCAAGACTGACCATCAGACTGAACCTTACTATCCATACCTGACTCACGCAAGACTGATCATCACGCCTGAACCTTACTATCCATACCTGACTCACACAAGACTGATCACATGTCTGAACCTTACTATCCATACCTGACTCACGCAAGACTGATCATCACGCTGAACCTTACTATCCATACCTGACTCATGCAAGACTGACCATCACGCCTGAGCCTTACTATCCATACCTGACTCACGCAAGACTGATCATCATATCTGAACCTTACTATCCATACCTGACTCACGCAAGACTGACCATCACGCCTGAGCCTTACTATCCATACCTGACTCGTGCTAGACTGACCATCACGCCTGAGCCTTACTATCCATACCTGACTCACACAAGACTGACCATCACGCCTGAGCCTTACTATCCATACCTGACTCACACAAGACTGACATCATGTCTGAACCTTACTATCCATACCTGACTCACACAAGACTGATCATCATGCTGAACCTTACTATCCATACCTGACTCACGCAAGACTGATCATCACGCCTGAACCTTACTATCCATACCTGACTCAGCAAGACTGACCATCACGCCTGAGCCTACTATCCATACCTGACTCATGCAAGACTGACCATCACGCTGAGCCTTACTATCCATACCTGACTCACGCAGACTGATCATCAGTCTAAACCTTACTATCCATACCTGACTCACGCAAGACTGACCATCACGCCTGACCTTACTATCCATACCTGACTCATGCAAGACTCACCATCATGACTGAACCTTACTATCCATACCTGACTCACGCAAGACTGACCATCACGCCTGAGCCTTACTATCCATACCTGACTCACGCAAGACTGACCATCACGCCTGAGCCTTACTATCCATACCTGACTCACGCAAGCTGGCAATCAGTCTGAACCTTACTATCCATACCTGACTCCGCAAGGCTGGCATCACGCTGAGCCTTACTATCCATACCTGACTCACGCAAGGCTGGCAATCACGTCTGAACCTTACTATCCATACCTGACTCACGCAAGACTGACCATCACGCTGAGCCTTACTATCCATACCTGACTCACGCAAGACTGACCATCACGCCTGAGCCTTACTATCCATACCTGACTCACCAGACTGACCATCACGCCTGAGCCTTACTATCCATACCTGACTCACGCAAGACTGACCATCACGCCTGAGCCTTACTATCCATACCTGACTCACGCAAGCTGACCATCACGCCTGAGCCTTACTATCCATACCTGACTCACGCAAGACTGACCATCACACTGACCTTACTATCCATACTTGACTCACAGAAGACTGACCATCACGCCTGAGCCTTACTATCCATACCTGACTCACGCAAGACTGACCATCACGCCTGAGCCTTACTATCCATACCTGACTCACGCTAGACTGACCATCACGCCTAGCCTTACTATCCATATCTGACTCACGCAAGACTGACCATCACGCCTGAGCCTTACTATCCATACCTGACTCACGCAAGACTGACCATCACGCCTGAGCCTTACTATCCATACCTGACTCACACAAGACTGACCATCACGCCTGAGCCTTACTATCCATACCTGACTCACGCAAGACTGACCATCACGCCTGAGCCTTACTATCCATACCTGACTCACGCAAGACTGACCATCACGCCTGAGCCTTACTATCCATACCTGACTCACGCAAGACTGACCATCACGCCTGAGCCTTACTATCCATACCTGACTCACGCAAGACTGACCATCACGCCTGAGCCTTACTATCCATACCTGACTCACACAAGACTGATCATCATGTCTGAACCTTACTATCCATACCTGACTCACACAAGACTGATCATCACGCCTGAACCTTACTATCCATACCTGACTCACGCAAGACTGACCATCACGCCTGAGCCTTATTATCCATACCTGACTCACGCAAGGCTGGCAATCATGTCTGAACCTTACTATCCATACCTGACTCACACAAGACTGATCATCACGCCTGAACCTTACTATCCATACCTGACTCACGCAAGACTGACCATCACGCCTGAGCCTTATTATCCATACCTGACTCACACAAGACTGATCATCACACCTGAACCTTACTATCCATACCTGACTCACGCAAGACTGATCATCATGTCTGAGCCTTACTATCCATACCTGACTCACGCAAGACTGACCATCACGCCTGAGCCTTATTATCCATACCTGACTCACGCAAGGCTGGCAATCATGTCTGAACCTTACTATCCATACCTGACTCACACAAGACTGATCATCACACCTGAACCTTACTACGCTGCATGCACAGCCATTTAAGACAAAAATACAACTTCTAAAATTTTACTAAAACAATTTTGGTCTTGTAATTATTGGTATAACACATTAGAAATATCAAAATTTGCATACATCTCTTAGTATTAAAAAGATCATCTGTTAGCTAGTGTGTACAATTTATTTTCTAACTCCATGTTTCTCCACTTCCCATTGTACGAACAGTAGGTAATTAGTACCTGTATGTACTGTAGCCAGGACGAGTCCAGCTGCAGGTTTTACACTGGGTGGTAATTAGTACCTGTATGTACTGTAGCCAGGACGAGTCCAGCTGCAGGTTTTACACTGGGTGGTAATTAGTACCTGTATGTACTGTAGCCAGGACGAGTCCAGCTGCAGGTTTTACACTGGTTGGTAATTAGTACCTGTATGTACTGTAGCCAGGACGAGTCCAGCTGCAGGTTTTACACTTGGTGGTAATTAGTACCTTTATGTACTGTAGCCAGGAAGAGTCAAGCTGCAGGTTTTACACTTGGTGGTAATTAGTACCTGTATGTACTGTAGCCAGGACGAGTCCAGCTGCAGGTTTTACACTGGGTGGTAATTAGTACCTGTATGTACTGTAGCCAGGACGAGTCCAGCTGCAGGTTTTACACTTGGTGGTAATTAGTACCTGTATGTACTGTAGCCAGGACGAGTCCAGCTGCAGGTTTTACACTTGGTGGTAATTAGTACCTGTATGTACTGTAGCCATATAGATAGATAGACTGTAGATATATATATTATTATAAAATACTAAAGTCTGAGACATTGAATTTTAAAAGTAAACGTTTTAAAACCAAAGTTAATTTAGAAAAGAGTGACGAGCCTACATAATAGTTGGGCTATTTACCTTGTAAGCCCAGAGTGTAATGCGTCACTCTACTCTGGACTCCGACCATTATATACCCTACGGTAATCATGTGTTCTCAGTGCGCGGAGAGATAAGGGGAGGAAGGGGGAGGTACCAGAACAGTCTCGATAGTCCATGAGTATCGGTCATAGAAGTTTTATAATGCGCCCGACAGCGCGTGCACAGCTCGCACTCATCGACATTCACTTGTCTGCTTGTTCACATGTTTGAAGGGAAGGGGGGTTGGGGGGGGGGCTCTCCCAACATGGCCAGCAGTGAGTCTCGAACTCTGGCTCAGTTGAATGTGGATTTTGTAGTGGAGAGCATCTCAGGCTTATTGTAGACGAGTCGGAACGAGTCAACTGAGGCTGGCTAGGTGAGTGATACAACTTCTTCTGTGTCATGTTGTAACAAGATTACATAACCAGTAACTTAAAACTGCACACGCACAATTAAAACATGGCATCCTTGGTGCATGCGAACTTAGACATGGTCTTCAAAAGTACATAATGCTCCATTTAAACCATGCTCACATAAAACATTCATTATAAACCTAAATATCTCCAACATATAGGTTCATATAGATTTAATTGTGTTCAAGCAGTCTGGTTTTAAAAATGTATATTCTTCCAAATAACAAACACTTCTTAATAACATACTTCTTTTTATTTCAAAGGTGTCCGCTATTAAAAGATTTCACTGTAATAGAATTATTTTTTTACATATGGTAGTAACAACACTGGACGGAAGTTAGCTTCAGTGATGCCAACTTATTTGTGAAAGATGAACATTTCTACGGTGGACTTGAAATTCTATGGAGGTTCTTCTATGGTTTTGTGGATGGTAGGGGGTGCTAGTGTTGCTTCAAGGTTGAAATATGGCGCCAAACGGCTGTATTGAATTAAACATTGAAAAGAGTGTAGAACGGCTAGGCCTACACAGTTACCAGGAAACTGTAGGCCTCAAACTTCACAGCAAAACACAACAAAATATTGAATTATGAAATGTTCTTCAGCAGAAGAGAGGAAAAAAACAGACTGGACTGTGACAGTTTGGCTAAAGGTCCCTAATATTCTGTTGTTGCCTGTTCAAACTTGTGTCTTTACTCTTGGTAGAAGATTACAATGTTGTATTTATATTATATTTAATTATTGTTTATAGATAAATTACTGATTGGTGTGAGTAGGTCTGCTTGTAAGTAAAGGAGAGAAGGTTATCTAAGGTTGAGACAAAGGGTGCCTGTATTTGGTAACATATTGGTGAGCAAGCTCCCGCCTACGAAGGTGAGACGGCTCGTATAGCTCTAGTACTATAGCATGAAGTGCTATTGGTTTGCCAGGATTGTTTTGGTTGGTATCAAAATGGTGACCATTCATTGGTTGTCCGAGTGTTCCTGTGGTGAGGACGATGTATTCAGCAATGCAGTAGTTGTATTGTAGCTGGTATATAGGTTTTCTGTGGAGCACTTAAAGTGTATTCCATTTGTGCGAGTCTGCTGTTGAACAGGGTGGAAGGTTGGTGAATTTGACAGGAACTGCATCTCAATTTGTTACAAAGGTAGGAACCTTTGGCCTAATATTGTTTTTTGTTGTTTATGGACTTTTGTGATCCCATATTCTTAGCTGGAACAGTTGCATTGGCTCTCTTTTTAATTTCTTTAAACACTGCGTCTTACTACCCATTCGGGTTGTACGGCTATACCTACTAATTACTCAAATGGTTTTAGGAATTAGGAAGGTTACCTATATTTATAGGAGGTGCTACTGGTTTTTTTGGAAGAAGAGTGGAAAACAATTTTGAATAAACACCCTCGGTACACCCAACCGAGATTTGAACCTCGCTCACCCTGTCATCGGCAGTCTAGTCTACTGCGAGAGTATAATGTTAGACTATGTGGCCACTGAAGCTGGTGATTGGTTCTCTTGAATTAACACTTTGCCACTGTGGCAGTCCTCAAAGTTGAGGCTATGAGTAAAAGAATGTTCTGAGACTAGTTTTCTGGGTTCTTGATTTTGGTGTCATGACGGTGCCATTCATGTGTCTACTGACAGTTTCAGTGGTGAGGCCGTTATGTTGTGCAATACATTGTTGGCATTCTAGTTAGTAAATGATGTTACCAGACGCACATGTGTGATTGCCTTTGATGAAATAAATGTAGTTGGTTATGTTACTAGAGAAAGTGGCTGCTGGATGATGTATTTGTCAGGTTTTGCTGCAAGGCTGATAGCCTATAAGTCATTCACGAGCTAAGTTTACCTGGTGACAGCTCGAAATGTTACTAGAAGTAATCCCTAATATATCACTACGCCAACAGCTGACATCTATCACTTTGGATCACTGTAATGAAAACAGATGGTAATATATTAATGTGATAGTTAACCACAGTAATTTAGGCCAATATTATTTATATATCTATTCGAGGTCGGACACAAAGTTTATTTATAGTTTTATTCCCCTTAAAAAAAAATTAACACCATTTTCACAAAAACTTCTAACGAACATAGCTTCAAAATGGCGACCGACGAATCTAAACCATATGATTGAACATAACGGTAAACAAGTCTTTTACAATGATGCAGACACGCAGTTGATGAAAATATTTTATTCAGTTAAATATTTCAAAATACGATAAAATAATCATAAAATCATTTATTGTATGTAAAAAAATGACAACAATTTTCTCTTTTCCAAGTAAATATGATCCCTGTATTAAAAGATATTGATGTGTGCACTATATTACACAAAATCAGTAACGTTCCAAAACGAAAAATAAGTACTTTTAATTATGTTTAAAATATTGTTTCGAGTTGGATAAAAAGAAATTATTTAAAAAAATGAAATAGTATGAGAAAACTTAAGTTTACATTATTTTAAATGTAATATACAACAGGTAATTAAAGATCTTTACATTTATAACAAAACTGTGATCTTTTACAAGTGTTGGCAACCCAAAACCTAAACATATGATTTTCAAACTGTCATCCAGGTAAAAACCTATCGTGAACGGAATATAGTTGTGGCTTAATCAAAGTTGTATCATTCTCAGTTTTGAGTTTAAGGTGTACCAGAATATTTCTAAGTGATGGGGACTGCTTATGCACAATAAGAATCCAAGAAATAGAGGGGGTTGGGTTAGTGTAAATTTTTTAAACTGGCAGATAACAATTCTCACTGTGCTAGAAATTTTAATCTTGTTTACATAAACAAACCAATCTAAAAATAAACTAACAAAAACACCATATATATATATATATATATATATATATATATCTTAAAGGATGTCCATTAGTGTTGGGGCAATATTACTAAAAATGGAGGAAAAACTTCTGCCTACCAAATGGCGACAAAACAAACATCTTGTGACAGATCGAAGAACTGTTGTGAAACAATGATAACCTTTATACAATACATTTCTGTAAACCAAATTTATTATTCTATTTATGCGTTTTGGTGAACTGTTATCCCATTTTCTCCTGTTTGTTTCTGTAACAATATGTATTACTTCATTTCACTTACCTTATGATCACTCTTAGGCAAAGATTGCACTAGAAGGGAACTGTGTTTGTTTGTGCACTGGTTAATGTTTTGTTTTAAAGATTTAATTTATTTGAAATATTTTATCACATTTGGTTCGAGAAGGCCATATTTAGCTTGATATTGTACAAGAAGTAATTGTTTAAAAGCTGTTAACTGGATGTTGAACGTCTTAACGTATAATTTTGATGTGGCTTAAAAAGAACAGATCAAACTGCTAGTAACTGTATAGATGTTATTTGAACAGCCTCTTATTCTTGAATATATCAACGACTCATTTTAGATTAATGTATTTAAATCAAAGTGATGAGTTGACATTGATCTGTTTATCTTAATTGGCTGTATTGTTGTTTTAGGTTGTCTGCCCTGAATGTTGGCTGGACCAACTTGTCGGAGGAAGCTCTTTGTACCTTGTCTATTGCACTTCCTCATTCACTACAACGACTCAACCTGAGTGGCTGTCGCAAAACACTCACCGACGAGCGTGAGTTTAATGTTTTATTTTATTGTTTTAAACCTGTAATTTTACTAAAGCACTTTGGCCTCATAACAGTCCTGAAAACTAAATATTAAAAACAAAATTGATATTTGGGGACCACATTCACTGAATAAATGTCCATTTTACCACAAACCTTTAGTTTTAGTAATTATATCTTCAGACTCGATATTAATCGGAATAAAATAAGTAGAATTGATCAGACAAAAGCACTTTTAATTGGATGTTGTAATTATTTCATGGATTCTAAATTCCATTCATAATAATTGTAAAGGTTACACAGGTTATTTTGTGAAAATTGTAATACAAACAACACTTTGTTAAATGGTAGATAAGGTTAGCAATATTTGTAAAAAGACTTTAGAAGAAATGATCTTGATTGAAAGTGCAGATGCTGGACAAGGCATAACAAAAGAACAAAGATATAGGTGCACAAATTACTCAATATGATAAAGATTAACTGATAAAACTTTGTACACATTAACAGACTTGGCTGAAGCTGGTGAGTATAAGAAAATATGAACATATTCTTTCTTGCTCTATGAGATCACATTAGGAACTCAAAAGTTCATTGCCGCTCTTACAAAGGTACGCCACTTATCTCTCTCTCTCTCTCTCTCTCTCTCTCTCTCGAGCTAGTTCTATCCAGTCCACCTCATTACAACCTATCCCTATGTTGAGCTAGTTCTATCCAGTCCACCTCAATCTTGAGCTAGTTATATCCATTCAGCCTCATTACACACTATCCCTATCTTGAGCTAGTTCTATCCAGTCCACCTCATTACACCCTCTCTCTATCTTGAGCTAGTTATATCCAGTCCACCTCATTACACCCTCTCTCTATCTTGAGCTAGTTATATCCATTCAGCTTCATTACACACTATCCCTATCTTGAGCTAGTTCTATCCAGACCACCTCATTACACACTATCCTATCTTGAGCTAGTTCTATCCAGTCCACCTCATTACACCCTATCCTTATCTTAAGCTAGTTCTATCCAGTCCACCTCATTACACCCTCTATCTTGAGCTAGTTATATCCATTCAGCCTCATTACACACTATCCCTATCTTGAGCTAGTTCTATCCAGTCCACCTCATTACACCCTCTCTCTATCTTGAGCTAGTTATATCCATTCAGCCTCATTACACACTATCCCTATCTTGAGCTAGTTCTATCCAGACCACCTCATTACACACTATCCCTATCTTGAGCTAGTTCTATCCAGTCCACCTCATTACACCCTATCCTTATCTTAAGCTAGTTCTATCCAGTCCACCTCATTACACCCTATCCTTATCTTAAGCTAGTTCTATCCAGTCCACCTCATTACACCCTCTATCTTGAGCTAGTTATATCCATTCAGCCTCATTACACACTATCCCTATCTTAAGCTAGTTCTATCCAGTCCACCTCATTACACCCTATCCTTATCTTGAGCTAGTTCTATCCAGACCACCTCATTACACCCTATCCTTATCTTGAGCTAGTTCTATCCAGACCACCTCATTACACACTATCCCTATCTTGAGCTAGTTCTATCCAGACCACCTCATTACACACTATCCCTATCTTGAGCTAGTTCTATCCAGTCCACCTCATTACACCCTATCCTTATCTTGAGCTAGTTCTATCCAGACCACCTCATTACACACTATCCCTATCTTGAGCTAGTTCTATCCAGACCACCTCATTACACACTATCCCTATCTTGAGCTAGTTCTATCCAGTCCACCTCATTACAACCTATCCCTATCTTGAACTAGTTCTATCCAGTCCACCTCATTACACCCTATCCCTATGTTGAGCTAGTTCTATCCAGTCCACCTCATTACACCCTATCCTTATCTTAAGCTAGTTCTATCCAGTCCACCTCATTACACCCTATCCTTATCTTAAGCTAGTTCTATCCAGTCCACCTCATTACACCCTCTATCTTGAGCTAGTTATATCCATTCAGCCTCATTACACACTATCCCTATCTTAAGCTAGTTCTATCCAGTCCACCTCATTACACCCTCTCTCTATCTTGAGCTAGTTATATCCAGTCCACCTCATTACACCCTATCCTTATCTTAAGCTAGTTCTATCCAGACCACCTCATTACACACTATCCCTATCTTGAGCTAGTTCTATCCAGTCCACCTCATTACAACCTATCCTTATCTTAAGCTAGTTCTATCCAGACCACCTCATTACACCCTCTCTCTATCTTGAGCTAGTTCTATCCAGTCCACCTCATTACACCCTATCCTTATCTTAAGCTAGTTCTATCCAGACCACCTCATTACACACTATCCCTATCTTAAGCTAGTTCTATCCAGTCCACCTCATTACACCCTCTCTCTATCTTGAGCTAGTTCTATCCAGTCCACCTCATTACACCCTATCCTTATCTTAAGCTAGTTCTATCCAGTCCACCTCATTACACCCTCTATCTTGAGCTAGTTATATCCATTCAGCCTCATTACACACTATCCCTATCTTAAGCTAGTTCTATCCAGTCCACCTCATTACACCCTATCCTTATCTTGAGCTAGTTCTATCCAGTCCACCTCATTACACCCTATCCTTATCTTAAGCTAGTTCTATCCAGACCACCTCATTACACACTATCCCTATCTTGAGCTAGTTCTATCCAGTCCACCTCATTACACCCTCTCTCTATCTTGAGCTAGTTATATCCATTCAGCCTCATTACAAACTATCTCTTTTAGGTCCATTCTAATTTTATCCTCCCATCAGGTCTTCCCAATGATCTCCCATGTCCTACAACTATAAGAATCATAGTTTCCATTTGAAAGCAAATATGGAGAACTGAATTTTATAATCGGCTTGATTTGTTTTATCTCACTATTTTAAAAATTAATTTCAATTTTTAAAAATAATTTCACATAATATAATCTCTTATTTGGTCTGCTGTGTACCATATTGACCTGAAATTAAGCTGCATATTTTCTTTCACAAACAACTTTCATAAATCCTTATATCAAAGTAGCAACTAATGCCCACAACTTCTTTTACTCTTAAACCTGGCATAGTTATTTAAAAATAGACTAAAATTGACCATCTTATTTGTGTTTACAACCTTTGAGTTAATATGGCTGCCAAAATTCAATTACTAAATCTTCAAAATTAGTTTTTTCAGTGTATTCTAGTGGAAATATTTACTTTTGGTAATGGTAAACATTGACTAAGCTGATGTAAAGTTAATCAAAGGAGCAAGGATTAGACACGGCTATTATGTACGGTATGGACTGGCAGATATAAGGTAATTTAACATATTCATATTTTATTGATCACAGATTTAATGAATTACATTTAGTAATACACAAGATAAGTGTCGCTGTGGTCTCTCTACAATTACTTGTGCTAATTAATGAAAATAAACAATCTAACATCTTGTTCCAGAGTATCAACAAGGTTACTTAAAGTTACAGACATGGAATCAAATGCAAAACACAGTAAATAGTTAACCGGCTGACCGACCCACTAATCTATAACAGTATCTCCAGGGTTCCTACGCTCTGGAAAGTCAGGGAAAGTCAGGGAAAAAAATAATAGTCAGGGAAAGTCAGGGAAGCTTTAAAAAGGTCAGGGAAAGTCAGGGAAATGACAATTCATGTCTTCATGTCACACTTAGAAAAAACAAAGAAAATATTTTTTCTATTTACTGCGTCATAAGCCACTGCCCCAATGAAGAAAGCTGAGGGGCACTTACCATGCTCAAACTTGCCCTAACACAAGTTTTGGTAGCATTTTATTTCAGAATGTGAACGCAGAGGTCTCCTAGCCTGCACATGACAATTCTTTTAACTTTAGTGATCACTTGTTTTTGTTCTTGTTCAAGGTTTGTCATCGTTATAGTTTGATACAGTGCACCAGGACTGATTAGACTACACCAGCAATGTCTAACAAAAAAACCGTTTTTAACCAGCTCTGGCTAAGCCCAGACCATTTTCCTGAATTCTCATACTGGATAAGTGGTGTTGAAAGTAATAAGCTGCAGGCATTTTGTAAAGTGTGCAAAAAAATTATAAACTTAAGTAATATGGGAAAGCAAGCATTAGCTTCCCATGCAAAAGGACCAACTCATATCAAAACTCTTGAAACTTTGACAAATCAACGCTCTCTGTTGACTTTTTTTTCAAAAAAGTCAAGTGATTCAGGTTCATCGAGCTCCCCAGTTTCAAGAGAATCTCTGGCACACAAAGACATTCTACCTAGTGATGATTCTGCTGGTTGCTCGAAGAGTTTTTCTGTTTCATCGAAAATCGTAACGTCGCAGAAGGAAGCTGTTGCTAAAAGTGAAATTAGTGTAGTGCCTCAAAGAAACCATAACACTTTTGTTATAAAAGATGATATAACTAAGGCGGAAGTCATTTGGGCTATGCAAGTTGTTGACAAAAAAATGTCTTTCAATTCGTGCAATAATTTAAGTACAATTTTTCAATTGATGTTTCCCGAGTGTTCCATTGCCAATGCCTTTACCCTTGGTGGAGACAAGGCTGCATACTTCATTGTGCATGGCTTGGCTCCATTCTTTCATAATAATTTACTGGACCGCCTAAAATCATGTAACAACTTTGTAATTTGTTTTGATGAGGCATTGAATAAAGTTATTCAAAGAGGACAGATGGACATTGTAATTAGATTCTGGGACAAGGAAAATCATAAAGTCATCAGTCGTTACTTAAACAGTGTGTTTTTCGATAGGAGCACTGCTGAAGAATTACTGAAGCATTTTCTGGATGGTATTTCTCCTCTTCCACTCTCTAAGTTGATACAAGTGTCAATGGATGGCCCAAATGTCAATTTAAAGTTTATAACACTTCTTCAGGAACACCTCAAATCTGTAACAGACAATGAAGTATGTAGTTTGCTAAATCTGGGAACATGTGGGCTTCATGTTGTTCATGGTTCCTTGAGAACAGGAGTAGAGTCTGTTGATTGGGATATAAGTAGCTTATTACGTCACATGTACTACCTGTTCACTGACTCTCCAGCTCGTCGAGCATTGTTCACCCAGTTGACAGGGTGTACAACTTTTCCATTGAAGTTCTGTGGTGTGCGTTGGTTAGAGAATGCGAAGTGCTTTCAAAGGGCATTACAAATTTGGGACCATGTTATTAAGTTTCTCAAAGAAGCAAAACTTCCTAAAACAAAACCTGTAGAGACACTGAAAAGAGCAGCCTGTGATCCATTCCTAAAGTGTAAACTAGCGTTCTGCAAGACAATTGCAGATGAATGTCAGCCTTTCCTGCAACGGTTCCAGACATCAAAACCAATGACTCCATATCTTTTTGAAGCTGTAGAGAAACTTCTAAGATACCTTATGAATCGTTGTGTGAAACCTGATCTTATGAAGTGCACGGGTCCAAAGTTACTGTCTATTGACACAAAAAAATCAGAAAATTTGATCCTTAGCAAAAATATTGATATAGGATTTACAACAAAACGTTTGTTAGGAGAAACTGCGATCACAGTAACAGAAAGACAAAAATTAGAATTTATACATGAGTGCCGCAGTATGTTAACCACCATGATTGCAAAACTACAAGAAAAAAGTCCCTTAAAACAGAAAGCTGTGAGAGGTTTGTCTTCATTGGATCCTTGTGTTATTCAACATTCACCTCAACTGGCCCAGAAGAGATTTTCTTTTCTTTTGGAGGAACTCAACCATGCCAACATCATAAATGATGTTCTGGCTGAAAATGCCAAGAAAGAATACTTGCATTTTTGCAACCTCAAAAAATCTGAGCTTCAAGAAATATTTCGTCCTTGTGATCAGTTTAGTGATGAAGTAGGACTTGACACTATTTATGGTAGCTTTCTAATAGGAGAAGCAAACTACAAACATCTTTGGGAAGTAATAAAGATTTGCCTTGTCTTGTCGCATGGGAATGCAACTGTTGAAGGTGGTTTTTCAGTCAATAAATCTTTACTGGTTGAAAACATGCATGAAAAGACAGTCATTGCACAGCGTCACATTCATGATGAGATACAAGAAGCAGGAGGGATTAAAAATATACACATTAGCAAAAAGATGTTGGATTACGTGAGAGGTGCTCGGAAACGCTATCATGAATACTTAGAGATGAAGAAGCAAGAAAAAAGTGAAAAAGACAAGAAGAAGGCAGAAAAGAGGAAATTAGATATACAAGTTAAAGATTTAGAAGGAGAAAGAAAAAAATTAATGATGGCAACTGAAGAGAAACGAGAAGCAATAGACGTGGAGTTGCAAGAACTGAAGAAGAAGCAAGCTTCACTTTATTAAATATAACATAGTTTCTTATTGTATGACTATAGTGATAATTTTAATAAAAATAAAATTGACTTGAGACATGAATAATATGAAAGCAGACAGAGTTCCTGTTGTAAGCTATTCAGTTCAGGAAATGTACAGTTTAGGTAAAATAAAACTGTAATGATACCAAACTCTTTAGTATGTTCTTAGTGGCCTGTTATTTAATACGTATTTCTGCACATGATACCAAAGGGAATCAAGTTTGTTACAAATTTTTGATAGGGATTATTTTTCCATCATTTTCCCTCAACTGATTGGCAAGATGTCTGCTTTCTTATTCTTCCATGAGAGGTGAGGCAAGGTCGGCTGTAAGGGGGGAGGAGGCCGAAATAAATTTATTTAAATTAATATTTTCACGTGTATAGTACCGTAAAGTTATAATGGAAATTTTATGAGAAATTGGTCAGGGAACTTGGGAAAATAGTCAGGGAAAGTCAGGGAAAAGTCAGGGAGAATATTTTTACAAATACTGTAGGAACCCTGATCTCAAATCGGTACTTATGAGATAGTAACTCCTCGGAGAGCGAGCCTACTAGATATGTCTTGCTACATAAAGACAATTCCCCATGAAGAGAAAACAAAGTAACTGTTAAGAAGGGGAAGAATTTCAGCTAAGTTGGAGTTAATTAGTGCAACGGTGTGCACTTTATTTTGTAAGGAAACTAAATCAACAAAAGTGGTCCACCTAAATCATTCTAAATCTAAGCAGGACCAAGTCCTTTTCAAGAGGTCACATAATACAATAAAGTTTACAGTTAAAGCCCTACTAGACCTCAGAAAGTTAATTTAAAACGAGTTCACTAACTTGACAATATTGTGAGGGTAACACACAATCGTCGAGACCAAGGCTACAGGCGATTAGCATGTTTCAACGAACAAGTAGGGGCTGTATCCAAACTACAAATCCCCCAAGTAGCATATACTACTAGAACAAGTTAAATAATTATAATAAAAACTTCATAGAAAGGTAAACTCAAACACCAGAGCTTCAAGCCCCACTGACATCTTAAGGATGCCGCCTACTTTTAGTTAAATGAACCAAAAACTCGAGCCAAGCCAGGCTGCAACATAGAGCCATAGGTTGACTACTAAGAATGACTAAGATCTAAATAAAGACAACCAAGCTAGCAAGAAACCTATGACCTAGTT
>JBCFYV010000001.1:66444152-66479747 GCA_039000515.1 Timema cristinae
TTGAACTCGTTGAGTATTTTGTTATCACCCCTCTACTCTTTATCTCTCTCTGTAACGCTCTTGCATCCCCAAAGTGGTCCATCGTGCACTACCCCTCTACACCCCTTCTCTGTTCAACCCCTCAGGGGCTTCGCGGTGGTCAACAACCCTTCGAGGAAATAAACTGCAGTTCAATGTTCGCTTGTATTTTCTTTTCTCGCCTAAACGGCCCTACATAAACTCCTTTCCTGCCGATTCACCGCGATAGCTCGCCAGACCTTTCTTCCTGGTTCACCGCGGTAACTCACTGGACCTTCCTTCCTTCCCGGTTCATTGCGATAGCTCGTCAAACCTTCCTTCCTACTTGGTTCACTGTGATAACTCGCCAAACCCTTCCCCTCAGTTTCCTCCTTACCACCCTCAAAAGGGTCCTATCATAAAAGGATACGTGAGTACTATTAACATTCGGGGATGACGACATTTTTGGCGCCCAACGTGAGGCCAACTACACAGTTAGTGGAAAAACAGACGTTCTTTGGACCACCCTGAGACCACTCCCCACTACACCACACTTCCGGGAGTGAATAAACACCCGGTGGCGCCCAACCTCACTCTCAAGATGGTACTTACTCGAAGCCAAAAGTGCGCTGTCACTGCATGCACCCCAGGAAGGGATCGCCAAAATACATAAATTGTGACATGCCAGAAACCGTACCACCATATCTGCCTTGGATGGGTGGATGAAGCAAGAGACACAACAGGATTGGAATACATCTGCGCTCCATGTCGAGCCCAGCCACCATCACCACCCTGTGTCGCAACTAACTGTTCTGGAGAGAGCCCATGATATTAGCTGTGAGAAATGCACTATCACCTACCATTAATTCTGCTTGGGATGGGCCGACGAACCACCTGACCTCCCCGGTCTCACCTTCCTCTGGCCTCCTTGCCAAATTAAACGTCCACCTAGCTCCAGTACAAACACCAACAACCGAAATACGCATTTTCACCAAATCCCATCCAACCAAACAATTGGTTACCGACCCTGTCTGCCCGAATTCCACGGAAGAGTCATGAAGATCCCACCAGCTTTGTCCAGGACTGTGCCACCTTGCTAGAGGAAACTCATACTCCAATCCAAGGTTGGGTACCTATAGGTCTTCACCAACTTAAGTCAGAAGCCGCCCGTTGATGGGACCAGTTTGGCGAATTCATCAGCACCTGGGAACAGTTTAAACTCGATTCACCTCACGATTTGCCAATCCAGCAACCTTGGCTGCCCTCCACACGGAACTCTCTGGGAAGACCCAGGCCCCCAACGAATTCGTGGAGAAGTTCATCCATTAGAAGGTGCAACTTTACCAAAGACTCCTGCGAGCATCTTCACCTTCTGAGGTGATCCCATTGCTCATCGAGCTAATCAAACCGGGGATCCGATCATTCCTACGTGCCCCACCTCTAACCAGCATTGAAGAACTTGTAGACAGAGCCACAGCGATTGAGAAGGACCACCCAAAACCACAAGCACCCCCACCTTTTTCAAAGTTGAACCGGAACCCTCCAGACCAGAGATTTTCCGCGCCAAGATGCCACCACTGCCCCAAATATCACTTCCATCGAAATTGTCCAGTCTTATGACGCCGCGGACAAGAAAGAAGCCACCAGGATAACAATTGACTATAGGGAAGTCATGCCCTACCCTCAACGGGTCAGAACCAGGGCCCGAACGATCATCTTAATAATCACTCACCAAACTCCAGCCCCACTACCTAGGATACTGGTAGAAACCATATCTGGACCTTTATTAGCCCTCAACATTGCTGCCACCGCAAACTTCCTGCAAGTCAACTATCTCCCAACCCAAGATCATACACCGCTATCCCCCTTCTCCACGCCAAAAAAGGAAACACCCTCCCCATTGATTGACGGTGAAGTACGCCTCATTCTCACCATCCAATCTTTACCCATTTCAGTCACCTGTCTGGTTGCCCATGACCTCAGGGGACCATTGATCCTTGAACAACCATGGATAGCTGAGCAGAAATGTGTACTGGACCATGAGTCTCAAAATCTACATTGGAGTTAATGAACAACACACGCTATGCTGGACAGCACAACCAAACGACGAGACCCCACCCATAGCTCTATCGGATGTCCAAACTGAAGTCACCACTCCATATTCTGAAAGACTACTAGCCATCCTCATCAATCACCGAGCCATCTTCTCAACCCAGGGACCTCTCCGTATAACCTGGAGCACAAACCCACAACATCACCTTAAAAACATATGACTGGATCTTTGTCAAACCGTACCGTCATTCAGCCCCAAGGTGTGCCATCATCCAGGACAAGTTCAATAGATGAAAGCACAAGGCATCGGGGAGCCCAGCCTGTCTGAGTATAACTCCCCAATTGTCATTGTTGAGAAAAAGGACAAAACTCCATGCTTCTGTGTCGACTACATGAGGATTAATGAAGCCACCGTTGACGGACCACCACCCTCAATGAATCTCCACAACACAGTACGAGACATTGGAGACACCCAGATATTCTCAACCTTAGACATGAAGTCAGGGTACTGGCAAGTGCCCCTATATCCCAACGCCAAACCTCTCACAGCCTTCACCACACCTTAAGATAGAAGCCCCACAGTTTACCGTCATGCCATTTGGGCTCAAAAACGATCCCAGAAACTTCCAAAGACTCATGAGCCAAGAGGTCCTACGTGGGTACATTGGGAAATTTTGCTTCACCTACTCACGCACATGGGATGAACATCTGAGTCACCTATCAACGGTCCTGGAACGCTTCAATCTACACGGACTCACCTGCTCCCTACATAAGTGCCACTTCGGGAAGACTACCTTAGAATATTTGGGACATCTAGTCACGGCCGATGGATATGCACCGCAGCCACAGACCATCACGGCCATTACGCCCCCATTCCCAAGGACTACTGACAGCTGAGACAGTTTCTTGGTCTCTGTAATTGGCTTTGAGAGTTTGTACCTAAGATGGTCGAGCTTGCTGGCCCCTGACCAACCTACTGAAGGCCAACACCCGCTGGAAATGGTCCATTGAAACCAAAGAAGCCTTCCAAAAGCCCAAGTCAGAGTTTCACCAAATCCAACCTCTCAAAGAGACCGAAACCAGGACAACCTTTCCTCCTCCAGACAGACGCCATTGGTACTGGACTTGGAGCCGCCTTATACCAGGACAACCACATTATTAGCCATGCCAGCGTGAAACTCACTCCAACAGAACAGCATTATGACAGCAACGAGCAAAAGTATCTTGCTGTGGTGGGCCAATCAAAAGGTATGGTCACTATCTATAAGACTGCCCCTTTACCCTGCATACAGACAACCGAGCCTTATCTTGGCTTAATTCAATGAGGGACCAACGAACCAAGCTCACCCAATAGGCTCTCCTGCTACAAGAATTCTCTTTCACGGTAGAACACTGTCCAGGACGAGAAAATCAACTTCCTGGCGCTCTGTTGTGCCATCCAGATACAGAACTCACAGGACCCAAGTTTAGGGAACCTCTATCTCTTCAAAACCTTTCAGCCAACCAAGGGCCCTTATACAAGGATGTTGTGGAAATGCAACAATAAGACGAAGAATGCCAGAAAATATATTAGACAATGGGAGACCCTAGCAGGAGATCAACCCTCCGACCCGAAGGATGTAAATTTCCTGAACTCACACAGCATTAAAGACATGCAAGTCTTTTGCCAAAGCAATAACCAAGAACCTTGGAGGCTACTACTTCCACGAAATCTCCATCCTCGGGTACTTTTCCAATACTACGACCACCCCTTGCTGGCCACCCAAGGGGAGAAGAAACATGCAGAGCAATCTTACAAGGTTATACCTGGACGGGGATCCGCCGGGACATAAACGCCTATGCTAAAAACTTCTTGCTCTGCTCTTGCCGGAAGGTCGAACCACCACAGGGAAAAGAACCACTCCGACCTCGACAACCATGTGAACCTTGGGAAACAGTCACCCTCGATCTCATGGGGCCATACCCGCGCACCAGCTGAGGAAAAAGGTTCATACTCATTCTAACTGACCTATTCTCCCGCTCGACAGAAGCATACTCACCTCACCTCATCTGAAGCTCCCGCATTGATCCAGACCCTCGAGCAACAGGTATTTTTCCAATGGGGATACTCAAAGGTGATACTGTCGGACAACGGAAGACAATTTCATAGCCACTACTGGACAAGCGCCTACCGACGCTGGGATGCAGAACCCTGGACCACACCAGTGTAGCACCCCCAGGCCAACCCAACCGAGAGGAGAAATCAAGAGCTGAAGAAAGGTATCAAGTTACGCATATCTGAGAATCACCAGGAATGGGACCTCCAACTACCCCAAATCCTGTTCACTCTACGATGTAGAAAAAATGAGGCAACGGGTATGACGCTGAGTCAGCTCTTGAGAATGGAGATTCTCCAACTTAGATCATCCAGATGACCTCAAAGATCATGAGGTACTAGATGACCCTATCAATAATGCCCAGCAGAGAGAGGAGAAAGCAAGAAGTCACCAGAAACAGTATCAACAACGGTACATGAAAGAGCTTAAATTAGTAAGTCAACACAGTTTAAACGTCTCAACCAAATCCTGGTAAAAACCCAGCACCTCTCCAATGCTGTGGAGGGATTCCACGCTGGCTTTGCCCCCAAATGGGACAGACCATACATGGTGGAAGAAAGAATAGGAGCAGCATACTGGGTAACCCACACAGATGGTCAACGAAGGAAGGTACATCATGGGCAGCTACGACCCGCCCCGAAGCCAAGAACTCCCAGAGGCCACGCCTACCGAACCACCAGCCTCGGTTACAAACCATTGACCCGAAACTTCTTGCAGAGTCCTTCGGCCTCGACCCAGGCCAAGTTCTCATAGCCACAACCCATAATAAGGACGAAGATGGTGACCTGGCGGTCTAGGGGTAAGGTGTCGGACTTCTGTGCTGGGGTCCGGGGTTCAATCCTTGGTCCTGGCACAAATTTATCTGATTACCAAACCCTTCCTTCACCTCTGACAAGACGTGTATTAGTCACAACTTGTTAATGTGGGGAATGCCAGGCCTTCACCGTGGTTCGGATTCCTCGTTAAACTGTAGGTCCTCTATTTCATCTCACAATCACCCTACCATTACACATTAGCGTAAGTGTGTATAACCCGAACGGGTAGTAAGACGCGGTGCTAACAATAATAAAGAACAAAGACAAAGTGTAGTGATGTGTGGAGCAATATTGCCCACTATAATTGTACATAAGGTTTATAATTAATATTCTGTAGTTATTCCCGTGTCCTATAATCAACTCCATTGACGATTCATTATTGTTTTATTAACGGACCAATAAGTTTGTGTAATAAGGGTGACCCAGAAGTTTTGCCTACGTGATAAGGTAATTAATTATAGTTTTAACTCTGGACAACAATAACAATGTGTCATGCATGTATCTTGTTTTCACAGTATATCTTCATCAGCTTTGTACTTAGTCATTAAGTAGTTGTTAAGTTATGTCAATGTTACTGTATCAATCAAGAAGTGGATGCAAGAGCTCTTTCGCGAGTATGGGGGGGATTATTATCACTCCTAGACTCCTTATCTCTCTCTGTAATGCTCTTGCGTCCTCAAAGCGGTTCGTCATGCTCTACCCCTCTCCACCCCTCCTATGTTCAACCCCTCAGGGGCTAAGCATGCTAGCCAAGCATCCCCTCCCTTTCTTCGTGGCTGCTTGGCAGCGAGCCTAATCCTCTCGAACCACCCAACTAGGGATAAAAAGAGCAGACGGACAGCTAGCTGGCATCAGTGTGTCCGTTGTACCGCTCCGCGCTGGTCAACAACCCGTCGGGGAAATAAACCGCAGTTCAATGTTTGTGTGTATTTTCTTTCCTCGCCTAAACGGCCCGACATAACCTCCCTTCCTGCCAGGTTCACCGTGATAGCTTGCTGAACCTTCCTTCCTGCCCAGATAATTCAAGAATAACCCCCCCCCCCCCCCCCCAAAGAAGAAGAAATCAAAGATTAATTCATTTGAAAGAAAACCATTATCTTTTAAATTTGGCTATCACTTTGGGAATACTTTAACACAGATGCGACAACATATTTTAGAGGAAGCCGATTCTAGGTAAACAAATGTTTACGTCCCTCCAGTCCAACAATTACAGAAGTCGTTAAGACTATATCGATTCAAGACAGTAAAGTCATCATACAAAACTTACCAGAAACAATAGACATCTTTGGAGATAATCTCATTGCCACAATCTAATTGCGACGATATGACCGAAATAGAAGAATAATTTTTGACGAAGAATAAAAAGAAAAAGTAATAAACTAAGAACCTAATAAATAATAAAAACACCTCAAAAACAAACATGTATCTTGATATCATATTAATTTTCATTTCAATAGTTAAACTTTATTTTGAAGGTTCAATAATTTTCCAAACATGGCCTCAATAATGTTTGCTGCCTGATGACATATCCAATATAGTCTTTGAATTGCTAATACTTGTACATACATTTATTATAGAGTGATGAATTTTTATTAATACGGGGAGATTTAAATGACATGTCCATAATGCATCACAAAATATCTGCCATATTTTATTGTTATTTTGTAAATATTACTTATTTAATAATCAACCATATACATTTTAAGATTTATTACAATAAAATATCTGCCAAATCTTAAATTTCTTCTTCTAAATCCTCTATGATTACCCAATCCCTAAACATCTGGTAAAGATAAAAAGGATTCAACTTTTTAGTTACAAACAATATCTCTGAGTGGTTGACATCTCTGACATGTCTTCTCCAAATTCTAGAACACCATATATTTGCTTTACACATTTTGAAATTTCTGGTCATCAAAAGCAGGCTCTTTAAAATGACAGTGTCACCTTTATATTTGACAGCTACATTGATCGCATCAACATAAAATAAACTTTTCGTCGGTTCTATAACTAATCTATCGAATGATGGATCGTCTATATGTACCACTCTTTTGTTCTAACAGTCTTGCCATCTGAAGGCGCTCGTCTTAATATGTTAACTACAAAAACCTACATTTACCATCATGTCACAGCACATAGGAAAAATAAGGTACTTTTCAAATGATTCGAATCTCCCCACCAATTAATAACACAACATTTTTCGTTGATCCTGTTACACACACTATACAGATTAGAAAGAAATTCCCTTATTAGATCGATATCATGATTAAATTGGTAAAATAACCAAGCTTCTATGGCCTGTTTAATAACTTTCATACTACAATATTCTACTTTGAATCTTTCAACAGAACATTTAAAATAATCCTTTTCCAGATTTTTAAACAGGACGTTTAACTGTAAACAATAGTTTGAGTTTGTTTAATGTCATTTTGCATTCTTGTTTCAACATCATGTAACATATTGTTAAATTGAACTTCACTAATAGTGTTAAAAAATATATCCAAATATTTTGTATTTAGTAATCAATTTTTAATGGGTGTAAAAACATTGGCTAATAACGATTGTTTGTATTGTTGTTTTCGCAACATGGGTTGTTTTCTGTGTTCTGCTGAAGCTCTGTCATCAGCTGTTGGTTCACCATCACTAGTTCTTGCAAAATACATTCTTGAAGATTTGGTGTAGTAGCCTCTAGGTTGCTCTACCATCTCTGATCGATCGCACAGTTTTTCGATGCACTTGGTGTACCCACAACATGATGCAGGTAAATTTTGAGTGTGATATAATGGCTCCCTGAGTCTGGATGTGAACTGACCTATAGATTTTTGATCAAAATAGTGAAATAATCGATGGAAATAATCATCTGGGAGGCTTGAGTTATATTTAATTGCCTTGTTAAATTTTCTAACAACGACTCGGACGCCAGATAACAAGGATCAATTACATTGGTGGCTGATCCAAGTGCAATCGTGGATGACGAGGATGGGAAAACCTGGGTTTCTGGTGGATTGTCTTGCAAGCAGTCGATAACAGATGTCTCTAAAATTTTCATCTTCTCCAGAGGATATGTCATGCAGAATAGCTAATCTTTCAGAGTATACAGACAATAGATCCACGTTGTTTCCAATAGCAATGGTCTCTAGTTGATCGACTATCGACGCCAGAAGTGTACGGTTCAATGTCACCAACAACCTCCTAGTTATCAAAGATATTTTCATCTATTGTATAAATAGCATTGGAGTTTCAAATCATAATTTTATAGATATGAGGAATTGTATCAGATTCTTGGTAGATATTAGTTTAGAATCAGATTTATTTAAAATGTATTGAGCTTTGTATTGTTCTTAGAGAATCTCTTATGTAGCCTGAAAATCATTGACGTCTGACATTTTAAAGTAATTGTGTCAAAGCGATCCTTTTTCCTTTAGGTCTATGTGCTGACTGATGTCAGAATTTGAAGCAATATTCTCTTCGTTGGATTCGTTAAAGGCTTCAGAAAACCCTTTCTTCACGGATTTATCCTCTAATTCCAATACTTTGTCACCTTCGGCGATTGTCCTTTGAACTGGAGAGGTTAACCCTCTTGCCGAGATACAATATAGCGATTCACATAGAGAATGGAGCGATACCAGTTGTTAGTTTGATGACAACAATGTGCATGTTTCGATGTACAAAAATTCTCACTATTCTTTTCTTTGATAAAGCAAGATGATGAGCAAACATGAAGATGAGTCTCAATCCTAGTGGCTGCTTCCTGATATTTTATAATATTAATTGGTGTTGCATTTGAATCTTTCTTCGAAATTAAATTTAATATCTTGTCGCCATCGCTGAATTCTTCAAAGATTAATACGTCTCCCGAATATATTTGAAGATGACTTTCGCTCTCACAACTGCAAATATTTAGAAATATACGATAAGAATGGAACTGATAAATCCTTTACCAAAAGGTAGATTGTTAACCGATACGAACACTTAGACGAATGAACACATGATGACCACAAGATTGAAAACACTGTCTTATATATACCGCTCCGCTTCCTGGGTGATGTCGTCATTGCCAGATAATATGACTGGCAGCTTGTTGGCCTTTAGCAGTCTGAGAGGGGCCAGTACTCGGAAGGCCACAAGGACGCTCCCTCAAACCAGAAACCCCTAATTAGTAATAAATAATGTGAGTGTTTAGTGAGTAGTGGTATTATTATTATTATTATTATTCAATTGGATAACAATAGTAGTCCTGTATGTTCATTATTATTTGTATACAGACTATACGTTTTTCGGCTTATCCGTTTTTCAGTCAAACTTAACAAACCATTTTTCTAATTAATCTGTTTGTACTGTGATGGAAGATTAAACTTTTAAATTGTAGCTTTAGAATCAATATGCAGCTCTTCCCTTTAATAATAATAATAATAATAATAATAATAATAATAATAATAATAATAATAAAATAATAAAATAAATAATATTAAATAAAATAAAAATTAAAAATTAAAAAATATAAATATAAATAATAATTAATAATAATATAATAATATAATAATATAAAAATATATTTATAATATATTATTATTATTCAACATTTTGGCTAAAGATAGATTAATTCTAATTGCCAATGGTTAAATATTTTGGTGACATTTACAGCCCAAATTGTTCATAGAAATAAAAGTGTTGTTTGTTTGTGTGTTTAGATGTGAAGGAGTTGGTAGACGGGTGTCCGGATTTGGTGGAGTTGGACATGAGTGACTGTATTTCACTGACTGCAGAAACTATCAGCCATGTGTGTCAGCTGAGTAAGCTGGAACACCTGGCATCAGTCGCTGCTATAGCATTCCACGGTCAGCTTACTTGTGAGTTCAATTACTCTCCTATATAGTTATGCTTGTTAGCTTAATTACAACATCTTGTTACTTCCAAAAGTAACATTTTTATAAGGCTTAAAAATTGCAATAAGCAAGATCAAAATTATGATACCTTATTCTTTGATTCTAATACACTCTTTTCCCATTTAAACGTCTCTAAATATATGTCTACCATTCGGTAAAATCAGGGAAAACTGGAATTAGCCGGGAATTTGAAGTGATTGGGAAAATACAGGAATAAGTCGGGAATTTGGTAAATTACAACAAAAATCCGAGAAAATGTTTTACTCAAAATATGAAATATAATAATCACTAAATCAGTAAATAATAATTTATTCAAACTGTAGTTGTTTTTTTTGTAGCTGTGTTATGTATTTTATAATTCCTATAAACAATATTTAATACAAATTAAAAAAAAAAATCTTTATTTAAATTTTAAAACTTATTGGGGGGGGGGGGATTAGAAGGATGTGACATACTTTTTAGTCTGGAATTTTAGGACACATTCAGGGAAAAGTCGGGAATTTCATTGGTCAAGTTGAGTAGACACCATGATGATGCTTCTTATTATCGCAGTTCCTTTTCGACCCAAGATATTGATGGCTCTTTAAGACAATAATTATATTCTGGGATAATAAAGATAAAAACAGATCAGAACAATCAACTCTTAATGTGAAGTAGATTCTGATATTGATTCAGATGTAGATATTGATGGCTCAAAATCAAGTGTATGATCATGAGATATCGACGGCTCAGATGATCGGCTATTGATACATATGAATATCGACGGTCAAAGATCAGATATACTATTATCAATGAAGCGACGATACTTCTATCTAAATAAGGTACTTTTTTGTTAGTAAATTCAATTCTGTGATAGAAATATTTCTTTGATTAGGGTAATTTAGCGGTCTTTTTATTTAATTCCTTAGAATCAAAGCTTTTTTTCTGTTGGTTGGTATTGGAAAATCGAGGTCATATTACAATCAATTGCATCTTAGACTCGAAGAGCTAATAATTAGAAGGTGTTTATCTGCAACTATTGTTGCAATAAATTTGTATTGTGTAAAACATTTGTTACACGTTACAAGTTTACAAAGCAGCATTTATATGTAACACTCACCCCATCACCCATGAGAAGACACATATGTTACAACCACACCTACTGTTGTCACTAACGAGGGCAACAATATTTAGGACCGTTGCAAGGACGTCATGCCCAAGAGAAAGGTAGAAGGAAGGAGGCTAGTTTACCACATGTTTCGGCACCTCCTGGTATGGGCTAACGTCGGACCACGGGTCACGTCATGATTTCCCTCCCTCCTCCCCTCTCTACCTTTCTCCTTGCCATCCGTTGGTTCCGTCTCTTGTGTTCATGTGAGCATGCTTTGAGACTATATATTACCATGTTTAATCCAATTCAGTAGTCTTAATACCACTAGCTTCAGTGTGGTAAGCAACGCTATTTGAATCAGATGTAATCCATCTTTTTTTTTTTCTAGATTAATTTTTGGCTTAAATACTTTATATTTTTCAAAATTATATCGGTTATAAATTTTGGAATTGAGCTTAAAATCTTTTCTTTAAACTTAATTATGAAACTATTGTGGAGTAAATTCATTTAGGGTTTAAAACCATTGTGGATAAATACATCACTGAAACTTAAATTTAAATATTGTTGATTTATTTGCCATTTGGTGGTGTTTTGCTTAATTAGACCTTTTAAATAAGGCTTTGCTAGTACTTGTATTTTGAGCTTTGAGTCGAGCTCATCCTTTAAGCTTGAGATTGAGAGCAAAAGTTTTGTAGGCTCATCATTTTTGAGCGTGTATTACTTAATAATCAAGTTTTAAAATGCAATAGTAAGTATAGGCTATTTAATTGAGATAATATCGGCATTTCCATTTATAAATCATTTGGTTACTTAAATGGTTAAAAATAAATATCAATTTTCAAATGAATAATGTAATAGAGCCTTAAAACTATTTTTGACTGGTAGATTTATTCAATATTGTCGTCTATTTTGAGTTATACTTTATTGAAGTTGTTTACTTGTATTGCCATGGCAAAGCAATGAAAATAAAAATAGCTAAGTAGATTACGAAATGATTGAATGATTCTTTTTACTATAGTTTCCTGGTCCCTTTCTAAAATAATAATTTATGTTAAATTAAAAATGTAACATCAAGAATATACTATTATATTAAATGTTTTCAAATTTAAGATATTAAAAACTCATTAGTTAATATGTTTAGCTATAAAATTAGCACTAGTTAGTAACTATTAAGTTATAGAATTATGTTGAGTAACCTGTCTAAAATCAATGTTGATCTTATTTATTTCAATACAAATTTTACCAAACCTACCTATCACATGTATGTTAAAAAATCATTTACCTCTTCATATTGTTTATTAAAAAATATTATTTCAGTAGTTTTTTAATTTTAAAGTATGAACATCAACTTTTATAGACATTAAAAATTGGATTGAAGTAATTTCTCAATTAAATAATGTCTAACGAGTGTCTGTACAATGCGCATGTGCAATTACGCATAGAGGAATGGAAATGGAAATGAAGGCGTCATACACGACTACACTAAGGAATAATAAACTAAATATGAAACACTTCAAATTTATAACCGTTTATGATTCTTATGTTTTCTTATAGGGTAAATTAAGTTACTGAAGCATATTTTGGTGAAATATTAGCTTATTTAAAGTCACTTTTACTAACTTTTGATCAAGACAGTGTAGAAACACACTACAATAATGTAAAGTAAGTGATAGTGAAGGAAGCCAACCTGAAAGTATAGTTAGGTTAGGTCTAGATAGGAACAAACACACTTCTCTATTTCTTCTTAAACTTTTACACTTTCCACTTCTTAAAACTCCACAGTTGCACATTGTTTTGAATTGTTGGAAATATTTATTTTTCAAATGAAGAGACATTAATGGAAAAGTAATATATCTGAAAATTCAAAACATTGTGCTACTGTGGAGTTTTGAAGAAGTGGTTGATTGATTCTTTATTTGATTTATAAAAAGAGCCAAGGGGCTCGTACATATATAAACATCCTAGTATTGGTGTAGATCGAAACCAACTTGTGGTAAGTGTAAAAGTGTTTGAAGAAATGAAGAGAGAAGTGTGTTTTTCTAAATAGGCCTAAATTATCATTTATAGTTGACTTCCTTCACTATCCCTTACCTAACATTATTGTGCAGTTTTTCTACACTATATCATTGTACATTTTCAAGCCATCATGCAATTATTCATTTTATTACTTTTTTTTATTAATTATTGTTAGTGTAATTTTAATATCCTTAAGAAATGAGTGTTTAAATTATCTTAATTATTTTTTCTATCAGGCCCTATACTTTTTGTACTGTTGTTCTTATTTTTAAATTGTGTTTTTTTAAGTGTTATTTATAATTTTAAAACTGATATTTTCATTCATTAACTTTTTTTCTAAAAATATTTATATTTATAAAAATAAGTGTCATTCATATTTTAATAACACATGTTTTAGTATATTTTTTAAATCTGAAATTTTAAAGATGTGATACTTATATACATTTAAAATAAACTATCTACTATTAACATTTTAAAATTATGAATATATTCAAACTTGACTCGAACTCAGTAGCTTTTAGACATACTCAACTCGAGTTTGACTCGAATGAAATAACCCAAGCTCGCAGACCCCTACTTTAAAATTGACTCTTCTTAGTAATTTATTTTGACTGTTATGGCTATGCTAGCATGTTGCTTGTTAATGCGCCACGAGATGGCTAGACCTTTCAAACATTTATTTGATTCTTTTCCTTTCTGTTTTAGGTCACTTTAAATTTGTTCCGACCTATTACCCTCCTTATAAATATATCACTGGATTAGGTTATCTTTGTATTTCTTCATTTGTCAAGTAAATTGTGATAACCCATGGATTGTAGCAATATCCTAACTAATGCTTTGTGTGTAACTAAAAGTGTACTAACCTCAACTATAATTTTGGCATAAGGCCAGTCCTTTTAACTTACTCCAAACTTTATTCGTGCTTTTTGTACATAACCTTTGTGTTCTTTATATCTAATAAATGTTACTCTTGATACCCTCTGTCTATTATTTAATTTGGGGAGATTTAGGGCTGGGTGATTACATGTGAAGCAATCACTATGACTAATATTGAATAGAAATGGTTTTAATTGTTTCCATTTTAAAAATAACTACTTCTCTAACACTAATTTAAATGTGAGAGCTGACAGACTACACGGATATCTGTGTTTCAGAGAACTGACGTCTGTGAGCTCTCTACAGTTCCTAGATGTGTTCAGTCTACTGGCAGAACACTCCCTATCTGGACTCCAAAGGGCTCTTCCAGCAGTTGAGATCAACAAGTTCCTGTTCTCTAGTATCGCTAGACCAACAGTTGGAATACGACGTACCAGCATCTGGGGGCTTCGTGTCAGAGACTGAGACAGACAGTGACAGTACTGGGATGAAGCATCTGGGGGCTTCGTGTCAGAGACTGAGACAGACAGTGACAGTACTGGGATGAAGCATCTGGGGGCTTCGTGTCAGAGACTGAGACAGACAGTGACAGTACTGGGATGAAGCATCTGGGGGCTTCGTGTCAGAGACTGGGACAGACAGTGACAGTACTGGGATGAAGCATCTGGGGGCTTCGTGTCAGAGACTGAGACAGACAGTGACAGTACTGGGATGAAGCATCTGGAGGCTTCGTGTCAGAGACTGGGACAGACAGTGACAGTACTGGGATGAAGTATCTGGAGGCTTCGTGTCAGAGACTGGGACAGACAGTGACAGTACTGGGATGATGTATCTGGAGGCTTCGCGTCAGAGACTGGGACAGACAGTGACAGTACTGGGATGAAGCATCTGGGGGCTTCGTGTCAGAGACTGAGACAGACAGTGACAGTACTGGGATGAAGCATCTGGGGGCTTCGTGTCAGAGACTGAGACAGACAGTGACAGTACTGGGATGAAGCATCTGGGGGCTTCGTGTCAGAGACTGAGACAGACAGTGACAGTACTGGGATGAAGCATCTGGGGGCTTCGTGTCAGAGACTGAGACAGACAGTGACAGTACTGGGATGAAGCATCTGGGGGCTTCGTGTCAGAGACTGAGACAGACAGTGACAGTACTGGGATGAAGCATCTGGGGGCTTCGTGTCAGAGACTGAGACAGACAGTGACAGTACTGGGATGAAGTATCTGGAGGCTTCGTGTCAGAGACTGGGACAGACAGTGACAGTACTGGGATGAAGCATCTGGGGGCTTCGTGTCAGAGACTGAGACAGACAGTGACAGTACTGGGATGAAGCATCTGGAGGCTTCGTGTCAGAGACTGAGACAGACAGTGACAATACTGGGATGAAGCATCTGGGGGCTTCGTGTCAGAGACTGAGACAGACAGACAGTGACAGTACTGGGATGAAGCATCTGGAGGCTTCGTGTCAGACACTGGGACAGACAGTGACAGTACTGGGATGAAGCATCTGGAGGCTTCGTGTCAGAGACTGAGACAGACAGTGACAATACTGGGATGAAGCATCTGGAGGCTTCGTGTCAGAGACTGAGACAGACAGTGACAATACTGGGATGAAGCATCTGGGGGCTTCGTGTCAGAGACTGAGACAGACAGACAGTGACAGTACTGGGATGAAGCATCTGGAGGCTTCGTGTCAGACACTGGGACAGACAGTGACAATACTGGGATGAAGCATCTGGAGGCTTCGTGTCAGACACTGGGACAGACAGTGACAGTACTGGGATGAAGCATCTGGAGGCTTCGTGTCAGAGACTGAGACAGACAGTGACAATACTGGGATGAAGCGTCTGGGGGCTTCGTGTCAGAGACTGAGACAGACAGACAGTGACAGTACTGGGATGAAGCATCTGGAGGCTTCGTGTCAGAGACTGAGACAAACAGTGACAGTACTGGGATGAAGCATCTGGGGGCTTCGTGTCAGAGACTGAGACAGACAGTGACAGTACTGGGATGAAGCATCTGGGGGCTTCGTGTCAGAGACTGAGACAGACAGTGACAGTACTGGGATGAAGCATCTGGGGGCTTCGTGTCAGAGACTGAGACAGACAGTGACAGTACTGGGATGAAGCATCTGGGGGCTTCGTGTCAGAGACTGAGACAGACAGTGACAGTACTGGGATGAAGCATCTGGGGGCTTCGTGTCCGAGACTGAGACAGACAGTGACAGTACTGGGATGAAGCATCTGGGGGCTTCGTGTCAGAGACTGAGACAGACAGTGACAGTACTGGGATGAAGCATCTGGGGGCTTCGTGTCAGAGACTGAGACAGACAGTGACAATACTGGGATGAAGCATCTGGGGGCTTCGTGTCAGAGACTGAGACAGACAGTGACAGTACTGGGATGAAGCATCTGGGGGCTTCGTGTCAGAGACTGAGACAGACAGTGACAGTACTGGGATGAAGCATCTGGGGGCTTCGTGTCAGAGACTGAGACAGACAGTGACAATACTGGGATGAAGCATCTGGGGGCTTCGTGTTTGAGACTGAGACAGACAGTGACAGTACTGGGATGAAGTATCTGGGGGCTTCGTGTCAGAGACTGAGACAGACAGTGACAGTACTGGGATGAAGCATCTGGGGGCTTCGTGTCAGACACTGGGACAGACAGTGACAATACTGGGATGAAGCATCTGGGGGCTTCGTGTCAGAGACTGAGACAGACAGTGACAGTACTGGGATGAAGCATCTGGGGGCTTCGTGTCAGACACTGGGACAGACAGTGACAGTACTGGGATGAAGCATCTGGGGGCTTCGTGTCAGAGACTGAGACAGACAGTGACAGTACTGGGATGAAGCATCTGGGGGCTTCGTGTCAGAGACTGAGACAGACAGTGACAGTACTGGGATGAAGCATCTGGGGGCTTCGTGTCAGAGACTGAGACAGACAGTGACAGTACTGGGATGAAGCATCTGGGGGCTTCGTGTCAGAGACTGAGACAGACAGTGACAGTACTGGGATGAAGCATCTGGGGGCTTCGTGTCAGAGACTGAGACAGACAGTGACAGTACTGGGATGAAGCATCTGGGGGCTTCGTGTCAGAGACTGAGACAGACAGTGACAATACTGGGATGATTGCTTGCATATAGTCGAGAATAAACACATGGTTTTTGTTTTGTCACAAATAGAGTTTTAAAATGGGGCTTTGTTTTATATATTTAGGGCTATTTGTTGGGAAAGTTTTCTAGTTATTTGATCTTTTAAGAAGCACAATCTACTGTGAGAATGAAGTTTGGTATGGTTTTATTTAATTTTGTATATTTTTTACAAATTGTATTATTCACATGTTTGCTAGATTTAAAGACTGATGTAGTATTTTTGACACTGGCGATGACAATTTTTTATCTTTGCAGTTTATTAAATTATATTATTTTATTCATTTGGAAGTATGTCAGTGTAAAATTGTTTATTTCAACTCAAAACCTTTTTTGTCAATTTAATAAGCTTGTTGGTCAAATTTTCAATTGTGTTTATTCAATGAAGTTATTTTATTTATTCTTAATTAATTTGGATATAGTTGTTTCAACACAATTTTGATAAAACATCCTAAATTGAAAACAATCAAACTAAGAACTCATATTTAAAATTGGCTCATTACTTAGAATTATGTTAATGTTGGTGTAAAATTTGTGTTTATTTCAAGTTTGGTTGTAGTAAATTTACTTTAATAGAGGTTTAAACAACACATCATTTCAGATAACCTCTTTCAAGTATTTATTTTACTCACCAAATTGATTATTGCTCATTATTAGGGGTGTTCAATTTGAAACAAACTCAATTCGAAAATATGAAATATTCTCAAAGATGAATCGAAGTTTGAATATTTCTTGTTAGTTTTATGCTTGGGAAAATAATATTATACTGTGATTAGTTATAAAACTTTATACACTAAAATTACTTGGAAAATGTTTTATTGCACAATTATTTGTAATATTTTGTTTCATTTTGATAAAAAAATGATCATCACAACAAGTAAATTTCTTCAATTTTTTTTTCATATTTACAAAGCAACTCAGAATGGCTATAATTGAACATAAACTGATTATTTTAGCTTTTAGCTGTCAATATTTTTTATTGGCGAAGCTTTGAAGCCAGATTTTTTTTTTTCAAAGTGAGGTGAAAGCTGATGTTTGTTTCAAAGCCAAGTCAAAGTTTTGAACCTTTGCGCACCCCAACTCACCATCATAACCATTATTAACAGCTTCCAGCTGGGTCTGCTTGGAATATGAGCCTCTCTCCATCTTGGCCCAGTTCCCTCCTCCACACTACTTTTTACACCCTTTAGCCACCCGTCTCTTGGTTTTCCTCTTAGCCACCCCACTTCAATATCCAGCATCTTCTTTAGTAACTTCTCCTCCTTAACTTTTCCTCCCACCCTCTCATTTCTCATCCTATCCACCTTGTCACTCTATAGTAGAAATTTTACGACTTGAGTTATGCTTCCTCTGCACTTCATTACCCTGTTTCCACTTTCATTACAAGTACTTTGATATTGTTACATTTCTCCATGAGTTCATGTGCTCCATCTCCCTGCATTCTTCATTGCCCATGTCACTCTCCCTTTCCTCTTTTTAGTATTTCTATCCATCCACTCATTCTCCCATACATAGTAATCCATCAACACCTGTTCTGTCTATTTCCTCCCCTTCCTTTCTTACCATTCCACTTCACATCTACAAGTGTAACACAAACCCTATGTTCTGTCATATTTCCATCTCTTCCTTACAATTAACCTCATTCCATACCACTCCACTTCATTCATGAACAGAAGTGGTAAGAACAAACCCTATTTCTGTCATATTTCCCTCCCCAATCCTCTTCCATCTTCATGAACATCATTCTATTTCCCCAATCCTACATCACTTCATGAACAGAAGTGGTAAGAACAAACCTATTTCTGTCATATTTCCCTCCCCAATTCCTTATTCTGACCAAAATCAATCTTCCCCAATATGAACAGAAGTGGTAAGAACAAACCTATTTCTGTCATATTTCCCTCCCCAATTCTTACCATCATTTCAATGAACAGAAGTGGTAAGAACAAACCTATTTCTGTCATATTTCCCTCCCAATCTCTCTACCATCACTTCAATGAACAGAAGTGGTAATATGATACAAATCTCACCTACTTTACTGATCTATATTTCCCTCCCCAATCTCTCTACCATCATTTCAATGAACAGAAGTGGTAAGAACAAACCCTATTTCTGTCATATTTCCCTCCCAATCTTCTACCATCACTTCAATGAACAGAAGTGGTAAGAACAAACACTATTTCTGTCATATTTCCCTCCCCAATTCTTTCTACCATCACTTCAATGAACAGAAGTGGTAAGAACAAACACTATTTCTGTCATATTTCCCTCCCCAATTCCTTCTACCATCACTTCAATGAACAGAAGTGGTAAGAACAAACCTATTTGTGTCATATTTCCCTCCCCAATCCTTCTCTACCATCACTTCAATGAACAGAAGTGGTAAGAACAAACCTATTTCTGTCATATTTCCCTCCCCAATCCTTCTACCACACTCAATGAACAGAAGTGGTAAGAACACAACTTCCTTGCTTTAAGCTATTGCTCAATTCAAACAACTCTCTCCTTACTTACTGCTCTTATAATGCATATTCAACAAACTTTCCAAATAAATTTGGTTTGATTGTAAATAATGTTTAATTTCCATTGTTGGTAACATTGGCAAGTTTGAAATTACATTAAAATGTTCCTCTGAATAAAGTGAAATAACATTCCAATATTGATGAAAATAGGTTTTGTGAAACACAATGTTAAATGTTATCAGTAAATTATGTAAAAATTATATTAATTTTTATGTATATCTTAGTAACTTGAATGTGGTGTAAATGCAAATAAATACAAAGAAGAATGTGTCAGATAAAACAATTCTTCATCAATAATAAATAACCTTCATTATCTTTAAATAGCTGTTCCTGAAGTAGGTACAAGAAAGTTGGATAGAAAACATATAAAGGGACGAAAACAATATGGCTTTTACAATGAAAAGAACAACACAGTTCACACTTTGCTGCCAGTGGACAAACAGGTAATGGCTGTTTCTTTAAGAAAATCGATCGTCACAGCCCGATCCCCCGACCTAGGTTTCATTCTATCGGAACTCATCCGAAGGGAGTGTGAAACGTACAACACAACTTCCTAAAAGAGGAGCAAACAAACACATTCTTCCCTGATGAGTTGCCTTTATCAAACAAAAAGAGAAGAGGAATATATTTCACACAAACACTGAATTACTCAATTTTGAATTCAATAATACACTGTTAGGAATACTGTGCTAACTTTTGTAGGAGTAAAAACAAATCTCTCAGAGTTGTAGCTGTGATTATCCAATATAAATACTTAATATTCAATTGGGGAAAGAAGGTAATAATAAATTATAAAATAGAATATATATATAAATATATCATAATCATAATAATCTAGTGGTAATATTTTAGGAAAAAATAAACTATCTTCTAGTAAGGCCTGGTGGCATTTATTAATCCATTGGTGGTCCATTTTCCTCTGTCTTGAGTTGAGAACTGTTGCACTGTTTGGGAAATGTTCTTAATACTTTGGTGGCGTATTAGGTTTGAAAGTCCTGGTTATGGGTACCAGCATAGATGGGTACAGGTTTGTCCGGGTCTTAGTGATTTGTGTCAAAATGATGATCGTTATTCGCTGTCTGACAAAGCTGTAGTAAGGCCTGTGTATTCTGCATCACATGACTCTCATTGTAGTTGATATACCTCTAGCCATGCTTTCATAGTCATCTGTGTTTTACTTTGTTCTGCTAAAGAAGCGGACTGATCAGTAGCGTCTGTGACCAAAATTCTTAGGCAAGCTTGGAAGGGGTGACTCCAAGCTTTAAAGGGGAAGTCCAATTTTTTTTGTTTTTCAAGACATATTTGGAGTTTTTTTTTTAATGATATGATAGTTGTGGCTTTGGGCATCCTTCTGTTCTGTGATTTACATTATTGTGTTATTACTAGAGATGGACCACTCGAATCTTCGAATCCACCAAATCCTGACAAGTGTTCGAGATTTGAGGATTCGGTATTTTACTGGATTCGATGGTCGAATCTTTCACCTCATAAACAAAGCATAATTATTTTTAATCAAAAATTATACCTAATTGAAAAGCAACACTTAATCCGTAATCATTATTTTGTCGCACAAAAGAAATAAGCATGAATAAAATCTCTTCTTTTAAAAAAAAAATTATAATTGTTAGGTGTAGAAAATCTAACATTCCTAGTACCCTACCCTCCCACTTGTATGGGAAACTTGGACTCGACCATTACAGCGCATACTCACTTCTAAGACTTTCACCTCACGAACAATCTTGTAAATATTTTAATGACACCATTAAAACTTTCAAAAACTGAAAATCAAAACTAGAATTACAAATAAACTAGAAATAAATAAAACAATTACGGCTTTTTTAAACAGAAATAAGAACAAATTACACATGATAGAAAGTCAGCCGCCATGACATTGTTTACTCGCCAGAGTGATGATTAAATAAACACGACTGTTAATTCTTACTACCCGACTGGTTTTAATTATATACAACTATGCAAATAACACCAATAATACTTTATTTATGCCTACCACCCTACATAATGTATATCGATTGTTTGTTTAGAATCAATTTAGGTAATCAGATCACTTAGTAAGTGCTATTGAGTTTTAAGAATCAACGACTTGCTAATTCATAATTTATTTGTAAATTGATATTAACTAAGAGTTTACTATATAATAAAAAAATGTTATTGAAGTTAATTGTAAAAATATTCAAAAGTAGTCTTGCCTAATAAAATGGGGATGAACATAATGCAAGAGTCAAAAATATGTTGGTGTTTTAAATAGAATGTATTTTCAGAAATCGATACATCACAAGAATTGAATATATTTCTTGTTTTCTACGCAAAGATAGATGATAGATATAAAAGAAAAATAATAATATAATACAGACTTAGGCATTGGTAAGTTACTATTTCCAATGCACGTTTAATTGTTAAGCATGTTGTTTAGTCTTTTTTTTTTTTAATCTGTTTGTATTTTATTTTTGCTTTCTTATTAAAATAAATTATAATCCTTCAATGATGATTAAAGTTGATCAAAAGGTAACTAGGCTAATCTGTTTTATTTCACATTTTTTTTAGAAACTCAACTCATTCTATCAACACTTTTAAGAATAACTTTAAAGACACTCAAATTTTAATTGAGTTGTTTTTTTAAACAATATATGAGTCTAGATTGTTTAATTTGGCTGGATTTCTACTGGTATTTTGCGAGGGGTGGTTGGGTTGATTAAAATTAAAAGCATGATTAAAATATCTTAATTTACAGTTTAGGCCTATATAGTGTAATGTAGGTCTATTTGTAAATCATTAACATTTTTAATAATTTGCTAGGATTCGAACAATAAAATATAGATATGGATTTGAGAAATAGTGGATCTGACCCATCTCTAGTTATTACTTATTATAGACATATACTTATAATTTTTCATTGTTAGCTTTCACTGATACACACATCAAAACAAAAGCATCTGCTACAATAAACTCCACAAACTCTAAAGCTCAGAACACCACACAACTTCTTGTACAAAAAGATGTGCAAGAAATTTTACAATATGGATTTGCATACAAATTTTAGCCACTGACTGTTCACACTGCATTTGTGATTGCATACAATATTAATTGAAAAATCATGGCATTTTTGGCCTTTTTATGGGAAAAAATCTTGAATGATTTGGAAAATATTTGTATTTAATGTAAATAATTTCTTAATCATTCCTAAATATTATGAAAATTAATATATATATTTAAATTTGTTTAATTTATTTTTTTAAACAGTTGAATACCTTTATGTTTGGGGTTTAATCTCCTTCAATTAAAATTATTTGTTTCTTTTTAAGAATTTAGCTGTTTTTCTTACAATCACTTTTTAAGTAACTTTCTAGCAAATGCTGTTTTCATGTTTACAGCTCAAAATTTGTACAAGAAAATTGGCTGATATAGGACGCGTTCTGTTTCCTGAAATTGTATACAATATAACTTTATGTGCAAGAAATTGTGTCGTCTGTACCAGGCTTAAAGATGTGTAGGCACAGAGTCAGTAGCTTAACCATATTAATTTCCCCTTTCATTCAATACCTACCATCCCTCTGTTTTGAAAGGGGGAGAGAGTGGTAGTTATTTCGGTTATAGTCATCACCTTTTCGGGTAAGAGAAGTCGTAACTTGACTGCTTGCATTTTTACCTGACATCCGCAGCTCTTCCCCTTCTCTCCCCTCCGAAATCTATGACGTCACAAATAAGAACTACACTAGCTAGAGCAATGAGATGAATTTGGACAACTACCGACTTTCAACCCCATTAGATGACTAGTGAACGTTTAACATGCATGTTACGGTCACTGCCATGTGTGGGAATTTTTTCAAACCCACTGATGCTTGAATTACATAGAAATGATTACCAGGAGAATATTTTTGCAATATTAAATAAAATAGTTACAAATCTTCAACCAAAGGCAACCAGTGCTTGCATTGCTTGCCCTGACACGACGCCACTGGGACTGATGAACCCCAAAAATTACATAATTATATGTATTGTTTGAAGTTTGAGGCCCACATTTTTCTGGTACGTGTGTAGGCCTTGCCTCCCCTCTCTCGATGTTTAATTTTATTGATTTTATGTTATTACTAAGCAAATAATTATTTCCGAGTATGATATAAGCGACTTCCAGCCAATATATGCAATAAATAACCTTCTGTTGGCTGTCACCACTTCTCCTATCGTAGATACTTTTCTTTATTCTTCTTGCTCCATGAAGCCAAAAAGAGAACAGATTAACATTTTGGACTTTGTCATCCCTATCTCTTCTAAACAACAAAGGTGTTTCAAAAGGAAAGACACAAAGTTTATGAGAGGATTTGAGAAGACATTGCTCTTTAACTAACTTTTTTACAAAGATTTTTCACTAGGTCTTCAACACCTTGATTCTAAATTACTTCTTCTAAGGGCTAAGAATTGAGAAGATAACTAGTGGTAATTTACACACATTTGCATTGAAATACGACAGGAAAACCACAGGGAACACACTCTGTGGAAAACATACCCAGTGCACGCATCCTCTCTTCAAGCCTCGACCTACCCAAAACAGAAAATAGTATATTTTGAGAGTGACTCCTTAGACTGTGTGACCATTTTTAAGCATAGGATTCAGTAAATATTTGTAACTTCCACAAATATTCATTTGATTCTATAATAATCCGATAGGAGAAGTGGTGACAGCCAACAGAAGGTTATTTAGTGCATATATTGGCTGGAAGTCGCTTATATCATTAATAAAATAAATAAAAATAAACTAATAAGTGTAAATTTAATGAAGGCCAACTTAAGGAAACATGACAATGTGTGTTTGAACTACTATTATAGAAGACAGAAGAAATAAATTAAATATTACCACATAACAATGAAAGTGTGTGTTTGACTACTACTATTATAGAAGACAGAAGAAAGAAAGAAGATATAAAACATAACAATGACAATGTGCGTTTGACTACTTCTATTATAGAAGACAGAAGAAATAAATAAATATACCACATAACAATGAAAGTGTGTGTTTGACTACTACTATTATAGAAGACAGAAGAAAGAAAGAAGATATCACATAACAATGACAATGTGCGTTTGACTTCGTCTACTATAGATAACGTGACGAGATTTGTTCTGCCCTAAAGTGGGACATATTTATACCAGGGGGTTTGGGGAATATAATCTGTGTGGAAGACCTCTCTCTAAGGAATTCTCCCCCACCCCAATTTTTTTAAAAAATTCTAAGCCTGAAAAGTCATTTTGAGGCCATTCTTGACCCCTGCAAATAAGATATAAGTTAAAAGTTTCGCATTTAACTGAGTTTGGACATTGCTGTTTTGTTGTAATTTGTTTAAAACAAGTAAAAAGCAAAGCCTACATAAGCCTAAACTTTTTATTTTTGGGGTTGAGGTCTGTGATTGAAAATGTATGGACAGTTAATTTAGATGTTCATTTTTACAAATATTTTGCCATTGTTGTTTAAACAAACCTCTAAAAACATACAAGTAAATAGAAAAATTAAGGAGATTAAATTTATTTTCTCAGTAAATTTTAGTATCTAGATTCGTGTACATTTCTATGTTTCATACAGACTCGTATCATACTCATACTTTGTATTTGAACTGATTTGGTTTTAACAGTGCTGGTGAGGACCGCGACATTGAATAAAAGTCCTGGAACTTAAGTCAAAATTAATTTTGTCACTAATATTGACCTTGATCGCTCACCTTAAGTTGGGTCTTCTCCGATGTCCACACTTTTGTCATTGCAGAAAAACTCTCTCAACGGCTTCATTACTTCCTGGCAGTGCTATTTCATATTCTGCGATTTTACTGATGTGCTGATGTTTATGGAGCTTTCTATCAAATGTTTAAGCAGTTCAAGACATTGTTTATCAGATTCTAATTTGTTATCATTCCACATTGAAATATGGCTCTCAATGTATTTTTTTTACAAAAGCCAATTTCTTCAAAAAGCTCTGTATCAGAAGACGCTTCAAAGTGTTTTTTGTCAATAAGGTAGTCTATGGCCAGTTGAACATCAGACCATTCTGGAGTTTTTTTTTTTTTTTTCATAGTTGCCCATTCAAACATTTTCAATTCCTCGAAATGTGTTGTCCACTGCTCTAAATATTGTAAGATGGCTCGTAAAATGTTACAATAGTCTTGGTAAAACTTTCTTTTTCAGCTCCTGAATAGTTGTTTGTCATTAAGTTGCACAGTACATGAGGAATACATCCAGTATTGATCTTATTTTGAAGGTTCTCTTTCATTGTTTTTATCTCTGCCGTAACCTCGATGGCAGAAACATTCTGACCTACTTTTAAAACTGAGTTTTGGAAGGTAGCTGCTTGGCTGTGTATGAAATATAACCACATTACTGAGTGTTCATCTCCAAAGAATGTCTTCAAAACCAGGGACATTTAGGTTGACTCAAAAAGTATTCCTTAAGTGTCAAATACAATTTTAAAATTCTTTCCACAGCAGGTGTTAGTGCTAGCCATGTGTTTTGCTGCACCCCAACATTTTCTGGTACTCAAAATCGATGGTTTCACAAATTTTTCCACCCTTACTGTGTAAATATATTTTCACAGCCACGACTTCTACATCTACTGGCAAACACACTTAATATAGCGTTGTGTATAATGTGAGAAGCACATACAATATCCACAATATCTTTTACAAAAGGTTTCCAATTTGCAATAAACATTCTCTGTTCCTTTTATTCCTGCACCACCAAACATACAGTTTATGTTATCGCCACTGAAATAAATTATTTTGTCTGTTAGGTTATGTTTTTGCAACAAATCCTTTAAATAACTGACAGTAATGTTGTAAGTTTCCCCAGGCTGAGACTGTAAGTCCAACATTTTTACTTTCACCCCATTAAACTTATCAAAATATCTCACCAACACAGGTAATATTTTTTATGACCCATGGTTAGGTTCGTCTGTCATTAAGAAAACATAATTTATATTTTCCAACCCCCTTTTAAGTTGTAAATCAACCAATGGTGCAAATACTTGAGTTACAATGGCTTGCAATTTTGTTCTGGCACAATGAAACTTTAGTTCAAAGCACGTACTTATTACTTTTGAAGCACAATCATTAGAACGAAAGCTGTGATTTTCTCGTACAGTGTGATAGGTCCAGACACCTTCGGCAGCAGGAGCTTCGAGATATTTCTTGTATGGCACAATACTTTTGAAAAAACAAAGAAATTGATTTACTAAAGCGTATAACCCGAACGGGTAGTAAGACGCGGTGCTAAATATTATTGATTTACTAGAACAATCCGCCTGGTCTGAAGCTACGTGCCGATGAGATTTTAAATGTTTTTCCACATCACAGGAACCTTTGATGACAACACTAAACTCAGTATGACATTTTTCACAGACGACATCACTACTGTTCGCTTCACTTTTAAGTTTTACGAACGGATATTTAGCCCATAAGTCATCGTTGAAAGAGCACTTTCTTTTTGGCATTATTAAATATATTCATTTGCAAACCTAAATGCATGCGACACAACTTACTAAAGTCTAAACACAACTCTTTCAAAAGAAATAAAGACAGTTGAGGTTATTGGCCGATCGAATGATTTATAAATAATCCTGTGTACTGTTAACAAACGTTGACGACTAACGAGTCCAACCGAATACTTCCGAAGGAGGCTTGAGTCAGAACGAATACTGTATTTCCGTAGCTGTGGGCACATTGATGTGGTACGGTGAATTTGCTTGCCAAAAAGGCGCAAATTGCAATAATAAAAATATAGATTTTTAAAAGTTGGGGAAGGAAGGTCAACTTTGTGTATGTGCAATATACACATACAATTTATGGGTGTATAAAAATAGATCAAATTACTTTTTCCGGAACAAACGAACAAATTATTGCAATCAATTTTTTTTATATATATGTTTTTAGGGAGAAAGTACAGTGAGGTAGCTTCATGGAGGTCCAAAGTAAACATATCATTGGTGAGCGTATCAAAACAAAAAAAGGGATTTTTTTTTGTGAAAAAATCCAGAACAAACGAATAAAAAAAGTATTGTAACCATAAAAAAAAAATTAAGAGAGGGAAGGGGCGAATTCATGGATGTTAAATGTAAAAGTATAATTAATTTTGGGGTTGTATCAAAATGTAACAAACAAACAAAAAATTGAACAATCTGAAATAAACGAACAAATGATTGCAACCATAAAAATTTCAGTTTTCAAAAGTGGGTGGTAGACATCATAAAGTTGGCATTACCAATGGAAACATACCATTTGTGAACTTATCAAGGCAGAACAAACTTTTGTGGAACAATCCGAAACAAACAATGGCAATCATAAATACATGGATTTTTCAAAGTGTGGAGGCTACTGTGAAGTTGGTTCCTCACGGGTAAACAAATTTTCACAAGTTCATGTCCCATTTGTGCAAAAACAAATGAAACTTTTCGCGTAACAAACAATCCCAACCATAAAAATGTTATTTTTCCAACATGGGGGTGGGGGCTACTGTGAAGTCCCCTCCCCCCTCAAAGTAAACATATCATTTGTGGACCTATCAAAATGGAAAAAAAAAATTTGGAACAATCCAGAGCAAGCGAAGAACAAACAAATGCAATCATAAAAACTTGAATATTTAAATTGGAAGGCCCAACTTCACAGACGTGTTTTTTTTCCCAGTTGGTACCTACCCATGGTACAAATTGTGGGATTATTTGCATTTGGTTAAGAAAATATTAAATAACTATCTCTGTTTCTGGTTATATTATTTTTGTTGCCAATCAATAAACGAGGTCTGTCATCGTCACTTTCCGATACAACGCGAAATTCTTCATTTTCAATTGAATTAAACTCTAACTATCATCTCTCCCGAGCTTTGGAATTCTGAAACGATACATTCAACATCAGAATCTATTATACCTAATAATAATATCACTTGGGTAAGGAGGGAGTTTTACCACATGACATGTACTTGGTATCACCGATGTCTTCTCTGTAATAGAAATAATATTAGGGCCTAAATTATAATTTCAAAATTTATATTATTTACTCTAGTAAAGAACAGGCAGGCAACTAACGATTTCGCAAAAGAGATAAAGTGTATTATAAAGATAAAGATATTTTATATATATTAAACCTTGATTTTACAGACTAATTGGGAGGGGAGAAGCCTGTCTGTAAAATCAGGGTGAAAAATTTAGTGAGTTGAAAGATACAAGTAAAAAATGTGTTTTTGCATTACTTATGCATTTTCATTGCAATGAGAAGTAAAAGTTAAGTTTTAATATACACATTAAAAAAAAAGCAGTGCAATCTGTCTTTGGATTTAATTTTTCTTTGAAGTTAAAAAACATGAACTTTTAACAAATTTGTCATCATTTTATTTTTTAACAGTGTAAACAAACACACAATTTTTAGTTGTTTGTATTTGTAATGCTATTTTCGAACCACAACTTCCCTTAGCCGTCTTACATGTTGGTAATAAGGCTGCATTTCCATGTGCTTTACTCATATTCAGATAGTTTACAACCTTATCTAGAGCTTCTCTAACTTCAGAAAGCTTATGAGTCTTTCTTGTACAATTTTCATCTTCGTTCTCACTATCTTCATTTTCAAGTCTTGTAGCAGCTCTTACATCTTCTGCAATCTCTTCCTCAGTCATTACATAGTGTCCAGGACCCCCCTCGTCTGCTTCCAGCCACGCTTGAATTTGTTCTATAGTTGGACCCATTTCCCCTCCCATCAACAACTGCTCTTCAAAATCTTGTTCCAATCCTTCCAAATCAGTTTCACCATCTTTTTCCAACAGAATATTCTTCCATTCATTAGAGAGATTCATGTTTTTGGTATTTTTCCAGGCACTGCTTCAATTGAAAATGGCCGATTTAATGGTATAATTCCTTATGTTATCTGGTGTCCTCTTACCCTTAGTATCCTCCAGCACGTCAGCAGGCTATTCAAGCACCTCCATGACTTCTTCTAAAAACTTCCTCCTGTACAAACGCTCACAGGCCATTATAACTCCTTGATCGATAGGCAGGATAAGCGAAGTAGTGTTATGGGGTAAAGCCATTAACTTGATTTTTCCATAAGAGCTGCAAAGCATCTCACAGCTTGGATGTGATGGAGCATTATCCAAAAGTAATAAAACCTTGACTTCTTCCTGTAGAATCATGAGCACTTCTGTTTGGTATCGTCAAACTGCAGGAACAAAGTGGAGGTTAATCCAACCCTTGACTATATCTTGAGTAAATCAGGCCTTTGTAGAACTGTAGTACAGCACAGGCAGGTCATCCATAATATCCTTCAAAACTCATGGTCGTTTGGATTTGCCAACTACAACAGTTTTTAACTGGTGACTGTTGGTACTGGCACAAACAAGAGCAGAAAACTTCTCTTTGTTTAGTTTTCTTCCTGGAACTGAGATTTCATGTCTAAAAGTTTGTGTATTTCTAGGAAAAGACCTCCATAAAACACCATTTTTATCTGCATTGTACAGCTGAGATAACATCAGTCCTGTTTTATCCTTTGATTAATCCCGCTGATTGACGGTGTTACATAATATTTTAAGGAAAACGATTTCACTTTTCCCTTAAGCTTTTTAATGTTGGATTGTTAGACACAATTTGTTTTGCAACTTAAAATTCTCTGCAAATATTAGCCACTGACACCTCACTTTCTATTTTTTCAATTATTTTTAGTTTGGTACCTAAACTAAGAGAGGTTCTTTTCTTTGGTGGAGCCATTTTAAACACGAACAGTTAAGTAAATATATGGAAATAAATACTACAAATAAAACACTAAAACACAGCCACAATATATAAACACGTCTTGCAAACAACTTAATGCTACAACTAGCACATTTCTGAAATCAGATGAAACCGGTTTTGAGTGACGTCAATGAGAAGGTGAGTCATGCCCTTCCCCATTCACAACCCCAGATTTTATGAACTTAGCGACCAATGTCTGTAAAATCGAAAATGTCAAAAGCGGTTCATTAAATCCTAGGTCCATAAAATCGAGGGTTTACTGTAATTATATAAGTTGTAATTTTATATATATATATATATATATATATGAGAGAGAGAGAGAAAGAATTGAACAAAATTGATGATTACGTTGTTCATTTGTGCAAGTCATGTGACATATAATATAATAATATATTTCAAAGTCAGCATATATTTTATAAAGCTAAACTATGATAAAGACTTGAATCTTTTGGTGAATCAGGCCAAAAATATGTATTAAAAAAATTACTAGAAACTTTTAGCAATAAACTCGTTTTACAAAACAAAAGTAGGTTTATTAATAATTTACCTAGACAAATAAAAATATATATATTTTTTTACATATTTTTAGGTGGCTTTCAATGTGTGTTCTCTTTCTCTAGTTTTCCCAGCCACTCTTCACGTAAATAGGGTGCATTTACTATAAAAATTTGTTTTCTCCTTCTTGCACCCTAGAGAAACTCAAACCTCAAATGTTTACCCAATTACTAAATGATTCAAAGTGCCTAAAACATTGGAGAGTGATTAGATATAAGTTTATAAGTTACATCTTATTTGGTAAAGAATGCTTAAGTTATTATGACTAAACTTATTAAATAAAAATATCTCTCACAATTTTTATGAAAGTCATATGTAATAAAAGACATTCCTTTGTGAATGAAATAATTATTTAATTACTTTATTTATTTATTTTAAATAATACAAAATTGGTAGAAAAACTGATGTTACAATAGTAAATAGTGGATTTTCATTTGAAGTAAATTCAAAGTGCTCACACTTGCAAATGCAAACATCACTTACTAGTATAAAATCATACTTGCGCCTAAAATTACTCTCTAAGTGAGTTTGAAATACATAAATAACGAACACTATTCCTTCCTATATTGTTTAGGTGCCCAACAGGATATCTCACTGATTGATACACTATTATAGACAACTTCTATAGGAACTACAACCTTTAACTTGACCTGATGATATCCTTATAGGTGGGATCAACAGAAACATTCTAAATATTCAAATACAATATTTTCAAAAATTTAAGCTATATAAAAATACTGGCAAAATTGCCAGCTTAAACGTAGATTCTTACATTCACAACATTTTTAAGGTGATAAAAATATATTTATTATAAAGCATATTTTTAAGAAGCCACTCAATCAAAAGTTTTACAGCTGTGGGAGAGAACATAAGAAAATACAGGCTATAAAAGTGATATAATGATAGGGTGACACATTAGCTCGGTCAATAGCTGGATGGTCTACTATGCTAAAGGTTTCGGGTTCGATTTCTGACAGGTGTAATAATTATTATTATTTAATAAATTCTCTGCCTTCTTCTGGATGTTGTATATGTCTTAAAATTCAATAATTCTATATAACCGTGGAAACTTGCCGTATTCCTAAAATTATCAAATATTTGAACAATATAATCAATTTAATTGTAACTATTTTAGAACAACTTGATTTTTTGCACTAGCTACTTAAGGTTAAGTGCATACATATATTTATATTTATAACATAGGCCTAACGAATTTGAGGAAAATTGCCCATTATTGGAGTTTGACCATGCGTATAAAACCAATCATAGGCGTATCTAGCAATGATGAATGGGGGACGGGGGTGAGTCCCAAGAGGTATGGACTTTAGACCAGTAAAAAGGAGAGAGGTACAGGCCCTTCTGAGGAATTTTTGAATTTTTATGTTATAAAAACGTAATACATGAACTAATTTTTGCTGTAGTATATTGATAAAATTATTAAGCATTTTACATGTAGCAAATTTTAGTCACATTCTTTGATCTATAAGTAAGATGTTTGGAACAATGTATTGTCATTGCAACAAAATGATCTAAAAGAAATACCTCCAAAATTGATCTGCTAAACCCTAAAAACAACATGCATGTGACATACTGTTCACGGTCGGCGGCCCACTACTGTACTGCTCATTTTTGGGTCTTAAGTGACGATTTACGATTATAATAAATATAATCATTAAGCTTGGAATTCAGTTAAAACTAAAATCCTGATACAGGATTATACTAACACAATACAAGTTAATTTAAAAACCAATTTGTTTTATTGTAGAACACAAAAGAAACATTGTTTGGTTTAACAGCAAACTAACTTAAGGACAGTGTTCAATTACAACGTTAATCTAGTCTGAATTCCAACGACGAGGTTATTTTGCCAGTTCATCTAGTATTTCGCATGGAGAGATGATTCTTTCTCAATGTATATTTAACATCGCTAAGCCATTCAGCCTTTGATGCACTGTTGTATTTCTAAAGTAATTTTTTAATCTCCGTAGAGTTGAGAGCGATCTTTCACTGGTGCTTGTTGACACTAGCAAGGTTATTAAGATTTTCAACAAAGTATTGATCATTGGGAATTTTTCTTCATTGCAGGAAACATAATATTTCATAGCTTGCACTTATTTTCAATTCATTCACTCTCTCGTGCCTCATGTAAAGTTCACCAATTACAGCCATATTACTACAGTGAAAATCTTGCTTGTAAAAAACAACCAGCTTTTTCATCTGTTCCTTCTCTACTTCCTGTGTTGGCAACAGGAACATAAAACTGCCAAGCACTTCTTGATGGGTCAAGAAATGAGTTTTTAATTGACTTGCAAAATTATCCAAAAACTGTAAAAAATTACAACCCTGAAGTAAGCCTCATCAGAGTCTACTTTTACGTTACACCTCTGTGTTTGTCTGGTAGATAGTCATGGTGTAACAAGATTTGAACCAAACAATTCAGACAGTGTTTTAGCTGATTCGAAAATAAGTGAAAATTTAATTTCGGCGTTTGTTCTTATTTCTTGAATTTATTGCTTGAACCTATTCACCATATTAAAGCTAAAAGATCTACATTCTCAAGTTACAATGCTCAGCAACGTGGTAAGCTCAAAGAAAAAACCTTTGATAACACCTATAGAGTAATTAAAAAAGACTAATTTTGTATGGCACACTGAAGTTGAACTGCTGATAATGTTGCGTCAGTATCTTCCCAAATTATTTATTTTTTTACCCTACTAAAACACTGAACAATTTACAATGCCACATTATATTATGAATAATTTGAGTGATAACAAGCAGGTTTGAAAAAAAAACTGTGGATGTTTGTTTTATTTGTTCAAATTAATGGGTTTAAACACCCCTCTCCACCCCCAACAAAAACCAACTGATTACTCCGCTGAAACCAATGTTACTAGATGACAACTCGAGTTTATATCCTCTTTAAGTCATTATATAGTAGTCTCAATTTCCACAGGTGAACCATTTGCATTTTAAATAGACGTAAATACCAAATATCTCAAATTTAATACTTTTGCAGATAAAACCCTTGCATTCTCGGGTGATGAATTGTTGAATTGTGTTAATTATAAGGGTACTTTAAGTATATGTATATAGAGTATGCTTCTAACTATGGTAAAATCCCAGCTTCATCAAATAGGTATAGTATTCAAGATATTAAATTTCAATATTCAAATTTTTATTTAAAAATGTGTGGCCTAAAACTAGTTTCGGAAAACGTAAAAATTGAAGTTTCTTACCCTCATAGCTTGCTATAAAAATAAATTTATGGTGTGTAGCATTTCCTAGAAGAAAAGTACCCATTTTAAATGTCTAAAAAAAACTGTACAAATGACGTTAAGTACAATAATATTTATCCTGGTAACATTAATCACTACACAATGCAGTAAACCTTAATGAATTCAACCTAAACATTTATTAAATTTACAAGAATCTCAACTAATATTGTTTTTCTAAGCATCACATCTTAGTACCCATTCGAACAAATGCTCAATATTGTTGTTAATATAGTAATAATACAGAAAAATAAGTACATAAGTAATAAAACAATAAACCAATATATTTAGAGTAAAAACAAATGATGTATTAATCATTTAAAAATAAATACTTAAAATAGAAATATTTTCAATTATTAATTTAATTTTAAAACTTTAAAATTCAACACTAAAATAAATGAAAGATGTATTGAAATTGTTGTTGGGCTTAGTTTTAAATAAGACTTAAACACAACGATAGTTATATCTAAAATAATTTTACTTAGGTACATACGTATGAATAATATTCCAAACATATTTTAATTTCATGCATCTCTACATTTATTTATGTATGTTCTTATCCTTTAATTTTAAAACTATATTTAAACTAAACTAGTTTAAGATTAGTTGAATGCGTACTGTACAGTACAACCAACAATTATTTCAGATTCAAAACTAAAAGTTACTAAAATTAATTACTAGAATAGTTTCTTTTAGCAAATTTCTGGTTGGAAAACTTTGAAAAAATAGCTACCATATATTTAATATACCTTCTGTATGTTCTACATGTGTGGGTCTCGTGATCTGTCAGGATGTGTTTGGCCGAGGATAAGGGGGGATGATATGATTACTTGTGTGGGTTCGTGAATGACGTTAGACTCGGTTTTTAAAGGTTTATTAATGAAATGAAACATATCGAGACTTGATTTTGATTGTAGTACATTGTTTGCATCATAACTCAAAATCTTTCTCGAATATATGTGATGGAGATCTATTTTATGGGTGGTCACAATGTCTTGGTGATGGTTCCAGGAAACAAATCCTTCTTGTCCGACCATGTCACAACATCGCCATCTTCCTACAAATTAACAACATCAACATTACAAACTGTATCAAGGAGAGTGGTTGGTACGTTCATCTTATAATTATAATTGGTTCTGAAACACCAATAAGCAGATTTAGATAAATATTTACTCAATATTTTTGTTGGGCTACTTTTACTCATTTGAGTAGTTACACTCATGTATCGGATTGTTATTCATAATTCAATAGTAGTTATAGGGGGAAGCCAACACTCTGGTGCTATTTTGTTTGAAAATCTGCTGGACACAAATTACTCCCCATATTAGAAAATTGTGTTATCGAAAGATGCTAAATTCTAGGTTGACCTCTTCATCTTAGACATTCGGAACTAAGATAACTCAAGTGTTGGGTTCAACCCAAGAAGAATATATTGTGACAGCAAATGATAGTTCAAGTATTCCCTCAGAGATCACCCACTTCAGTGGCCACAAGG
>JBCFYV010000001.1:66479847-66514047 GCA_039000515.1 Timema cristinae
GGCGTAACATGAGCCACCCATGTTTCGTCACCTGTGACAATTTGACTTAAAAAATTATCACCAAGATCACTGTATTGCTCAAGGAAAGTCAACGCACTGGCTAAACGTTTGGTTTTGTGCACCTCAGTCAACATTTTCGGTACCCAGCATGAGCACAACTTACGATAATTTAAGTGTTCTGTCACAATTCCATAAAGAACACTTCTTGAAACTTGAGGAAACAGACAGAAGGTCGCCCACTTCTTTCCTCATCATGCACATTCGTGCGGCCATCTTTAAATGCTCTAACCCATTTTCTTACCATTCCTTCGCTCATAATGTTTTCTCCATACACTTCACTGATCTGCCGATGAATTTCAGCCGCTTTCACATCTTTTGCATGAAGAAAACGAATAACAGAGTGTATTTCACAGTCGGCGGGATTTTCTATTGACTGAGTCATTTTAAATACTCACAAACAGAGGTAAACACGGTCGAATACTTCAGTAATGGCGTCTGTGGCTAGCCAACAGTCAACAGATGGAGGTACTCTACGCGCATGCGTGGAACGGTAGTCGCAGCGGCCAAATTTCAAAACGGTACTTACTTAAAAAACATGCCCTGTAGTTGATGTAATCAATTGAAAATGTAAATCAAAATGTATAATTAGATTGAATGATGGCACATAACAATGACAGTGTGTATTTGACTACTTCTACTACAGAAAACAGAAGAAAAGAAGATGTCAACTTTGTACAATGGATTCTTCACACATTTTCCCTCTTTGTCTAGGTGGGCCTTGTTCACTAATATTAAACTTATTAGTTTATTTTTCCTTCGTATTTATTTTTATCAATTTCCATTATCATAACATTATTTAGCCATTGTTAAACAATATTCATTTAAGTAAGAGTTGTAAAGGATGCCTAAGCATGAGAGAGATAATTAATTGCACATGGTTAAACAATCAAAATATCTTATGTAAATTGAAAAATGACACCTGGACATGGAAATCAAACCAGGGATCTTTGACATAATTAAAATTGACATAAAATGCTACTTGAAGCAGCTCTATCCCTAAATTAAAGATAATTTTGATCTTAAAATGTTTGTTAGTAAAGTACAATTAATTGTACAAGTTTTAGCTTTCTTCCATTAACAAAGATATATCCGAGGGGTAAGATGTAAAAGGTATCATATATAATGGGATGTAAAACGTTAAACTAAAAAATATGTTTAAAAACATCATAAGTTTAAAAATGATATTTTTTAAGAACTAAAAGGGAGTGTGTTTTTAAAAAGTTGTAGTTTAACTAAATATGATGTGTAGCTGGAACATAAAAAGAAATTGATTTATAAATGTTAAATAAATTTAAATATATATCTGTTCATGATATGTTAGACAAAAATAGAAAATTTTCACAATTAATAAATCATTTACTGGTTTATAAATAAGTAATTAATTGTGAATATTATAGATTACAAATCTATGTTAAGTCATTGTAGGCACATATTACTATGATCCCCACCAAGTGTGCTCATGCAGCAGATTCAAATATAGAAATGGTGACACCTTAAATTTGATGATCATAATGTATTTTTCTTTTAATTGTTTTATTATTGAGAATTATTTGTGTTATTCTTTATTTTGAATAATTTGTTTTTAGCGTAGTAATAATTATTTTGTTTTAAGCCTCTTTTTCATTTTTTATAAAATATATTCTTGTTCATGTGGACTCTGGTGCTTCCTGATAGGTTAGGTTATAGCTAATTGTAATATCTGGTTATAAATTATAATGCAATTCTAATGAGAATAACCTGTTTTTCCACCAGATAAAGGGTAATGTGGAAAAGTTCAGTTGCCCACTAAATAAAATACCCCACATCACATCAGAGACGTTGAAACGCTTTGGTCATGTGCGGGGCCCAAAAAATCATCTCTAGACATACCCCCAAATAAAAATTATATATTTTTGGGGTAACATCCTGTTTACCATAAATAACTTACGAAATGGAATATAATATTAGATGCACTGCAAATTTAATGATCTATTGGCTGCTTTATATATTTTTTATTAGCACTGCGTCTTAATATTCATCCAGGTTATACGCTTAAGTATGAATTACAATAATGGGCTAGGAATTAGGAAGATTAAATTTAGATGAAAGGAACCCGCATTTGCATTGAGGAAGAGTGAAAAACCATTTAGGAAAAACCACCCGCCAGTTCACCCGACCGAGATTCAACCCCCAATCTCCTCATCATTGGCAGTCTAGCTCAACAGAAAACTAGCGCATTAGCGTAACTATTTTGCCATTGGCATGACACGATCATTTGTAAAAATCATTAATTTTCAGGAAGAAAATTACTAGCTTTTAAAACCTTAAATTTATTATTTGTACTCTGTAGGCCCTAATCATTAAATTGTTCAAATTATTATAATTTACACAAAACTATATAATGCACTTTGCAAAGGATACACCGGTACAGGCAATTTAAATCTATTTTCTCAAGTTACATAATTAAAAACTCAAAGCTCTGTTAGAAAACAGAGTGAAGCTTCACATCAAAAGTTGAGTCAAGATAAATTTAATGTCTTACAGTATTTAAAATTATAGTATCATTAAGAGTATCAATAAATGATTTCTCAAAAGTATTAATAATAACCACAAGTAAAAAACTTGGGACAAAAATTAGGATCATATCATCACCATTCACAAAGAAATTATTAATAACAATTTTTAAAAAATCCAAATAAAAGAACTCATTATTCATTTCTATAAAGTCAGTGTCAATATTAATGTTATCAATTTTCTTCTTCGTATGTATTAAGTATGGTAACATGGTTCAATCCCCTTTGTCCCATCTATCTACCACCCAACCAACCACTGTAGGTAAACTGCCATGGTCCCAGTGGCTCGCAAAGGTGATTTCTTCCTTACTGGATCAGCATTGTAGTCAAGTCCACGTGCAAAAAATTTCATCACATATGCTCGCAATTGAGTATTAACATTGTCATATTGATGTGAAACTATTGTGCAGCTCTCCTCCCCCAACTTTAGCCACGAGGGGCTAATGCCCCCCCCCCCCCCCCCCGCCCCCATGCTGACAACCTTTGCATTACATATAAATTAGGGAAATATCAATCCCTAAATAAATTTAGGTAGTAAAACCAATTTTTAGCGCAAAATAATGATAAAAGTGGCTCTTAATTTGCCACTTATGCATGAAATACACCTTCACACTTATTTGCATAAAGACAAGTAAATGTTTTTATTTGGGATGGTATCTATTTGATTTTGTACCTTAGATAGTACTAGTTGGATATAGTCATATTTTTGGAATACGACAGTGTTTTCTAGTGAGAGCTTTAGTAATTAAAACATAAGAGGTAACCAGACACACTGTCTCAGTTGAAAAATGTTTTTGTTATGCTTACTGACAAGACTGTCAGCTGCCGCTCACTTTTATTTATTCAGATTAGTTTCAATATTTTGATGTTTCATTGTGTTTATTAAAAATAACTTTTTAACTCATCCGTAAAGTCTATTTTTAGAATTCATTTATATTTATACCAAAAACACATGCTTAAAAATACACAATATTATGATGATAGCATTAGGCTTAGGTTTTTTTAAAATTTAAAATTCATAAAAATCTTTATTCAACACTACTAAGACAGAATTTTAATAAGTTTTTATTTGTAAAACTTACAATTTAAGAATAAATTATTATAAAAATTTTGAATGTGCATATTTTTTTACAAGATTACACAATTTAAATTCATTGTTCTTATGGCAACTGAATCAGAGCTATTGTCCCTTTCCTTAACTATTTAAAATATTTTTGACATCTTATACTACATAATAACTTGATTAAAACCATCACATTATTTTTATTATATTATTGGACTGAATAAGAAGACTAAATTTAGATTAAAATTATAAATATAGAATTAAATATAAGCCTAAAGTGGAAAATTACTTTTAAATATTTTCTCTTTTCATTCTCGCGGCAAAACCTTTATTTCCCACCTGAAAAGTCCTGAAGTCAAAATGTTATTTCCACACACGACTAATTATTGATATTGTTTGTTAAGGCATCCAACATATCAAAGGTCTCATAATCGTTGTGCACCCTATCCTGTCAACTAACAACACCTATCTAAAGCGAACCTTAAAAATCTTTCATTTGAATTCATACACCCAGAGTTTTGGATAGTCATTACTTGAAACTACCACATTATCCCCGATCAGGAGAGTCATCTATCCGGCATCTAAGCTCATTCGGTAGCGTGTCTGTCTACTGAGATAAGGGTCCCAAATCCATTCCCTGCATGGTCGAAAATTGTACCATTGGTGAAATGTGGGTTTACCCTTTCTCAATGATGAATGAATGGCTGGGGACTGGATGTTGTGTCTGTTCTAGTTTTAAGATAAATTATAAGGCATATGAGGCTACAACAGATGGAGAATATATGGCTTGAATAAATAACTGGCTCAAGCTACAGGCTGGAAAAATTAGTGGATGTGAAGTAAAAGGAGATTCATGTGAATAACCAAATATTTTGCTGTGTTTCTCTAAACAAGAAACCTTTTAGTTAGAGTACCAGGAGCTTATTATATCTTTGTTTGGTGAGTGTGGTCAACATATAACTCTTTGTTGTTCTACCATGTTTCATAATGTAATAAAATTTGTTGTGCATCATTAGGTAAATGAAACACGAACCAATGACTTTGACTGCTGCTTGACGGTACCTCTAATAGCATCGGCTGGAGACAAGTTGGAGCTTACAGTGATTAGAGGAGTATGCATTCCCACAGATGAAGAAATGGTATGATTCTTCAATCAATATTGAGCCATCATTTGGTGAATAATTAATTACTGCACTTTATTTAATCTAAGAAAACTTGTTTTTAATATTGTAGGCCTAAATGTTTTAAAGCAATAATTTGTGCAAAAACTTAACTATCAGAAATATTATCTAATACATTTCCCCTTAACATACACCAATTGAATGTACGAGAGACTAGGAAAATGGAGGCCATGGGAATGAAGTGTTTGAGGATCATGTTAGCTGTCACAAGGAGAAACAAGATCAGGAATGAAGTTATCTGGGAAAGAATGGGGTACAGGGAGTACATGCGATAGTAGAGGAAGCAAGACTGAGATGGTATGAGCATGTAATGAGGATGTTGGAGTACATGAGATAGTAGAGGAAGCAAGACTGAGATGGTATGAGCATGTAATGAGGATGTTGGAGTACATGAGATAGTAGAGGAAGCAAGACAGATGGTATGAGCATGTAATGAGGATGTTGGAGTACATGAGATAGTAGAGGAAGCAAGACTGAGATGGTATGAGCATGTAATGAGGATGTTGGAGTACACGAGATAGTAGAGGAAGCAAGACTGAGATGGTATGAGCATGTAATGAGGATGTTGGAGTACATGAGATAGTAGAGGAAGCAAGACAGATGGTATGAGCATGTAATGAGGATGTTGGAGTACATGAGATAGTAGAGGAAGCAAGACTGAGATGGTATGAGCATGTAATGAGGATGTTGGAGTACATGAGATAGTAAAGGAAGCAAGACTGAGATGGTATGAGCATGAAATGAGGATGTTGGAGTACATGAGATAGTAGAGGAAGCAAGACTGAGATGGTATGAGCATGTAATGAGGATGTTGGAGTACATGAGATAGTAGAGGAAGCAAGACTGAGATGGTATGAGCATGTAATGAGGATGTTGGAGTACATGAGATAGTAGAGGAAGCAAGACTGAGATGGTATGGGCATATAATGAGGATGTTGGAGTACATGAGATAGTAGAGGAAGCAAGACTGAGATGGTATGGACATGTAATGAGGAGAGAATACCAAAGAGAATGTTGGGGGTGAAGTATGTAGGGAAAATACAGCAAGGAAGGCTAAGAAAAATGTGGGAGGAGCAGATAATAGAAAGTGTTCAAGTGATATGAGAAGAAGGGAAGTAATTAAAAGAAGAAGAATGGTGGAAGGATAGAGGAAGATGGAGGCATTTTACTAAACTGACCCGGTCACAGGCTGGAAACAGTTGATGATGATGATGATGATGATGATGATGATACACTAGTAAATGAATTCCAAATGATTGTTAGTAAATCATAATCAATATCCTAAAATGCCATATAGAGCTTGTTTTACAAAGGGAGTAGTAGTGTCATGATGAGTTAGTTTGCCTACCTTTTAAATGAAAGTGGTTTGTTACAAAACCCCTCAAAAGTCAACTGATCAATAGACTACAGTTAACAGAGAGTTTGTTTGACCTAATTGACTGGTGTAGAGAGCCCGGTCAATGGCTGGGAAAGTAGCAGGACTATGTACTTGTTTTATTACAATATAATTTATTTTCTTCTAAACTGACGCTGATCATTTATATTTATTTAGCTTACTACACATTCTGATAATATGCTTATGTACTAATTGCACTAATGGCTTTAAGGATTTGCAAGGTTATATTTTAAGAAATGTACCCGCATTAGCATGGAGGGAGAGTGGAAAACAATTTTGTAAAAAGCACCCTCAGTATGCCCGACAGTGATTCAAACCTTGGCATCAGCAGTCAAGTCTACTGCAAGAGTAACACATTAGACCTTGTGGCCACTGAAGTGGGTGATCTCTGAGGGAATACTTGAACTATCATTTGCTGTCACAATATATTCTTCTTGGGTTGAACCCAACACTTGAGTTATCTTAGTTCCGAATGTCTAAGATGAAGAGGTCAACCTAGAATTTAGCATCTTTCGATAACACAATTTTCTAATATGGGGAGTAATTTGTGTCCAGCAGATTTTCAAACAAAATAGCACCAGAGTGTTGGCTTCCCCCCTATAACTACTATTGAATTATGAATAACAATCCGATACATGAGTGTAACTACTCAAATGAGTAAAAGTAGCCCAACAAAAATATTGAGTAAATATTTATCTAAATCTGCTTATTGGTGTTTCAGAACCAATTATAATTATAAGATGAACGTACCAACCACTCTCCTTGATACAGTTTGTAATGTTGATGTTGTTAATTTGTAGGAAGATGGCGATGTTGTGACATGGTCGGACAAGAAGGATTTGTTTCCTGGAACCATCACCAAGACATTGTGACCACCCATAAAATAGATCTCCATCACACATATTCGAGAAAGATTTTGAGTTATGATGCAAACAATGTACTACAATCAAAATCAAGTCTCGATATGTTTCATTTCATTAATAAACCTTTAAAAACCGAGTCTAACGTCATTCACGAACCCACACAAGTAATCATATCATCCCCCCTTATCCTCGGCCAAAACATCCTGACAGATCACGAGACCCACACATGTAGAACATACAGAAGGTATATTAAATATATGGTAGCTATTTTTTCAAAGTTTTCCAACCAGAAATTTGCTAAAGAAACTATTCTAGTAATTAATTTTAGTAACTTTTAGTTTTGAATCTGAAATAATTGTTGGTTGTACTGTACAGTACGCATCAACTAATCTTAAACTAGTTTAGTTTAAATATAGTTTTAAAATTAAAGGATAAGAACATACATAAATAAATGTAGAGATGCATGAAATTAAAATATGTTTGGAATATTATTCATACGTATGTACCTAAGTAAAATTATTTTAGATATAACTATCGTTGTGTTTAAGTCTTATTTAAAACTAAGCCCAACAACAATTTCAATACATCTTTCATTTATTTTAGTGTTGAATTTTAAAGTTTTAAAATTAAATTAATAATTGAAAATATTTCTATTTTAAGTATTTATTTTTAAATGATTAATACATCATTTGTTTTTACTCTAAATATATTGGTTTATTGTTTTATTACTTATGTACTTATTTTTCTGTATTATTACTATATTAACAACAATATTGAGCATTTGTCGAATGGGTACTAAGATGTGATGCTTAGAAAAACAATATTAGTTGAGATTCTTGTAAATTTAATAAATGTTTAGGTTGAATTCATTAAGGTTTACTGCATTGTGTAGTGATTAATGTTACCAGGATAAATATTATTGTACTTAACGTCATTTGTACAGTTTTTTTTAGACATTTAAAATGGGTACTTTTCTTCTAGGAAATGCTACACACCATAAATTTATTTTTATAGCAAGCTATGAGGGTAAGAAACTTCAATTTTTACGTTTTCCGAAACTAGTTTTAGGCCACACATTTTTAAATAAAAATTTGAATATTGAAATTTAATATCTTGAATACTATACCTATTTGATGAAGCTGGGATTTTACCATAGTTAGAAGCATACTCTATATACATATACTTAAAGTACCCTTATAATTAACACAATTCAACAATTCATCACCCGAGAATGCAAGGGTTTTATCTGCAAAAGTATTAAATTTGAGATATTTGGTATTTACGTCTATTTAAAATGCAAATGGTTCACCTGAGGAAATGAGACTAATATATAATGACTTAAAGAGGATAAAACTCGAGTTGTCATCTAAGTAACATTGGTTTCAGCGGAGTAATCAGTTGGTTTTTGTTGGGGGGGAGAGGGGTGTTTAAACCCATTAATTTGAACAAATAAAACAAACATCCACAGTTTTTTTTTCAAACCTGCTTGTTATCACTCAAATTATTCATAATATAATGTGGCATTGTAAATTGTTCAGTGTTTTAGTAGGGTAAAAAAATAAATAATTTGGGAAGATACTGACGCAACATTATCAGCAGTCAACTTCAGTGTGCCATACAAAATTAGTCTTTTTTAATTACTCTATAGGTGTTATCAAAGGTTTTTTCTTTGAGCTTACCACGTTGCTGAGCATTGTAACTTGAGAATGTAGATCTTTTAGCTTTAATATGGTGAATAGGTTCAAGCAATAAATTCAAGAAATAAGAACAAACGCCGAAATTAAATTTTCACTTATTTTCGAATCAGCTAAAACACTGTCTGAATTGTTTGGTTCAAATCTTGTTACACCATGACTATCTACCAGACAAACACAGAGGTGTAACGTAAAAGTAGACTCGATGAGGCTTACTTCAGGGTTGTAATTTTTTACAGTTTTTGATAATTTTGCAAGTCAATTAAAAACTCATTTCTTGACCCATCAAGAAGTGCTTGGCAGTTTTATGTTCCTGTTGCCAACACAGGAAGTAGAGAAGGAACAGATGAAAAAGCTGGTTGTTTTTTACAAGCAAGATTTTCACTGTAGTAATATGGCTGTAATTGGTGAACTTTACATGGAGCACGAGAGAGTGAATGAATTGAAAATAAGTGCAAGCTATGAAATATTATGTTTCCTGCAATGAAGAAAAATTCCCAATGATCAATACTTTGTTGAAAATCTTAATAACCTTGCTAGTGTCAACAAGCACCAGTGAAAGATCGCTCTCAACTCTACGGAGATTAAAAAATTACTTTAGAAATACAACAGTGCATCAAAGGCTGAATGGCTTAGCGATGTTAAATATACATTGAGAAAGAATCATCTCTCCATGCGAATACTAGATGAACTGGCAAAATAACCTCGTCGTTGGAATTCAGACTAATTAACGTTGTAATTGAACACTGTCCTTAAGTTAGTTTGCTGTTAAACCAAACAATGTTTCTTTTGTGTTCTACAATAAAACAAATTGGTTTTTAAATTAACTTGTATTGTGTTAGTATAATCCTGTATCAGGATTTTAGTTTTAACTGAATTCCAAGCTTAATGATTATATTTATTATAATCGTAAATCGTCACTTAAGACCCAAAAATGAGGCAGTACAGTAGTGGGCCGCCGACCTGAACAGTATGTCACATGCATGTTGTTTTTAGGGTTTAGCAGATCAATTTTGGAGGTATTTCTTTTAGATCATTTTGTTGCAATGACAATACATTGTTCCAAACATCTTACTTATAGATCAAAGAATGTGACTAAAATTTGCTACATGTAAAATGCTTAATAATTTTATCAATATACTACAGCAAAAATTAGTTCATGTATTACGTTTTTTATAACATAAAAATTCAAAAATTCCTCAGAAGGGCCTGTACCTCTCTCCTTTTTACTGGTTAAAGTCCATACCTCTTGGGACTCACACCCGTCCCCCATTCATCATTGCTAGATACGCCTATGATTGGTTTTATACGCATGGTCAAACTCCAATAATGGGCAATTTTCCTCAAATTCGTTAGGCCTATGTTATAAATATAAATATATGTATGCACTTAACCTTAAGTAGCTAGTGCAAAAAATCAAGTTGTTCTAAAATAGTTACAATTAAATTGATTATATTGTTCAAATATTTGATAATTTTAGGAATACGGCAAGTTTCCACGTTATATAGAATTATTGAATTTTAAGACATATACAACATCCAGAAGAAGGCAGAGAATTTATTAAATAATAATAATTATTACACCTGTCAGAAATCGAACCCGAAACCTTTAGCATAGTAGACCATCCAGCTATTGACCGAGCTAATGTGTCACCCTATATTCATTATATCACTTTTATAGCCTGTATTTTCTTATGTTCTCTCCCACAGCTGTAAAACTTTTGATTGAGTGGCTTCTTAAAAATATGCTTTATAATAAATATATTTTTATCACCTTAAAAATGTTGTGAATGTAAGAATCTACGTTTAAGCTGGCAATTTTGCCAGTATTTTTATATAGCTTAAATTTTTGAAAATATTGTATTTGAATATTTAGAATGTTTCTGTTGATCCCACCTATAAGGATATCATCAGGTCAAGTTAAAGGTTGTAGTTCCTATAGAAGTTGTCTATAATAGTGTATCAATCAGTGAGATATCCTGTTGGGCACCTAAACAATATAGGAAGGAATAGTGTTCGTTATTTATGTATTTCAAACTCACTTAGAGAGTAATTTTAGGCGCAAGTATGATTTTATACTAGTAAGTGATGTTTGCATTTGCAAGTGTGAGCACTTTGAATTTACTCAAATGAAAAATCCACTATTTACTATTGTAACATCAGTTTTTACTACCATTTTGTATTATTTAAAATAAAATAAATAAAGTAATTAAATAATTATTTCATTCACAAAGGAATGTCTTTTATTACATATGACTTTCATAAAAATTGTGAAGAGATATTTTTATTTAATAAGTTTAGTCATAATAACTTAAGCATTCTTTACCAAATAAGATGTAACTTATAAACTTATATCTAATCACTCTCCAATGTTTTAGGCACTTTGAATCATTTAGTAATTGGGTAAACATTTGAGGTTTGAGTTTCTCTAGGGTGCAAGAAGGAGAAACAAATTTTTATAGTAAATGCACCCTATTTACGTGAAGAGTGGCTGGGAAAACTAGAGAAAGAGAACACACATTGAAAGCCACCTAAAAATATGTAAAAAAAAATATATATTTTTATTTGTCTAGGTAAATTATTAATAAACCTACTTTTGTTTTGTAAAACGAGTTTATTGCTAAAAGTTTTAGTAATTTTTTTAATACATATTTTTGGCCTGATTCACCAAAAGATTCAAGTCTTTATCATAGTTTAGCTTTATAAAATATATGCTGACTTTGAAATATATTATTATATTATATGTCACATGACTTGCACAAATGAACAACGTAATCATCAATTTTGTTCAATTCTTTCTCTCTCTCTCTCATTTATATATATATATATATAAAATTACAACTTATATAATTACAGTAAACCCTCGATTTTATGGACCTAGGATTTAATGAACGCTTTTGACATTTTCGATTTTACAGACATTGGTCGCAAGTTCATAAAATCTGGGGTTGTGAATGGGGAAGGGCATGACTCACCTTCTCATTGACGTCACTCAAAACCGGTTTCATCTGTTTCAGAAATGTGCTAGTTGTAGCATTAAGTTAGTTTGCAAGACGTGTTTTAATTATATTGTGGCTGTGTTTTAGTGTTTTATTTGTAGTATTTATTTCCATATATTTACTTAACTGTTCGTGTTTAAAATGGCTCCACCAAAGAAAAGAACCTCTCTTAGTTTAGGTACCAAACTAAAAATAATTGAAAAAATAGAAAGTGAGGTGTCAGTGGCTAATATTTGCAGAGAATTTTAAGTTGCAAAACAAATTGTGTCTAACAATCCAACATTAAAAAGCTTAAGGGAAAAGTGAAATCGTTTTCCTTAAAATATTATGTAACACCGTCAATCAGCGGGATTAATCAAAGGATAAAACAGGACTGATGTTATCTCAGCTGTACAATGCAGATAAAAATGGTGTTTTATGGAGGTCTTTTCCTAGAAATACACAAACTTTTAGACATGAAATCTCAGTTCCAGGAAGAAAACTAAACAAAGAGAAGTTTTCTGCTCTTGTTTGTGCCAGTACCAACAGTCACCAGTTAAAAACTGTTGTAGTTGGCAAATCCAAACGACCATGAGTTTTGAAGGATATTATGGATGACCTGCCTGTGCTGTACTACAGTTCTACAAAGGCCTGATTTACTCAAGATATAGTCAAGGGTTGGATTAACCTCCACTTTGTTCCTGCAGTTTGACGATACCAAACAGAAGTGCTCATGATTCTACAGGAAGAAGTCAAGGTTTTATTACTTTTGGATAATGCTCCATCACATCCAAGCTGTGAGATGCTTTGCAGCTCTTATGGAAAAATCAAGTTAATGGCTTTACCCCATAACACTACTTCGCTTATCCTGCCTATCGATCAAGGAGTTATAATGGCCTGTGAGCGTTTGTACAGGAGGAAGTTTTTAGAAGAAGTCATGGAGGTGCTTGAATAGCCTGCTGACGTGCTGGAGGATACTAAGGGTAAGAGGACACCAGATAACATAAGGAATTATACCATTAAATCGGCCATTTTCAATTGAAGCAGTGCCTGGAAAAATACCAAAAACATGAATCTCTCTAATGAATGGAAGAATATTCTGTTGGAAAAAGATGGTGAAACTGATTTGGAAGGATTGGAACAAGATTTTGAAGAGCAGTTGTTGATGGGAGGGGAAATGGGTCCAACTATAGAACAAATTCAAGCGTGGCTGGAAGCAGACGAGGGGGGTCCTGGACACTATGTAATGACTGAGGAAGAGATTGCAGAAGATGTAAGAGCTGCTACAAGACTTGAAAATGAAGATAGTGAGAACGAAGATGAAAATTGTACAAGAAAGACTCATAAGCTTTCTGAAGTTAGAGAAGCTCTAGATAAGGTTGTAAACTATCTGAATATGAGTAAAGCACATGGAAATGCAGCCTTATTACCAACATGTAAGACGGCTAAGGGAAGTTGTGGTTCGAAAATAGCATTACAAATACAAACAACTAAAAATTGTGTGTTTGTTTACACTGTTAAAAAATAAAATGATGACAAATTTGTTAAAAGTTCATGTTTTTTAACTTCAAAGAAAAATTAAATCCAAAGACAGATTGCACTGCTTTTTTTTTAATGTGTATATTAAAACTTAACTTTTACTTCTCATTGCAATGAAAATGCATAAGTAATGCAAAAACACATTTTTTACTTGTATCTTTCAACTCACTAAATTTTTCACCCTGATTTTACAGACAGGCTTCTCCCCTCCCAATTAGTCTGTAAAATCAAGGGTTTAATATATATAAAATATCTTTATCTTTATAATACACTTTATCTCTTTTGCGAAATCGTTAGTTGCCTGCCTGTTCTTTACTAGAGTAAATAATATAAATTTTGAAATTATAATTTAGGCCCTAATATTATTTCTATTACAGAGAAGACATCGGTGATACCAAGTACATGTCATGTGGTAAAACTCCCTCCTTACCCAAGTGATATTATTATTAGGTATAATAGATTCTGATGTTGAATGTATCGTTCAGAATTCCAAAGCTCGGGAGAAGATGATAGTTTAGAGTTTAATTCAATTGAAAATGAAGAATTTCGCGTTGTATCGGAAAGTGACGATGACAGACCTCGTTTATTGATTGGCAACAAAAATAATATAACCAGAAACAGAGATAGTTATTTAATATTTTCTTAACCAAATGCAAATAATCCCACAATTTGTACCATGGGTAGGTACCAACTGGGAAAAAAAACACGTCTGTGAAGTTGGGCCTTCCAATTTAAATATTCAAGTTTTTATGATTGCATTTGTTTGTTCTTCGCTTGCTCTGGATTGTTCCAAATTTTTTTTTTCCATTTTGATAGGTCCACAAATGATATGTTTACTTTGAGGGGGGAGGGGACTTCACAGTAGCCCCCACCCCCATGTTGGAAAAATAACATTTTTATGGTTGGGATTGTTTGTTACGCGAAAAGTTTCATTTGTTTTTGCACAAATGGGACATGAACTTGTGAAAATTTGTTTACCCGTGAGGAACCAACTTCACAGTAGCCTCCACACTTTGAAAAATCCATGTATTTATGATTGCCATTGTTTGTTTCGGATTGTTCCACAAAAGTTTGTTCTGCCTTGATAAGTTCACAAATGGTATGTTTCCATTGGTAATGCCAACTTTATGATGTCTACCACCCACTTTTGAAAACTGAAATTTTTATGGTTGCAATCATTTGTTCGTTTATTTCAGATTGTTCAATTTTTTGTTTGTTTGTTACATTTTGATACAACCCCAAAATTAATTATACTTTTACATTTAACATCCATGAATTCGCCCCTTCCCTCTCTTAATTTTTTTTTTATGGTTACAATACTTTTTTTATTCGTTTGTTCTGGATTTTTTCACAAAAAAAAATCCCTTTTTTTGTTTTGATACGCTCACCAATGATATGTTTACTTTGGACCTCCATGAAGCTACCTCACTGTACTTTCTCCCTAAAAACATATATATAAAAAAATTGATTGCAATAATTTGTTCGTTTGTTCCGGAAAAAGTAATTTGATCTATTTTTATACACCCATAAATTGTATGTGTATATTGCACATACACAAAGTTGACCTTCCTTCCCCAACTTTTAAAAATCTATATTTTTATTATTGCAATTTGCGCCTTTTTGGCAAGCAAATTCACCGTACCACATCAATGTGCCCACAGCTACGGAAATACAGTATTCGTTCTGACTCAAGCCTCCTTCGGAAGTATTCGGTTGGACTCGTTAGTCGTCAACGTTTGTTAACAGTACACAGGATTATTTATAAATCATTCGATCGGCCAATAACCTCAACTGTCTTTATTTCTTTTGAAAGAGTTGTGTTTAGACTTTAGTAAGTTGTGTCGCATGCATTTAGGTTTGCAAATGAATATATTTAATAATGCCAAAAAGAAAGTGCTCTTTCAACGATGACTTATGGGCTAAATATCCGTTCGTAAAACTTAAAAGTGAAGCGAACAGTAGTGATGTCGTCTGTGAAAAATGTCATACTGAGTTTAGTGTTGTCATCAAAGGTTCCTGTGATGTGGAAAAACATTTAAAATCTCATCGGCACGTAGCTTCAGACCAGGCGGATTGTTCTAGTAAATCAATAATATTTAGCACCGCGTCTTACTACCCGTTCGGGTTATACGCTTATAGTAAATCAATTTCTTTGTTTTTTCAAAAGTATTGTGCCATACAAGAAATATCTCGAAGCTCCTGCTGCCGAAGGTGTCTGGACCTATCACACTGTACGAGAAAATCACAGCTTTCGTTCTAATGATTGTGCTTCAAAAGTAATAAGTACGTGCTTTGAACTAAAGTTTCATTGTGCCAGAACAAAATTGCAAGCCATTGTAACTCAAGTATTTGCACCATTGGTTGATTTACAACTTAAAAGGGGGTTGGAAAATATAAATTATGTTTTCTTAATGACAGACGAACCTAACCATGGGTCATAAAAAATATTACCTGTGTTGGTGAGATATTTTGATAAGTTTAATGGGGTGAAAGTAAAAATGTTGGACTTACAGTCTCAGCCTGGGGAAACTTACAACATTACTGTCAGTTATTTAAAGGATTTGTTGCAAAAACATAACCTAACAGACAAAATAATTTATTTCAGTGGCGATAACATAAACTGTATGTTTGGTGGTGCAGGAATAAAAGGAACAGAGAATGTTTATTGCAAATTGGAAACCTTTTGTAAAAGATATTGTGGATATTGTATGTGCTTCTCACATTATACACAACGCTATATTAAGTGTGTTTGCCAGTAGATGTAGAAGTCGTGGCTGTGAAAATATATTTACACAGTAAGGGTGGAAAAATTTGTGAAACCATCGATTTTGAGTACCAGAAAATGTTGGGGTGCAGCAAAACACGATGGCTAGCACTAACACCTGCTGTGGAAAGAATTTAAAATTGTATTTGACACTTAAGGAATACTTTTTGAGTCAACCTAAATGTCCCGTGGTTTTGAAGACATTCTTTGGAGATGAACACTCAGTAATGTGGTTATATTTCATACACAGCCAAGCAGCTACCTTCCAAAACTCAGTTTTAAAAGTAGGTCAGAATGTTTCTGCCATCGAGGTTACGGCAGAGATAAAAACAATGAAAGAGAACCTTCAAAATAAGATCAATACTGGATGTATTCCTCATGTACTGTGCAACTTAATGACAAACAACTATTCAGGAGCTGAAAAAGAAAGTTTTACCAAGACTATTGTAACATTTTACGAGCCATCATTACAATATTTAGAGCAGTGGACAACACATTTCGAGGAATTGAAAATGTTTGAATGGGCAACTATGAAAAAAAAAAAAAAAAAACTCCAGAATGGTCTGATGTTCAACTGGCCATAGACTACCTTATTGACAAAAAACACTTTGAAGCGTCTTCTGATACAGAGCTTTTTGAAGAAATTGGCTTTTGTAAAAAAAATACATTGAGAGCCATATTTCAATGTGGAATGATAACAAATTAGAATCTGATAAACAATGTCTTGAACTGCTTAAACATTTGATAGAAAGCTCCATAAACCATCAGCACATCAGTAAAATCGCAGAATATGTACTAGCACTGCCAGGAAGTAATGAAGCCGTTGAGAGAGTTTTTCTGCAATGACAAAAGTGTGGACATCGGAGAAGACCCAACTTAAGGTGAGCGATAAGGTCAATATTAGTGACAAAATTAATTTTGACTTAAGTTTCCAGGACTTTTATTCAATGTCGCGGTCCTCACCAGCACTGTTAAAACCAAATCAGTTCAAATACAAAGTATGAGTTGATACTGAGTCTGTATGAAACATAGAAATGTACACGAATTCTAGATACTAAAATTTACTGAGAAAATAAATTTAATCTCCTAATTTTTCTATTTACTTGTATGTTTTTAGAGGTTTGTTTAAACAACAATGGCAAAATATTTGTAAAAATGAACATCTAAATTAACTGTCCATACATTTTCAATCACAGACCTCAACCCCACAAATAAATAAAAAGTTTAGGCTTATGTAGGCTTTGCTTTTTACTTGTTTTAAACAAATTACAACAAAACAGCAATGTCCAAACTCAGTTAAATGCGAAACTTTTAACTTATATCTTATTTGCAGGGGTCAAGATGGCCTCAAAATGACTTTTCAGGCTTAGAATTTTTAAAAAAATCTGGGGTGGGGGAGAATTCCTTAGAGAGAGGTCTTCCACACAGATTATATTCCCCAAACCCCCTGGTATAAATATGTCCCACTTTAGGGCAGAACAAATCTCGTCACGTTATCTATAGTAGACGAAGTCAAACCACATTGTCATTGTTATGTGATATCTTCTTTCTTTCTTCTGTCTTCTATAATAGTAGTAGTCAAACACACACTTTCATTGTTATGTGGTATATTTATTTATTTCTTCGTCTTCTATATAGAAGAGTCAAACCACACTTTCATTGTTATGTGTATATTTATTTTTCTTCTGTCTTCTATAATAGAAGTAGTCAAACACACACTTTCATTGTTATGTGGTATATTTATTTATTCTTCTGTCTTCTATAATAGTAGTAGTCAAACACACATTTCATTGTTATGTGTATATTTTTTTTTCTTCTGTCTTCTATAATAGAAGTAGTCAAACACACACTTTCATTGTTATGTGGTATATTTATTTATTTTTCTGTCTTCTATAATAGTAGTCAAACACACATTGTCATTGTTTCCTTAAGTTGGCCTTCATTAAATTTACACTTATTAGTTTATTTTTATTTATTTTATTAATGATATAAGCGACTTCCAGCCAATATATGAAACTAAATAACCTTCTGTTGGCTGTCACCACTTCTCCTATCGGATTATTATAGAATCAAATGAATATTTGTGGAAGTTACAAATATTTACTGAATCCTATGCTTAAAAATGGTCACACAGTCTAAGGAGTCACTCTCAAAATATACTATTTTCTGTTTTGGGTAGGTCGAGGCTTGAAGAGAGGATGCGTGCACTGGGTATGTTTTCCACAATGAGTGTGTTCCCTGTGGTTTTCCTGTCGTATTTCAATGCAAATGTGTGTAAATTACCACTAGGTTATCTTCTCAATTCTTAGCCCTTAGAAGAAGTAATTTAGAATCAAGGTGTTGAAGACCTAGTGAAAAAAATCTTTGTAAAAAAGTAAGTTAAAGAGCAATGTCTTCTCAAATCCTCTCATAAACTTTGTGTCTTTCCTTTTGAAACACCTTTGTTGTTTAGAAGAGATAGGGATGACAAAGTCCAAAATGTTAATCTGTTCTCTTTTTGGCTTCATGGAGCAAGAAGAATAAAGAAAAGTATCTACGATAGGAGAAGTGGTGACAGCCAACAGAAGGTTATTTATTGCATATATTGGCTGGAAGTCGCTTATATCATACTCGGAAATAATTATTTGCTTAGTAATAACATAAAATCAATAAAATTAAACATCGAGAGGAGAGAACAAGGCCTACACACGTACCAGAAAAATGTGGGCCTCAAACTTCATAACAATACATATAATTATGTAATTTTTGGGGTTCATCAGTCCCAGTGGCGTCGTGTCAGGGCAAGCAATGCAAGCACTGGTTGCCTTTGGTTGAAGATTTGTAACTATTTTATTTAATATTGCAAAAATATTCTCCTGGTAATCTTTCTATGTAATTCAAGCATCAGTGGGTTTGAAAAAATTCCCACACATGGCAGTGACCGTAACATGCATGTTAAACGTTCACTAGTCATCTAATGGGGTTGAAAGTCGGTAGTTGTCCGAATTTCATCCATTGCTCTAGCTAGTGTAGTTCTTATTTGTGACGTCATAGATTTCAGGAGGGGAGAGAAGGGGAAGAGCTGCGGATGTCAGGTAAAAATGCAAGCAGTCAAGTTACGACTTCTCTTACCCGAAAAGGTGATGACTATAACCGAAATAACTACCCTCTCTCCCCCTTTCAAAACAGAGGGATGGTAGGTATTGAATGAAAGGGGAAATTAATATGGTTAAGCTACTGACTCTGTGCCTACACATCTTTAAGCCTGGTACAGACGACACAATTTCTTGCACATAAAGTTATATTGTATACAATTTCAGGAAACAGAACGCGTCCTATATCAGCCAATTTTCTTGTACAAATTTTGAGCTGTAAACATGAAAACAGCATTTGCTAGAAAGTTACTTAAAAAGTGATTGTAAGAAAAACAGCTAAATTCTTAAAAAGAAACAAATAATTTTAATTGAAGGAGATTAAACCCCAAACATAAAGGTATTCAACTGTTTAAAAAAATAAATTAAACAAATTTAAATACATATATTAATTTTCATAATATTTAGGAATGATTAAGAAATTATTTACATTAAATACAAATATTTTCCAAATCATTCAAGATTTTTTCCCATAAAAAGGCCAAAAATGCCATGATTTTTCAATTAATATTGTATGCAATCACAAATGCAGTGTGAACAGTCAGTGGCTAAAATTTGTATGCAATCAATGACCAGATATTGTAAATTTCTTGCACATCTTTTTGTACAAGAAGTGTGTTGTGGTTCTGAGCTTTAGAGTTTAGTGGAGTTTATTGTAGCAGATGCTTTTGTTTTGATGTGTGTATCAGTGAAAGCTAACAATGAAAAATTATAAGTATATGTCTATAATAAGTAATAACTAGAGATGGGTCAGATCCACTATTTCTCAAATCCATATCTATATTTTATTTATCGAAATCCTAGCAAATTATTAAAAATGTTAATGATTTACAAATAGACCTACAGTACACATATAGGCCTAAACTGTAAATTAAGATTTTAATCATGCTTTTAATTTTAATCAACCCAACCACCCCTCGCAAAATACCAGTAGAAATCCAGCCAAATTAAACAATCTAGACTCATATTTTTGTTTAAAAAACAACTCAATTAAAATTTGAGTGTCTTTAAGTTATTCTTAAAAGTGTTGATAGAATGAGTTGAGTTTCTAAAAAAAATGTGAAATAAACAAAGATTAGCCTAGTTACCTTTTGATCAACTTTAATCATCATTGAAGGATTATAATTTATTTTAATAAGAAAGCAAAAATAAAATACAAACAGATTAAAAAAAAAAAGACTAAACAACATGCTTAACAATTAAACATGCATTGGAAATAGTAACTTACCAATGCCTAAGTCTGTATTATTATTATTATTTTCTTTTATATCTATCATCTATCTTTGCGTAGAAAACAAGAAATATATTCAATTCTTGTGATGTATCGATTTCTGAAAATACATTTATTTAAAACACCAACATATTTTTGACTCCTGCATTATGTTCATCCCCATTTTATTAGGCAAGACTACTTTTGAATATTTTTACAATTAACTTCAATAACATTTTTTTATTAATATAAACTCTTAGTTAATATCAATTTACAAAAAATTATGAATTAGCAAGTCGTTGATTCTTAAAACTCAATAGCACTTACTAAGTGATCTGATTACCTAAATTGATTCTAAACAAACAATCGATATACAATATGTAGGGTGGTAGGCATAAATAAAGTATTATTGGTGTTATTTGCATAGTTGTATATAATTAAAACCAGTCGGGTAGTAAGAATTAACAGTCGTGTTTATTTAATCATCACTCTGGCGAGTAAACATGTCATGGCGGCTGACTTTTATCATGTGTAATTTGTTCTTATTTCTGTTTAAAAAAGCCGTAATTTGTTTTATTTATTTCTAGTTTATTTGTAATTCTAGTTTTGATTTTCAGTTTTTGAATAGTTTTAATGGTGTCATTAAAATATTTACAAGATTGTTCGTGAGGTGAAAGTCTTAGAAGTGAGTATGCGCTGTAATGGTCGAGTCCAAGTTTCCCATACAAGTGGGAGGGTAGGGTACTAGGAATGTTAGATTTTCTACACCTAACAATTATAATTTTTTTTTAAAAGAAGAGATTTTATTCATGCTTATTTCTTTTGTGCGACAAAATAATGATTACGGATTAAGTGTTGCTTTTCAATTAGGTATAATTTTTGAATTAAAAATAATTATGCTTTGTTTATGAGGTGAAAGATTCGACCATCGAATCCAGTAAAATACCAATCCTCAAATCTCGAACACTTGTCAGGATTTGGTGGTTTCGAAGATTCGAGTGGTCCATCTCTAGTAATAACACAATAATGTAAATCACAGAACAGAAGGATGCCCAAAGCCACAACTATCATATCATTAAAAAAAAAACCTCCAAATATGTCTTGAAAAACAAAAAAAATTGGAACTTCCCCTTTAAAGCTTGGAGTCACCCCTTCCAAGCTTGCCTAAGAATTTTGGTCACAAGACGCTACTGATCAGTCCGCTTCTTTAGCAGAACAAAGTAAAACACAGATGACTATGAAAGCATGGCTAGAGGTATATCAACTACAATGAGAGTCATGTGATGCAGAATACACAGGCCTTACTACAGCTTTGTCAGACAGTGAATAACGATCATCATTTTGACACAAATCACTAAGACCCGGACAAACCTGTACCCATCTATGCTGGTACCCATAACCAGGACTTTCAAACCTAATACGCCACCAAAGTATTAAGAACATTTCCCAAACAGTGCAACAGTTCTCAACTCAAGACAGAGGAAAATGGACCACCAATGGATTAATAAATGCCACCAGGCCTTACTAGAAGATAGTTTATTTTTTCCTAAAATATTACCAATAGATTATTATGATTATGATATATTTATATATATATTCTATTTTATAATTTATTATTACCTTCTTTCCCCAATTGAATATTAAGTATTTATATTGGATAATCACAGCTACAACTCTGAGAGATTTGTTTTTACTCCTACAAAAGTTAGCACAGTATTCCTAACAGTGTATTATTGAATTCAAAATTGAGTAATTCAGTGTTTGTGTGAAATATATTCCTCTTCTCTTTTTGTTTGATAAAGGCAACTCATCAGGGAAGAATGTGTTTGTTTGCGTCCCTCTTTTAGGAAGTTGTGTTGTACGTTTCACACTCCCTTCGGATGAGTTCCGATAGAATGAAACCTAGGTCGGGGGATCGGGCTGTGATGATCAATTTTCTTAAAGAAACAGCCATTACCTGTTTGTCCACTGGCAGCAAAGTGTGAATTGTGTTGTTCTTTTCATTGTAAAAGCCATATTGTTTTCGTCCCTTTATATGTTTTCTATCCAACTTTCTTGTACCTACTTCAGGAACAGCTATTTAAAGATAATGAAGGTTATTTATTATTGATGAAGATTGTTTTATCTGACACATTCTTCTTTGTATTTATTTGCATTTACACCACATTCAAGTTACTAAGATATACATAAAAATTAATATAATATTTTACATAATTTACTGATAACATTTAACATTGTGTTTCACAAAACCTATTTTCACCAATATTGGAATGTTATTTCACTTTATTCAGAGGAACATTTTAATGTAATTTCAAACTTGCCAATGTTACCAACAATGGAAATTAAACATTATTTACAATCAAACCAAATTTATTTGGAAAGTTTGTTGAATATGCATTATAAGAGCAGTAAGTAAGGAGAGAGTTGTTTGAATTGAGCAATAGCTTAAAGCAAGGAAGTTGTGTTCTTACCACTTCTGTTCATTGAAGTGATGGTAGAGAGGATTGGGGAGGGAAATATGACAGAAATAGGGTTTGTTCTTACCACTTCTGTTCATTGAAGTGATGGTAGAGAGGAATTGGGGAGGGAAATATGACACAAATAGGGTTTGTTCTTACCACTTCTGTTCATTGAAGTGATGGTAGAGAGGATTGGGGAGGGAAATATGACAGAAATAGGGTTTGTTCTTACCACTTCTGTTCATTGAAGTGATGGTAGAGAGGATTGGGGAGGGAAATATGACAGAAATAGGGTTTGTTCTTACCACTTCTGTTCATTGAAGTGATGGTAGAGAGGATTGGGGAGGGAAATATGACAGAAATAGGGTTTGTTCTTACCACTTCTGTTCATTGAAATGATGGTAGAGAGGATTGGGGAGGGAAATATGACAGAAATAGGATTTGTTCTTACCACCTTCTGTTCATTGTAAGTGATGGTAGAGAGGATGGGGAGGGAATATGACAGAAAATAGGGTTTGTTCTTACCACTTCTGTTCATTGAAGTGATGGTAGAAGGATTGGGGAGGGAAATATGACAGAAATAGGGTTTGTTCTTACCACTTCTGTTCATTGAAGTGATGGTAGAGAGGATTGGGGAGGGAAATATGACAGAAATAGGGTTTGTTCTTACCACTTCTGTTCATTGAAGTGATGGTAGAGAGGATTGGGGAGGGAAATATGACAGAAATAGGGTTTGTTCTTACCATTCTGTTCATTGAAGTGATGGTAGAGAGATTGGGGAGGGAAATATGACAGAAATAGGGTTTGTTTCTTACCACTTCTGTTCATTGAAGTGATGGTAGAGAGGATTGGGGAGGGAAATATGACAGAAATAGGTTTGTTCTTACCACTTCTGTTCATTGAAGTGATGGTAGAGAGATTGGGGAGGGAAATATGACAGAAATAGGTTTGTTCTTACCACTTCTGTTCATTGAAGTGATGGTAGAGAGGATTGGGGAGGGAAATATGACAGAAATAGGGTTTGTTCTTACCACTTCTGTTCATTGAAGTGATGGTAGAAAGATTGGGGAGGGAAATATGACAGAATAGTGTTGTTCTTACCACTTGTTCATTGAAGTGAGTGGTAGAAAGGATTGGGAGGGAAATATGACAGAACTAGGTTTGTGATACCTCATGGTATGGATAAGTGGAGTGGTATGGAATGAGGTTAATGTAAGGAAGTGAGATGCTGACTACCACAAAGAAGAGAAACAGTGCATGTTGGTGTGACAGAGGAGGGGAGCTTGATTCAAGTGTGAAAAGCATAATTTGGAGCACAGATGTGCTGAGGAAGTGTAAACAAATCATATACAGAGTACTTTGTACAATATTGACTACACAGTGGAAACATGGGTAATGAAGATGCAGGAGGGAAGCATAACTCAAGTCTGTAAAATATTCTACTATAGGAGTGACAAGGTGGATAGGATGAGAAATGAGAGGGTGGGAGGAAAAGTTAAGGAGGAGAAGTTACTAAAGAAGATGCTGGATATTGAAGTGGGGTGGCTAAGAGGAAAACCAAGAGACGGGTGGCTAAAGGGTGTAAAAAGTAGTGTGGAGGAGGGAACTGGGCCAAGATGGAGAGAGGCTCATATTCCAAGCAGACCCAGCTGGAAGCTGTTAATAATGGTTATGATGGTGAGTAGGGGTGCGCAAAGGTTCAAAACTTTGACTTGGCTTTGAAACAAACATCAGCTTTCACCTCACTTTGAAAAAAAAAATCTGGCTTCAAAGCTTCGCCAATAAAAATATTGACAGCTAAAAGCTAAAATAATCAGTTTATGTTCAATTATAGCCATTCTGAGTTGCTTTGTAAATATGAAAAAAAATTGAAGAAATTTACTTGTTGTGATGATCATTTTTTTTATCAAAATGAAACAAAATATTACAAATAATTGTGCAATAAAACATTTTCCAAGTAATTTTAGTGTATAAAGTTTTATAACTAATCACAGTATAAATTATTTTCCCAAGCATAAAACTAACAAGAAATATTCAAACTTCGATTCATCTTTGAGAATATTTCATATTTTCGAATTGAGTTTGTTTCAAATTGAACACCCCTAATAATGAGCAATAATCAATTTGGTGAGTAAAATAAATACTTGAAAGAGGTTATCTGAAATGATGTGTTGTTTTAAACCTCTATTAAAGTAAATTACTACAACCAAACTTGAAATAAACACAAATTTTACACCAACATTAACATAATTCTAAGTAATGAGCCAATTTTAAATATGAGTTCTTAGTTTGATTGTTTTCAATTTAGGATGTTTTATCAAAATTGTGTTGAAACAACTATATCCAAATTAATTAAGAATAAATAAAATAACTTCATTGAATAAACACAATTGAAAATTTGACCAACAAGCTTATTAAATTGACAAAAAAGGTTTTGAGTTGAAATAAACAATTTTACACTGACATACTTCCAAATGAATAAAATAATATAATTTAATAAACTGCAAAGATAAAAAATTGTCATCGCCAGTGTCAAAAATACTACATCAGTCTTTAAATCTAGCAACATGTGAATAATACAATTTGTAAAAAATATACAAAATTAAATAAAACCATACCAAACTTCATTCTCACAGTAGATTGTGCTCTTAAAAGATCAAATAACTAGAAAACTTTCCCAACAAATAGCCTAAATATATAAAACAAAGCCCCATTTTAAAACTCTATTTGTGACAAAACAAAAACCATGTGTTTATTCTCGACTATATGCAAGCAATCATCCCAGTATGTCACTGTCTGTCTCAGTCTCTGACACGAAGCCCCCAGATGCTTCATCCCAGTACTGTCACTGTCTGTCTCAGTCTCTGACAGAAGCCCCCAGATGCTTCATCCCAGTACTGTCACTGTCTGTCTCAGTCTCTGACACGAAGCCCCCAGATGCTTCATCCCAGTACTGTCACTGTCTGTCTCAGTCTCTGACACGAAGCCCCCAGATGCTTCATCCCAGTACTGTCACTGTCTGTCTCAGTCTCTGACACGAAGCCCCCAGATGCTTCATCCCAGTACTGTCACTGTCTGTCTCAGTCTCTGACACGAAGCCCCCAGATGCTTCATCCCAGTACTGTCACTGTCTGTCCCAGTGTCTGACACGAAGCCCCCAGATGCTTCATCCCAGTACTGTCACTGTCTGTCTCAATCTCTGACACGAAGCCCCCAGATGCTTCATCCCAGTATTGTCATCTGTCTGTCCCATCGTCTGACACGAAGCCCCCAGATGCTTCATCCCAGTACTGTCACTGTCTGTCTCAGTCTCTGACATCGAAGCCCCCAGATACTTCATCCCAGTACTGTCACTGTCTGTCTCAGTCTCAACACGAAGCCCCAGATGCTTCATCCCAGTATTGTCACTGTCTGTCTCAGTCTCTGACACGAAGCCCCCAGATGCTTCATCCCAGTACTGTCACTGTCTGTCTCAGTCTCTGACACGAAGCCCCCAGATGCTTCATCCCAGTACTGTCATGTCTGTCTCATCTCTGACACGAAGCCCCCAGATGCTTCATCCCAGTATTGTCACTGTCTGTCTCAGTCTCTGACACGAAGCCCCCAGATGCTTCATCCCAGTACTGTCACTGTCTGTCTCAGTCTCTGACACGAAGCCCCCAGATGCTTCATCCCAGTACTGTCACTGTCTGTCTCAGTCTCGACACGAAGCCCCCAGATGCTTCATTCCCCAGTACTGTCACTGTCTGTCTCAGTCTCTGACACGAAGCCCAGATGCTTCATCCCAGTACTGTCACTGCTGTGGCTCCAGTCTCTGACACGAAGCCCCAGATCTTCATCCCAGTACTGTCACTGTCTGTCTCAGTCATCTGACAAGAAAGCCCCAGATGCTTCAATCCCAGTACTGTCACTGTCTGTCTCAGTCTCTGCTACAACCCCCAGATGCTCATCACCAGTACTGTCACTTTTGTCTCAGTCTTGACACGAAGCCCTCCAAAGCTTTCATTCCAGTACTGTCACTGTCTGTCTGTCTCAGTCTCTGACACGAAGCCCCCAGACGCTTCATCCCAGTATTGTCACTGTCTGTCTCAGTCTCTGACACGAAGCCTCCAGATGCTTCATCCCAGTACTGTCACTGTCTGTCCCAGTGTCTGACACGAAGCCTCCAGATGCTTCATCCCAGTATTGTCACTGTCTGTCCCAGTGTCTGACACGAAGCCTCCAGATGCTTCATCCCAGTACTGTCACTGTCTGTCTGTCTCAGTCTCTGACACGAAGCCCCCAGATGCTTCATCCCAGTATTGTCACTGTCTGTCTCAGTCTCTGACACGAAGCCTCCAGATGCTTCATCCCAGTATTGTCACTGTCTGTCTCAGTCTCTGACACGAAGCCTCCAGATGCTTCATCCCAGTACTGTCACTGTCTGTCCCAGTGTCTGACACGAAGCCTCCAGATGCTTCATCCCAGTACTGTCACTGTCTGTCTGTCTCAGTCTCTGACACGAAGCCCCCAGATGCTTCATCCCAGTATTGTCACTGTCTGTCTCAGTCTCTGACACGAAGCCTCCAGATGCTTCATCCCAGTACTGTCACTGTCTGTCTCAGTCTCTGACACGAAGCCCCCAGATGCTTCATCCCAGTACTGTCACTGTCTGTCCCAGTCTCTGACACGAAGCCTCCAGATACTTCATCCCAGTACTGTCACTGTCTGTCTCAGTCTCTGACACGAAGCCCCCAGATGCTTCATCCCAGTACTGTCACTGTCTGTCTCAGTCTCTGACACGAAGCCCCCAGATGCTTCATCCCAGTACTGTCACTGTCTGTCTCAGTCTCTGACACGAAGCCCCCAGATGCTTCATCCCAGTACTGTCACTGTCTGTCTCAGTCTCTGACACGAAGCCCCCAGATGCTTCATCCCAGTACTGTCACTGTCTGTCTCAGTCTCTGACACGAAGCCCCCAGATGCTTCATCCCAGTACTGTCACTGTCTGTCTCAGTCTCTGACACGAAGCCCCCAGATGCTTCATCCCAGTACTGTCACTGTCTGTCCCAGTCTCTGACGCGAAGCCTCCAGATACATCATCCCAGTACTGTCACTGTCTGTCCCAGTCTCTGACACGAAGCCTCCAGATACTTCATCCCAGTACTGTCACTGTCTGTCCCAGTCTCTGACACGAAGCCTCCAGATGCTTCATCCCAGTACTGTCACTGTCTGTCTCAGTCTCTGACACGAAGCCCCCAGATGCTTCATCCCAGTACTGTCACTGTCTGTCCCAGTCTCTGACACGAAGCCCCCAGATGCTTCATCCCAGTACTGTCACTGTCTGTCTCAGTCTCTGACACGAAGCCCCCAGATGCTTCATCCCAGTACTGTCACTGTCTGTCTCAGTCTCTGACACGAAGCCCCAGATGCTTCATCCCAGTACTGTCACTGTCTGTCTCAGTCTCTGACACGAAGCCCCCAGATGCTGGTACGTCGTATTCCAACTGTTGGTCTAGCGATACTAGAGAACAGGAACTTGTTGATCTCAACTGCTGGAAGAGCCCTTTGGAGTCCAGATAGGGAGTGTTCTGCCAGTAGACTGAACACATCTAGGAACTGTAGAGAGCTCACAGACGTCAGTTCTCTGAAACACAGATATCCGTGTAGTCTGTCAGCTCTCACATTTAAATTAGTGTTAGAGAAGTAGTTATTTTTAAAATGGAAACAATTAAAACCATTTCTATTCAATATTAGTCATAGTGATTGCTTCACATGTAATCACCCAGCCCTAAATCTCCCCAAATTAAATAATAGACAGAGGGTATCAAGTGTAACATTTATTAGATATAAAGAACACAAAGGTTATGTACAAAAAGCACGAATAAAGTTTGGAGTAAGTTAAAAGGACTGGCCTTATGCCAAAATTATAGTTGAGGTTAGTACACTTTTAGCTACACACAAAGCATTAGTTAGGATATTGCTACAATCCATGGGTTATCACAATTTACTCGACAAATGAAGAAATACAAAGAGAACCTAATCCAGTGATATATTTATAAGGAGGGTAATAAGTCGGAACAAATTTAAAGTGACCTAAAACAGAAAGGAAAAGAATCAAATAAATGTTTAAAAGGTCTAGCCATCTCGTAGCGCATTAACAAGCAACATGCTAGCATAGCCATAACAGTCCAAATAAATTACTAAGAAGAGTCAATTTTAAAGTAGGGGTCTGCGAGCTTGGGTTATTTCATTCGAGTCAAACTCGAGTTGAGTATGTCTAAAAGCTACTGAGTTCGAGTCGAGTTCGAATATATTCATAATTTTAAAATGTTAATAGTAGATAGTTTATTTTAAATGTATATAAGTATCACATCTTTAAAATTTCAGATTTAAAAAATATACTAAAACATGTGTTATTAAAATATGAATGACACTTATTTTTATAAATATAAATATTTTTAGAAAAAAAGTTAATGAATGAAAATATCAGTTTTAAAATTATAAATAACACTTAAAAAAACACAATTTAAAAATAAGAACAACAGTACAAAAAGTATAGGGCCTGATAGAAAAAATAATTAAGATAATTTAAACACTCATTTTCTTAAGGATATTAAAATTACACTAACAATAATTATAAAAAAAAGTAATAAAATGAATAATTGCATGATGGCTTGAAAATGTACAATGATATAGTGTAGAAAAACTGCACAATAATGTTAGGTAAGGGATAGTGAAGGAAGTCAACTATAAATGATAATTTAGGCCTATTTAGAAAAACACACTTCTCTCTTCATTTCTTCAAACACTTTTACACTTACCACAAGTTGGTTTCGATCTACACCAATACTAGGATGTTTATATATGTACGAGCCCCTTGGCTCTTTTTATAAATCAAATAAAGAATCAATCAACCACTTCTTCAAACTCCACAGTAGCACAATGTTTTGAATTTTCAGATATATTACTTTTCCATTAATGTCTCTTCATTTGAAAAATAAATATTTCCAACAATTCAAAACAATGTGCAACTGTGGAGTTTTAAGAAGTGGAAAGTGTAAAAGTTTAAGAAGAAATAGAGAAGTGTGTTTGTTCCTATCTAGACCTAACCTAACTATACTTTCAGGTTGGCTTCCTTCACTATCACTTACTTTACATTATTGTAGTGTGTTTCTACACTGTCTTGATCAAAAGTTAGTAAAAGTGACTTTAAATAAGCTAATATTTCACCAAAATATGCTTCAGTAACTTAATTTACCCTATAAGAAAACATAAGAATCATAAACGGTTATAAATTTGAAGTGTTTCATATTTAGTTTATTATTCCTTAGTGTAGTCGTGTATGACGCCTTCATTTCCATTTCCATTCCTCTATGCGTAATTGCACATGCGCATTGTACAGACACTCGTTAGACATTATTTAATTGAGAAATTTACTTCAATCCAATTTTTAATGTCTATAAAAGTTGATGTTCATACTTTAAAATTAAAAAACTACTGAAATAATATTTTTTAATAAACAATATGAAGAGGTAAATGATTTTTTAACATACATGTGATAGGTAGGTTTGGTAAAATTTGTATTGAAATAAATAAGATCAACATTGATTTTAGACAGGTTACTCAACATAATTCTATAACTTAATAGTTACTAACTAGTGCTAATTTTATAGCTAAACATATTAACTAATGAGTTTTTAATATCTTAAATTTGAAAACATTTAATATAATAGTATATTCTTGATGTTACATTTTTAATTTAACATAAATTATTATTTTAGAAAGGGACCAGGAAACTATAGTAAAAAGAATCATTCAATCATTTCGTAATCTACTTAGCTATTTTTATTTTCATTGCTTTGCCATGGCAATACAAGTAAACAACTTCAAAAAAGTATAACTCAAAATAGACGACAATATTGAATAAATCTACCAGTCAAAAATAGTTTTAAGGCTCTATTACATTATTCATTTGAAAATTGATATTTATTTTTAACCATTTAAGTAACCAAATGATTTATAAATGGAAATGCCGATATTATCTCAATTAAATAGCCTATACTTACTATTGCATTTTAAAACTTGATTATTAAGTAATACACGCTCAAAAATGATGAGCCTACAAAACTTTTGCTCTCAATCTCAAGCTTAAAGGATGAGCTCGACTCAAAGCTCAAAATACAAGTACTAGCAAAGCCTTATTTAAAAGGTCTAATTAAGCAAAACACCACCAAATGGCAAATAAATCAACAATATTTAAATTTAAGTTTCAGTGATGTATTTATCCACAATGGTTTTAAACCCTAAATGAATTTACTCCACAATAGTTTCATAATTAAGTTTAAAGAAAAGATTTTAAGCTCAATTCCAAAATTTATAACCGATATAATTTTGAAAAATATAAAGTATTTAAGCCAAAAATTAATCTAGAAAAAAAAAAGATGGATTACATCTGATTCAAATAGCGTTGCTTACCACACTGAAGCTAGTGGTATTAAGACTACTGAATTGGATTAAACATGGTAATATATAGTCTCAAAGCATGCTCACATGAACACAAGAGACGGAACCAACGGATGGCAAGGAGAAAGGTAGAGAGGGGAGGAGGGAGGGAAATCATGACGTGACCGTGGTCCGACGTTAGCCCATACCAGGAGGTGCCGAAACATGTGGTAAACTAGCCTCCTTCCTTCTACCTTTCTCTTGGGCATGACGTCCTTGCAACGGTCCTAAATATTGTTGCCCTCGTTAGTCTGATATAGAGGTAGGTGTGGTTGTAACATAGTGTCTTCTCATGGGTGATGGGGTGAGTGTTACATATAAATGCTGCTTTGTAAACTTTTAACGTGTAACAAATGTTTTACACAATACAATTTATTGCAACAATAGTTGCAGATAAACACCTTCTAATTATTAGCTCTTCGAGTCTAAGATGCAATTGATTGTAATATGACCTCCATTTTCCAATACCAACAACAGAAAAAAAGCTTTGATTCTAAGGAATTAAATAAAAAGACCGCTAAATTACCCTAATCAAAGAAATATTTCTATCACAGAATTGAATTTACTAGCAAAAAAGTACCTTATTTAAGAGTAGATATGTTATCAGCCGTCGATATTCATATGTATAATCAATATGCCTGATTCTTCTGAGCCATCAATATACTACATCTGAATCAATATCAGAATCTACTTCACATTAAGAGTCTGATTGTTCTGATCTGTTTTTATCTTTATTATCCCAGAATATAATTATTGTCTTAAGAGCCATCAATATCTTGGGTCGAAAAGGAACTGCGATAATAAGAAGCATCATCATGGTGTCTACTCAACTTGACCAATGAAATTCCCGACTTTTCCCTGAATGTGTCCTAAAATTCCAGACTAAAAAGTATGTCACATCCTTCTAACCCCCCCAATAAGTTTTAAAATCTAAATAAAGATTTTTTTTTTTAAATTTGTATTAATATTGTTTATAGGAATTATAAAATACATAACACAGCTACAAAAAAAAACAACTACAGTTTGAATAAATTATTATTTACTGATTTAGTGATTATTATATTTCATATTTTGAGTAAAACATTTTCTCGGATTTTTGTTGTAATTTACCAAATTCCCGACTTACTCCTGTATTTTCACAATCACTTCAAATTCCGGCTAATTCCAGTTTTCCCTGATTTTACCGAACGGTAGACATGTATTTAGAGACGTTTAAATGGGAAAAGAGTGTATTAGAATCAAAGAATTAAGGTATCATAATTTTGATCTTGCTTCATTGCAATTTTTAAGCCTTATAAAAATGTTACTTTTGGAAGTAACAAGATGTTGTAATTAAGCTAACAAGCATAACTATATAGGAGAGTAATTGAACTCACAAGTAAGCTGACCGTGGAATGCTATAGCAGCGACTGAGCGCCAGGTGTTCCAGCTTACTCAGCTGACACACATGGCTGATCGTTTCTGCAGTCAGTGAAATACAGTCACTCATGTCCAACTCCACCAAATCCGGACACCCGTCTACCAACTCCTTCACATCTAAACACACAAACAAACAACACTTTTATTTCTATGAACAATTTGGGCTGTAAATGTCACCAAAATATTTAACCATTGGCACATTAGAATTAATCTATCTTTAGCCAAAATGTTGAATAATAATATTATTATTTATTTATTATTATTATTATTATAAATTATATATTGTTTTTATTATTTTATTATTATTATTAATTATTATTTTTATTTATATTTATATATATTTTTTTATTATTTTATTATTATTATTATTATTATTATTATTATTATTATTATTATTATTATTAAAGGGAAGAGCTGCATATTCATTCTAAAGCTACAATTTAAAAGTTTAATCTTCCATCACATTACAAACAGAGTTAATTAGAAAAATGGTTTGTTAAGTTTGACTAGAAAAACGGATAAGCCGAAAAACGTATAGTCTGTATACAAATAATAATGAACATACAGGACTACTATTGTTATCCAATTGAATAAGAATAATAATAATAATACCACTACTCACTAAACACTCACATTATTTATTACTAATTAGGGGTTTCTGGTTTGAGGGAGCATCCTTGTGGCCTTCCGAGTACTGGCCCCTCTCAGACTGCTAAAGGCCAACAAGCTGCCAGTCATATTATCTGGCAATGACGACATCACCCAGGAAGCGGAGCGGTATATAAGACAGTGTTTTCAATACTTGTGGTCATTATGTGTTCATTCGTCTAAGTGTTCGTATCGGTTAACAATCTACCTTTTGGTAAAGGATTTATCAGTTCCATTCTTATCGTATATTTCTAAATATTTGCAGTTGTGAGAGCGAAAGTCATCTTCAAATATATTCGGGAGACGTATTAATCTTTGAAGAATTCAGCGATGGCGACAAGATATTAAATTTAATTTCGAAGAAAGATTCAAATGCAACACCAATTAATATTATAAAATATCAGGAAGCAGCCACTAGGATTGAGACTCATCTTCATGTTTGCTCATCATCTTGCTTTATCAAAGAAAAGAATAGTGAGAATTTTTGTACATCGAAACATGCACATTATTGTCATCAAACTAACAACTGGTATCAGCTCCATTCTCTATGTGAATCGCTATATTGTATCTCGGCAAGAGGGTTAACCTCTCCAGTTCAAAGGACAATCGCCGATGGTGACAAAGTATTGGAATTAGAGGATAAATCCGTGAAGAAAGGGTTTTCTGAAGCCTTTAACGAATCCAACGAAGAGAATATTGCTTCAAATTCTGACATCAGTCAGCACGTAGACCTAAAGGAAAAAGGATCGCTTTGACACAA
>JBCFYV010000001.1:66514147-66602188 GCA_039000515.1 Timema cristinae
GGCTAGCGACATTGAACATAGAAGGGGAGGGGGGGGTAGAGCATGACTGGCCGCTTTGGGAATGCAAGAGCGTTACATTGAGAAATAAGGAGTAGAGGGGTGGTAACAATATATTAACATGTTCTAGGCACATTGTGGGATTTGCAGCGGCCTAAATATAACCCTATCCCATTTGTTTCTAGTTTGGTTTGGTTCGAGGCATCAAATAATAGTCAAATCATTATTGATATTAACGAAGCTTTGTAGACCCCTAAAACAAAGATGAAGTGATGAACAACTTCTGTCTCAGGATTTATAAAATACCTATTTTATTTTGTAAATCATAATAATAGTCAACACAATATACAGTTTATTTACCAGTAACGATATGTGATATGCAATGCAATTTGTGTTAGAAATGTCTTTAGTTTTAGACCATAATGAGAGGAAAGTATAAGGATATTCAATATTCAAGTATTTGAGAAAATTTTGAATTTAAGACTCAAATCATAAAAAAAAGTTATATATTTCAAGAAAAATTTGTTTTATAGTTCTAATACAGCTTATTGGAGGTTAGGAACAAATTATAATTATAGGATGAACTCAACAACTAGGCCCCAGGCCAGTTAGTTAGCATTAAACTGAATGTATGTTATATTAATTAATTAATTATAAGATATAAAGTTAACAATTAGTTACGATTTGTTTTTATTTTATTCCAATATATTTATGTTTCCTCTTTTGTTAATATCTTTTCCCTATCTTTGGATTCATAAAATAGTAGATTTGACCCAAATCTAGAGGAAAGTAAACTCATTTATCGGGAATTGAAAGATGAGCAAAACGACACAGTTTGAAAATATTTATATTATTAATACGTTTCTACATTTGGGTGTATGTCCTTTATAACTTTATCTTATTATTAAATATTCATCAAACTTTGTAACAAAATACTGTCTCCAAGAGTTTTGTTCAAAACTATATCTAGCTACAGCGACCAGACCAGTACTATCCTAGGATTAGGGTTCAAATCTAGGACAGGTTGACTGAGGGTCTTCCATGTAAATGTGGGTACTATTTCCATAAATTTTACCTTATTCATTGCTACCTCATAAATATGGAAAACCAGAACATATAATAAAACAAAGATAAACAAAACTAGTTTGTTTTAGAATTTTTTTAGATTTAAATTTTTTTTTTATTTATGAATTACATCTTTATGCATCCCAGGAGTGATACATTTCATATATCTTAAATACACACGTTAAAAGGTTTAATAAAATACGTGTGTATAAAACTATATTATAATTTGCAGCTTGCAGGGTCTAGCGCAGTGTAGGATTGGATTGTTGGTGATGGAAGGATCAGAGTTTCTAAATGGTTTCCCACTCTCGCTCTACACAAATGCAGGTATATTTACTCTAAAATTCTACCTTACCCATTTGCACTTCATTAGAATAATAATAATAATAATAATAATAATAATAATAATAATAATAATAATAACCTGAATGGTTACTAAGATGTAGTGAAAAAAATGTATTTGCATACATACTCATTCTAAATAAATAAAACATATAAGTAGGTAGATTTAGTTAGTAAATATAAACATGTATAATTGGTATGGAAGCAGATTACAAAAAAAATATGATGTGGCAATTTTAAAAACAATGCTGAATATTTTGACATTGCACAAATGTTTGTTCATGAATTATTTGTCAAGAGTAGTTGGTGGTTAAAACTTGCCTGACTTCAATTCCTCATTGACTGGAGAAGTGTTGTTGCTGTCCCAAGAGTCTACTGCACTGTCCACTGACGTGAGTCGGGGCTCGTCAGCTTGTCCTTCATTGGTTGATAAACACACCTCTGAAATAATAAACACAACTGATACTTTTAAAACAAACAAGTGTTAAAATCCAATCTCAGTGGAACAATGGTTCGTGTAATTTAATAATCTTCCTCCTGCTAAAGTATCGATACATTGTAGGGTGATATTCTAGTGAAAACAAACCTTTCTATGGCATTTGTAATGTTGGTTAAACTTATTGTGCCAAGGATATTGAACAGTGCAATGTTGGCGCGACTGTACAAGACAAAGAACAGCTGAAGCTGATTGACAGTAGTTCATAATTATCTTTTAGCTAATTTAACCTACTTGTATATTTATTGTTGAGTCAAACTTAATAAAAAGTGGAATTACATGCTATTTTGTTTATGATTTAATACAACACAACAAATGATGCCACAAACGGGATTTTGAACAATACAAATGAAGTACAAGAAGAGTTAAATTGAGGAACAATAAGTACAGGACAAATAGGGTCAGTTGTTTTATATATAAGCCTATAGTAGAGGCTTGCAATGTCTACAAGGGAAGGTTAGTGCATTTTTTCATTGTAGTTGATGTAAAGGATGAAGGAAAGCAGAAATCTATTTTGCTTAGCAACATGCATTAAGATTCATTTAAAATGATTATTGATCTCTGCATTCCTAATGAGCCAGAAGACAGAACATGTAAGTATCTTGTTGAAGTTCTTGAAGAACACTTTAAAGTCAAAGTTGCTGGATTTACCAAGAGGAACTTGTTTTATACTGGAGAAATCAAATAATTTGATTGAGAAAAATCACTAATAAATCACGACTAGACAGAAATAAGAATATTAAAGAATCTTGTTAAATCAACCCCATCATTGAATGGATAGCTTCACGCATGAGAGAATGGAACCAACATATTGACATGATGCAAGATGAGAGAATTGTAAAAATAGCAAGAGACTAAAGATATCCAGGAAGGAGAAGACCTGGAAGACCGAGATGAAGACCTGGAAGACCGAGGTGAAGATGGAAGGACAGCCTTTAGAGGAGAAGAAGAAGAAATCAAGAAATGCGAATCTATTGCAGATTGGCAGTTAGAGTTTGTCTCTTAGCTACTGGGTGTTCTTTTGACACACATTTAGAAATGGTCTTGAGGGACAAATTTATAACAGGATAGCCAGAAAAGGTAAAATTAAGGAAAACTTGTTTGCAGAATGTACAAACGTTGACGTTCATCAAAGTAGTGCAGTTAGCCCAGGTGGATAGATGTCTACTGAACTAAGGGTCCTGGGTTTAATTACTGGCATGGCCAAAAAAATTATTATTTGTAAAGTTTGGTTTAGCCTTTCACAGTGATGAATTAACGGTCTGGTACTGGATGTTGTGCCATCCTAGTCTTAGGTTAGATTTTAAGGCATATGAAGGTACGACAGTCCTAGTGAGCCGGTAGTGGAAAATATAATATGGCTTGAATAAAGTATTGAACAAGATCACAAACTGGAAACAGTTATGGGTGCCTAGCCCAATAATCTGGACTTTATCAGTGTTACACCTCCAAGGATATTGAAACCCCAACACTTCCCAGCTAGTTAAATGGGAGCTGGCCCATCAATATATCACCAAATTCTGACCTCAACTTGACTTAATAATCATTTTTAACCATTTGAATGCACCACCACCACCACCACCACCACCACCACCACCACCAGAGTTTCCTGTTGTTTGTCTTGAACATAAGTATTTCCATTTACTTCTGTCCTCCCACCACCAACCTTCCTCCATGCCATCCCAATCCACTCCTCTTCTCTCCACACTACCTTTATCCACATATCCTTGGTCTTCCTCCTGGCCTGCCACCTCCATTTCAAGCATCATCCTTGGAATCCTCCCCTCTTCAATTCTTTTCGCCTGTCCATACCACCTCTATCCTGTCCTGTAGGGGTTCCTTCTTCACTCACTCTCTCTTCCATTCTTCACCCTGTTCATCCTTGTTATTCCTTCCCTACTTCTCAAAAATTTCATCTCGCATGCCTGTATCCTGCTATCCAATAATATATAATATAAAACATCTATTTAGTCCAAGTGCTGCCAACATAAATGAAACAAATCGCTGTAGAGAGTCAACCTTGCAGCCAACCAAGGAATCAGTCTACTCTCTCAACCCGAGGAAGCTGTTTGTGAGAGTCAACCTTGCAACCAACCAAGAGCATCAGTCTACTCTCTCAACCCGAGGAAGCTGTTTGTGAGAGTCAACCTTGCAACCAACCAAGAGCATCAGTCTACTCTCTCAACCCGAGGAAGCTGTTTGTGAGAGTCAACCTTGCAGCCAACCAAGAGCATCAGTCTACTCTCTCAACCGAGGAAGCTGTTTGTGAGAGTCAATCTTGCAACCAACCAAGAGCATCAGTCTACTCTCTCAACCCGAGGAAGCTGTTTGTGAGACTCAACCTTGCAACCAACCAAGAGCATCAGTCTACTCTCTCAACCCGAGGAAGCTGTTTGTGAGACTCAACCTTGAAACCAACCAAGAGCATCAGTCTACTCTCTCAACCAGAGGAAGCTGTTTGTGAAAGTCAACCTTGCAGCCAACCAAGAGCATCAGTCTACTGTCTCAACCAGAGGAAGCTGTTTGTGAGAGTCAATCTTTCAACCAACCAAGAGCATCAGTCTACTCTCTCAACCGAGGAAGCTGTTTGTGAAAGTCAACTTGCAGCCAACCAAGAGCATCAGTCTACTCTCTCAACCCGAGGAAGCTGTTTGTGAAAGTCAACCTTGCAGCCAACCAAGAGCATCAGTCTACTCTCTCAACCAGAGGAAGCTGTTTGTGAGACTCAACCTTGCAGCCAACCAAGAGCATCAGTCTACTCTCTCAACCAGAGGAAGCTGTTTGTGAGACTCAACCTTGCAACCAACCAAGAGCATCAGTCTACTCTCTCAACCGAGGAAGCTGTTTGTGAAAGTCAACCTTGCAGCCAACCAAGAGAATCAGTCTACTCTCTCAACCCGAGGAAGCTGTTTGTGAGAGTCAACCTTGCAACCAACCAAGAGCATCAGTCTACTCTCTCAACCGAGGAAGCTGTTTGTGAGAGTCAATCTTGCAACCAACCAAGAACCATCAGTCTACTCTCTCAACCCGAGGAAGCTGTTTGTGAGACTCAACCTTGCAACCAACCAAGAGCATCAGTCTACTCTCTCAACCCGAGGAAGCTGTTTGTGAGACTCAACCTTGAAACCAACCAAGAGCATCAGTCTACTCTCTCAACCAGAGGAAGCTGTTTGTGAAAGTCAACCTTGCAGCCAACCAAGAGCATCAGTCTACTCTCTCAACGCGAGGAAACTGTTTGTGAGAGTCAACCTTGCAACCAACCAAGAGCATCAGTCTACTCTCTCAACCAGAGGAAACTGTTTGTGAAAGTCAACCTTGCAGCCAACCAAGAGCATCAGTCTACTCTCTCAACCCAAGGAAACTGTTTGTGAGAGTCAACCTTGTGTAGCAATTATTGCTCCAAGTCAACAAAATGGGGACAGTCAAGCATAATATTTCACTTACCCAATACCACTAATCTGGCCGAGCACCGTGCGCAAACAAACACCCGACTACACGAACCACAAGTGAACAACTGCCAAGACTGAGCCGAGTTCTGCCTCTCGCCACCAGAGCCCGGCACCACCGCTAACATAATCAGTCCGCCCAACTTCAAGAAACGAGAACAAGATGGTAACTGCCAGGCGTTGCCAGAATAATATGGAATGTTCTTCTACCCGCGCGCCCCCCTTCCTTTGTGCCTATCCTGTTCGATGAGTGAGCCATATAAAAGACCATCCGTCGAGGAAGACGCCACTCTTGGACTTGGCTGCGACCATGTAGGGATAAGCGTCGGCGTAAAGGACATATTATATTAATGTAAGAATAAAATCCAATTTCGGTTAAATGTAAATTTGGGAACTAGTCAAAATTCTTTTTAGATCTTTTATCAAATTTAATTATAATGTATTTGGGTTAATCTTCGTCTTTTGATATATTTTATAATGAGCGTATTGTAAAGTCAGGCATCTTCTGTATTATGAATATTAGGCATTATGCGCGAACTTTATTCTCAACCAAGTAACTTTTTTGTCTCTATTGTAAATATGGCACTTTGGGTTTGGTAAACATTAAGGCGGGAAAGTGTTTGGAATATGGTGCTGAGAATTTCAATGTTAGCAGAATGGAGTATTGCGCTAGATTATTATATAGATCAACTTAACTTTATATATTTTTTTTTTTACTAGTTTCTCGATTGTTGTTTTTAGGATAGTTTTGTCATTATCTTTTTGTGCCAAAATAGTAACAAATAAACAAACTTAATGGGGCAATGTTAGGAAATATCCTTGATACTTATAATTGTATTATACTCCTTGTTTAGGACATAGGCTAAAGCTTTTGTGAGTTACGCTAGTAGGTTGTTAGCGTTAAAGTTTAATGGTAGTGGTATGAGGTATTTTGATGGAACTAAAACTTTTAGTAACAGGTGGCTTTGTGCAACAACATCAAAAATGTGTTAGTTTGGTAAGATTATTTACTATATGACGTATGATCATATTAAGTTAATGTTATGCATCAATAATTGTCTTTACGTAATATGTTTAGGGTACTTAATAAATAATGTAACGATTAGAAGGAAAAGAGTAAATATTTATGGAACTATATTTTTTTTTGGATAATATATATATAACTGAATTATTAAATGCTCTTCAAATAATATGCTTATTATTTAATAAAGTTTGGCATTAATTAAAGCTAAATGATTCTAAGGCTTGAAGTTATTCTATTTCATAAATACGCCATATTATCCCTATGTCTAGAAAAGGTGCGAGGGATTAGCCTTCAACCTTTTTATATATTGATATGTCAGGTAACCAGTGAAGGTAGACCGTGTTTTCCCGCTACTCATAAGAGTGAGTGGCGTGCGCTGGGGACATGCTAAATGTCCAGCATTTTATAATTCACAACTTAGGATATTCACTCTGCGCGCTCCTCTATATTCTATTTTATTTCCCTTTAACTGTAGATTTTGTTTATATTTATGTTTTGTATCCCTCTAGTTTGGAGCTTTGGGATTACAAGCTGCGCCACTCTGCTTTATAGAGTGCGCGTAAGTGTTACTTCTCTATCCTAATTGTGTTTTTTGACCTGTTTCATGAACTCATCCTCCGACATGGCCACCCCACTGGGAAGCTTGATCAGCACCAGATCGGACGTCTATGGACTCAAAACTGGGGAGCTTCACCGGGAGCTCAAGGCGAGAAATATATCCTTTCCCCCGAGGCTACTGTTGGTGTGTTGCGGTCCCTGCTGTCTGAAAGTATCAGTAAGTCCAGCGACACAGACAATATTAATATTAGCTATGACATTAGCCACCCCCCTCTGGAACACTCCGATCCATGCAAGTCAGGTCCTTTAGAATTAGATGGGGCTCATAAGCAGATCACTCCCCCCGGGGATTCGGTTAGTTATCAGCCGGTTACTGCCGTCTCTAAAACTCAGAGTAAAGTTGCTAGTGAGCGTTTGAAGCTACTTCCAGTTTGTGACGGCCAGTCTTGTTCTGCTTTGTTTAATTTCCTGTTAGAAGCTAATAGAATTGCTAAACTTAGACTTATAGGCGATGCGGAGTTCCTTACGTTATGTTTAGGGAGAACTTCCGGTTTTTTAGCGCATCTAGTTTCGGAATGTTTACAATTAGGTCTTCCTTGGAATATGGTAAAAAGTCGCATCCTTGAGTCTTTATGCTCAAAGAGAGAGAAGGAGAGACTTTGTAACGAAAAGTTGCGACGGTTTCAGCGGCCTCAGGAACCATTTCGATTGTTTATATTGGCTATCTCTGAATCCGCGGAGATATTAAATCTCAACCTAGCGGAGGAAGAGGTAGTTGAAATTATTTTAGAAAATGTCTCCCGTTGACGCGGAGACATTTTATATTCTCACACAGACCAACCACCCTGGCAGAGTTATATTCATTGGCCAGTAATATTGAGGGTTCGTTACTAGCAGAAAAAGAGTATCTTGAAAACTATCCAACGCGAGTTCAGAATATCTCCCCTCAAAATAGGGTGGTTTCAGCCTCGGCAACTACGCCGCTTGATTCTAATATTTCTGCTACCCGCGGAGCAAGGCCTCTTGGTGTTATCAGATCAGGAAGACGATTAGATGTATCTCGTATCAAGTGTTTTCGATGTGGTCGTTTTGGGCATTACCAACGTGACTGTTTAGCGGGAAACGCGTAACGCGGGGTGGTGAAAAGGGGCCCACCACGCGTAAGGTTTCTAAGCATAATTATCCCCTCCCTCCTGTTGTTGGGGTTACGATTGGGTCAAAGACTGGCTCTGCCTTGCTGGATACTGGCTCCAGTGGATCATTTATCAACTCTACCTTTTTGGATAGTGTAATTGGGTCGAAGAAAATTCCTATTGAACATATCGATACTAGGCCATTCATTGTGGGAAATGGAAACTTGTTATTAGCTAGTAAGAAGATAAAATTTGTCCATTAAAATAGCTGGTTTTTCTTGGAAAAGAAGTTTGTTTTGTGTTCCTGCCCTCCCCTATGATATCATTTTGGGTAATGATTTCTTATGGGAAACCCGTGCTATAATTAATTCTAGTCGTGGAGAATTGTCTTTCGAATTCGCCCCAAGATATATTATTGCTTTGTGTCATTCTTCTATTAAGTCTTCTATGTATGTTATGAATAGTGACGAAGATATGGTTAATGGGATTATCTCAAGGTTTTCGGATGTTATTACTCCTAGACTTGGAAAATGTGACGTATTACCTTATGAAATTGTGGTGGAGGACAAGATTCCTGTGAGGTCAGGTCCCTACTCTTGCGCCCCCCCAAAAATGAAGATATTTAGAGAGTTGATTGATGATCTAGAGTCCAAAGGAGTCATACGTCCATCTAATTCTCCATATGCCAGTCCCGCTTTCATTATACCTAAGAAGGGGGAAGGTTATAGATTGGTTGTGGACTATAGGAAAATCAACAAAAAAATCCAGTTCGATCCTTATCCGATGCCAAGTATTGACTCAGCCTTTCAGCACTTAGGTAGGGCGAAAGTGTTCAGTTTAATTGATCTAAATGCAAGTTTTCTACAATGCGCCCTGGTCGAGTCATCAAAAAAATATACGGCCTTTGTCACCCCATGGAGACAGTATGAGTTTAATCGCGTTCCTCTCGGTTGTAGTATTGGTGGACAGGCGTTGAGTCGCGTTTTGGATCACGTTCTTGCTGATATTAAATTTGATTATGTATTCAACTATTTAGACGATATATGTGTGTATAGCGACTCGATGAGTGATCATGTAAAGCATTTAGAGGAAGTATTATGTCGCTTGCGTAGAGTAGGCTTAACGGTTAATCCTGATAAGGTCACGTGGGCAAAGCCATCTATTAAATATCTTGGGTATGTTATCTGTTCGGGGAATCTTCTCATAGACCCAGAGCGCATCCGCCCCATTGTTGATTATCCCCCGCCCAGAAATCTTAAGGGTGTCATGCGTTTCATTGGGATGTGCGCATATTATGCTAGGTTCATTCCATCTTTCTCTGAAATAGCCGCGCCTCTTAACTCCTTAAAAAAGAAGGGCGTTGTCTTTTGTTGGGGTGAGGAGCAAGCTCGTGCCTTCGATTTGCTTAAAAGTAAACTCATCTCACCAGAGGTATTGCGGATGCCCGACTTTTCTATGCCCTTTCTTCTTCACGTGGATGCTTCTGCAATTGCTCTGGGTGCTGTGCTTTCTCAACGGACTCCGGAGGGTGTCAGGCCGGTGGCGTTCGCTAGCCGGACACTCACCGAGGCCGAGAGAAGGTACAGTGCCTATGAAAAGGAATGCCTTGCTTGTGTTACTGGTATAGAACGGTTCGCGGATTATTTAGAGCAGAGAAAATTTGAATTATACACTGACAACATGGCGCTGGCATGGATGTGGAATCATCCAAAACAATTAGGCAAAGTAGGGAGATGGGTCTGGAGGTTATCAAGATTCAAATTTTCGACCCATCACATCTCTGGGAAACTAAACGTTACTGCGGATGCTCTATCACGCATGGCAGAAGACTGTAATCCCATTGGTGCAGAGGAAATTACGCCCACTTCGCTGGTTATTAAATCGATACCCGAGTCCTTTGTTTCTATCAGGGATCATCAGGGCAGTGACCCATGGTGTCGTGAGATTATGGAGAGGATCAGGAAAGGGGAACAGGTGGGTCAGTATTCTATTTTGAGAGATCTTCTTGTTATTACCATGGCTAGAGGAAAAGGTAGGAAGGTTGTTGTTCCGGCGTCTGTACGCCCCATGTTAATGAAATATTTTCACAATTCGATATTTGGAGGTCACCTTGGTGTGTTAAAGACGGTCAAGAAAATCTCGAGAGAATTCTTTTGGCCTGGGCAATATCAGGACGTGAAGGAATGGGTTAGTCGGTGTGAAGACTGTCAGATGGCCAAACCTGCCCATAATTCCAGGGTTGGGCTGCATTCGGCCGATGTAGCCCAACGCCCCTGGGAGAAGGTGTTCGTTGATTATGTGGGGCCTATCACCCGATCATCCCTAGGTAACTCTTGTATTCTTGTTTTGGTTGATGCATTTTCCAAATTCGTTATTTTGATTCCGTTACGGAACATGAAAGCTACTACTACTGTAAACGCCCTGTGTCGGCGTGTGTGGGCATTCTTTGGGGCCCCCAAGACCATAGTGAGTGATAACGGACCCTGTTTCAGATCAGCTACTTTTCATGACATGTGCTTCGGGTGGGGCATCAGGCATATCACTACCAGTCCTTACCATCCGGGACCTAACCATGTAGAAAGGTTTAACAGGAACCTGGGAATAGCCCTGACTATTTTTCATAATCAAGTACAACAGAAGTGGGATAGAGAGTTAGATTTTTTGAATATGGCTTTTAACTCCGCCTATCACGAGTCGACTGGATGCTCGCCGGCTTCCGTGTTCCTTGGGCGGGAGCTGGTCCACCCATTATTTAATATTTGGGACATTCATCCCCTGTTAATGGATAGTGACGAGGTTTCCTTGGAGGATAGATGTAGGAGTGTCTTGGACCATCTTAGGAAGGCACAGAAAAGGGTGGCTAATGCATATAACAAAGGTAGGATTCCCGTTTCATTTAAAGTTGGAGACCTTGTTCTATGTAAAGATTTCCCCTTGAGCTCCGCGGTCGACAAAAGATCGGCTAAGCTGTGTCCCAAGTGGTGTGGCCCGTGGGAGGTGACTAAGTTCCTCACCCCTGTCACGGTCCTCCTTCAGAAAGTTGCAGACGACACCGAGACGAGACGCGCTCACGTCAGCCACATAAAAAGCGCGAGTCCAAGAGTCCATAGGGATAAATGAGCGTAAATGTGTGTAATTTAGGTTAAATATTTTGCATATATGTATAGTTATAAGTTAGTTTTAAATAGGAGTATCACCATGATGAAAGCCCGGGCCCGTGGCAAAATGAACTTTAAATTATTTGTGAACTCCATCTTAATGGAATTGTTGAATTTACGAAAGATGTGATAGTGACCACTGCTTATTATATAAGCAGCAATTTGGGCCAGATAGTAGGACAAAGTGAGACCATTCATAGTGACGGAGTGCGTGATGTGCGTTATGTCCTCAAGCCTTTCTCTGAAGATTTACGCTATTTCCATCCTCGTATGAGAGCGAGGGTGTGAATAAAACGGCTCATTGAATATGGTCTTGCAAGAAAATGAACTCTAATACTTGTCTCTTATGTGCAGCTCGGAGAACTCCCTTTACCCCACGTCTTCCGTTCCCTAATTTTTTTTCTGTTCTGTGCGCGGCGGAGGGGAACACTATGGAGAAACGACCTGGCAGAAGGCAATGGCGACTCCTAGAGAAGCTTTCCTGGGTGGCCGCGAGCAAGACCAAGCGTGGGCGGATGGTATAACCATCCGGCATGAGACGGCCAACGGCTAGAGATGCGCCTTCTCAAAATATATGGGCCCAGATGTCTATGGGGAAGCGGTGCTGGACCGTGCTTAGGATGACGCAAGAAGAACGACGAGAGTAACCCCGAGCATCTCCGTCTTCCCGAGAAGCCAGGAACAATCAGCGGTGCCAACGACAACCCCCCCCCCCCACGCAAGATCAAGGGAGGGAGATTTGTAGCAATTATTGCTCCAAGTCAACAAAATGGGGACAGTCAAGCATAATATTTCACTTACCCAATACCACTAATCTGGCCGAGCACCGTGCGCAAACAAACACCCGACTACACGAACCACAAGTGTACAACTGCCAAGACTGAGCCGAGTTCTGCCTCTCGCCACCAGAGCCCGGCACCACCGCTAACATAATCAGTCCGCCCAACTTCAAGAAACGAGAACAAGATGGTAACTGCCAGGCGTTGCCAGAATAATATGGAATGTTCTTCTACCCGCGCGCCCCCCTTCCTTTGTGCCTATCCTGTTCGATGAGTGAGCCATATAAAAGACCATCCGTCGAGGAAGACGCCACTCTTGGACTTGGCTGCGACCATGTAGGGATAAGCGTCGGCGTAAAGGACATATTATATTAATGTAAGAATAAAATCCAATTTCGGTTAAATGTAAATTTGGGAACTAGTCAAAATTCTTTTTAGATCTTTTATCAAATTTAATTATAATGTATTTGGGTTAATCTTCGTCTTTTGATATATTTTATAATGAGCGTATTGTAAAGTCAGGCATCTTCTGTATTATGAATATTAGGCATTATGCGCGAACTTTATTCTCAACCAAGTAACTTTTTTGTCTCTATTGTAAATATGGCACTTTGGGTTTGGTAAACATTAAGGCGGGAAAGTGTTTGGAATATGGTGCTGAGAATTTCAATGTTAGCAGAATGGAGTATTGCGCTAGATTATTATATAGATCAACTTAACTTTATATATATTTTTTTTTACTAGTTTCTCGATTGTTGTTTTTAGGATAGTTTTGTCATTATCTTTTTGTGCCAAAATAGTAACAAATAAACAAACTTAATGGGGCAATGTTAGGAAATATCCTTGATACTTATAATTGTATTATACTCCTTGTTTAGGACATAGGCTAAAGCTTTTGTGAGTTACGCTAGTAGGTTGTTAGCGTTAAAGTTTAATGGTAGTGGTATGAGGTATTTTGATGGAACTAAAACTTTTAGTAACAGGTGGCTTTGTGCAACAACATCAAAATGTGTTAGTTTGGTAAGATTATTTACTATATGACGTATGATCATATTAAGTTAATGTTATGCATCAATAATTGTCTTTACGTAATATGTTTAGGGTACTTAATAAATAATGTAACGATTAGAAGGAAAAGAGTAAATATTTATGGAACTATATTTTTTTTTGGATAATATATATATAACTGAATTATTAAATGCTCTTCAAATAATATGCTTATTATTTAATAAAGTTTGGCATTAATTAAAGCTAAATGATTCTAAGGCTTGAAGTTATTCTATTTCATAATTACGCCATATTATCCCTATGTCTAGAAAAGGTGCGAGGGATTAGCCTTCAACCTTTTTATATATTGATATGTCAGGTAACCAGTGAAGGTGGGCCGTGTTTTCCCGCTACTCATAAGAGTGAGTGGCGTGCGCTGGGGACATGCTAAATGTCCAGCATTTTATAACTCACAACTTAGGATATTCACTCTGCGCGCTCCTCTATATTCTATTTTATTTCCCTTTAACTGTAGATTTTGTTTATATTTATGTTTGTATCCCTCTAGTTTGGAGCTTTGGGATTACACTTGCAGCCAACCAAGAGCATCAGTCTACTCTCTCAACCAGAGGAAGCTGTTTGTGAGAGTCAATCTTGCAACCAACCAAGAGCATCAGTCTACTCTCTCAACCAGAGGAAACTGTTTGTGATAGTCAACCTTGCAGCCAACCAAGAGCATCAGTCTACTCTCTCAACCCGAGGAAACTTTTTGTGAGAGTCAACCTTGCAACCAACCAAGAGCATCAGTCTACTCTCTCAACCAGAGGAAGCTGTTTGTGAGAGTCAACCTTGCAACCAACCAAGAGCATCAGTCTACTCTCTCAACCCGAGGAAGCTGTTTGTGAGAGTCAACCTTGCAACCAACCAAGAGCATCAGTCTACTCTCTCAACCCGAGGAAGCTGTTTGTGAGAGTCAACCTTGAAACCAACCAAGAGCATCAGTCTACTCTCTCAACCCGAGGAAGCTGTTTGTGAGAGTCAACCTTGCAGCCAACCAAGAGCATCAGCCTACTCTCTCAACCCGAGGAAACTGTTTGTGAGAGTCAACCTTGCAACCAACCAAGAGCATCAGTCTACTCTCTCAACCCGAGGAAGCTGTTTGTGAGAGTCAACCTTGCAACCAACCAAGAGCATCAGTCTACTCTCTCAACCAGAGGAAGCTGTTTGTGAGAGTCAACCTTGCAACCAACCAAGAGCATCAGTCTACTCTCTCAACCAGAGGAAGCTGTTTGTGAGAGTCAACCTTTCAGCCAACCAAGAGCATCAGTCTACTCTCTCAAACCGAGGAAACTGTTTGTGAGAGTCAACCTTGCAACCAGCCAAGAGCATCAGTCTACTCTCTCAACCAGAGGAAGCTGTTTGTGAGAGTCAACCTTGCAACCAACCAAGAGCATCAGTCTACTCTCTCAAACCGAGGAAGCTGTTTGTGAGAGTCAACCTTGCAACCAACCAAGAGCATCAGTCTACTCTCTCAACCCGAGGAAGCTGTTTGTGAGAGTCAACCTTGCAGCCAACCAAGAGCATCAGTCTACTCTCTCAACCCGAGGAAGCTGTTTGTGAGAGTCAACCTTGCAACCAACCAAGAGCATCAGTCTACTCTCTCAACCCGAGGAAGCTGTTTGTGAGAGTCAACCTTGCAACCAACCAAGAGCATCAGTCTACTCTCTCAACCCGAGGAAGCTGTTTGTGAGAGTCAACCTTGCAGCCAACCAAGAGCATCAGTCTACTCTCTCAACCCGAGGAAACTGTTTGTGAGAGTCAACCTTGCAACCAACCAAGAGCATCAGTCTACTCTCTCAACCAGAGGAAACTGTTTGTGAGAGTCAACCTTGCAACCAACCAAGAGCATCAGTCTACTCTCTCAACCCGAGGAAGCTGTTTGTGAGAGTCAACCTTGCAACCAACCAAGAGCATCAGTCTACTCTCTCAACCCGAGGAAGCTGTTTGTGAAAGTGAAAGCTTGTCTTTAAAAATGTGTTTGAGTGTTTTTTAGTGTTTCAGCTCAACAATTTCTATTCCAGTATCACCTAGGTAAGTGTGCTGGCTATCCCTCCTTAAACCACGATTTAGCCTAGTGCTCTGGAGGATTTTCTAATTCCTTTTCTTTGGAATATGCACATCTAACGACAACATCGAAGAGATAGGAATGAGGAGGTTAACTTGGATTAAATGCAACCACATTAGTGTAAATCCATCCTCCCCAAAAAGAAAGCAAATATGAGTCTGATTGTTCACCTACTTGATGTCCTTGATAATCTCAGCATCACATGTTCCTCCTTGTCCTGCAATAAGTTGATTGCTTCAGACAATGGCTTCCCTTGAAGAGACTCCCCGTTAATGGCAAGGAGACGGTCACCAATATGTACTGCACCGGTCTGTTCTGCCAGACCACCTACAGAGCAGACACACAAACTAAAGTAGGTAAGTACTCCAATTACTATTTAATTAGGCACGTATGTATAAAGTATTGAATTATGAGAACAAATCCTTCTATTTGTTCCTAATATTGTTTTTTGTTCTAAGTCTCAAAAGCGAGAGAATATTATTCTATAAACGTTTAAGCACCAGCACATTTTTTTTCCGTAGTTACTTAAGAGTGACAATGAAGAAGCCAGTTTGGGATTAATAATATTTAAGGTAGATATGTATAATTTAATAAGAATATAGCTATTATATTATTTAACATTATTAAGGTTGTCCTAGGTAGTGTTTAGGTTTAAATATGTATCATTTAATAAGAATATATTTATCAAAATGTATATATTATATAAAACAAGGTTGTCTTAAGTAGTGTTTAAGTTTTTATATGTAAATCTATAATTTATTGACTGTAAGATAAGACTCATTGTCAATAGTTGGTGAGGGAAAGGCAGCCACTATTTAAAGCTGATGGAATCTTAAGAAAGTCCCAGCAAACCACACAAGGGTAGAATCCCAGGTAGCAGAGTTTTTGGATGTAGTCGAGCGCTGGGGTGATGCTAATAAGTTAAAATATTGATTCATAAAGCAAAATTGTGTTATATTATTAAATAAAATAAAAATATAAAAGTGTCAGGCTGTGATTTTACTCAACTCAACTCATTAGTTGTTCGGGTTATATATTTATGTACTAACTAGTGGGTTGTTGCAACGATGCCTCCATATTATTGCACTAAAATACATTCTGGAATTTTTTATTGTGAAAAAATATATATAATAAGACCTCACTTGACTTCCTAATTAAAAGTTTACTCGTCAAAGGCAATCAAATTACATGGATATTTAGCTTTCGTTGCTTGATTTGAATCAAAACTTATATTTTCCCTGTTCCGCCCACAATGAGAAATTTAAAACAACCCTTCTCCCAGCTCTCTATCTATTCTTTACTCCAAACCACTCATGTAAGAATTATTAAGCTGTTATTATATTTAACAAAGAGAAATATTTTATTCATCGACATCCAACAATAAAGAAGTTGTGATACAAAGTTTTACTGCCCAAAACCCAACCATGTAAAATGATGAAAATATTTGTTGTGAAGTAATGTGAACATGGTCCATTAAGATGGCAAATAAAATATTTACCAACATACAACAAAGATAATTTCAAAACTTTTCTAATGATCTATAAAAATAGCAAGTATTAACATAAGCAGAAAACAATTGCCTATTTTATAAATTATCTATTAATGTTGGGTAATCTGGGTTAGAACACTTCGTACATGGTGTTCAGTAACTTCACAAGTTTCACAGGGCCGCCCACAGGGGACTGCCAGGGACTGCAAATGCAGATTTAAGATTTTTTTCATGTTTCTCATAAATAAGAAATGTTTGTCTCATTTATGGACAATCTGGAAGGAGGGTTAAGGATGTTTGTAGATATATGTGGATGAAATAATGCAATGCAATGAATGTGAGAGTGGATTGTCTCGCCCAGACCTACTGCAGTGTGGAATGAGAAACATAAAAGTGTTGGGCATTTCAACAAGAACTTTACAACTGTTGTGGAAGGACTACAAGAAATTTCTTCGCCAATGCATTTTGATAGAAAGTGTAGCAGCGAGCACATGATCTTATTTGTGCTGTCACCCCCCAAACATTATAGGAAAGTATTCAGCAAAATTTGAACCAAACACTGTTATATTACAGGATGTTTCCAATAATTTGGCACATCATTTAACACACATGCAGGAACTTTTATTTGTGTTGCAGCAAGATAAAAAAATGCAGATGAGGTTTTCAAACAAATATTCAAAAATAGTAAAATAGCAGCAAACGTGATAAGTGTATACTTAAATCATCCAAGAAGAACTGTACTCCAAACTAACCATGCTAACTATCCTGCAGACATTGAAATAATTATTTCAGATAGGCATTATTCATTCCATATAATATGTATTCAATGGTTACATGTTTACAGGGAAGATTTTCAGATGAGAAACAAAAATGCTTCTCATTATTTTACTTGCACCCAAATAAAATTAAAAACTTAAATAGTGAAAGGCTGTTGAAGATGACTATTTAAGGAAGTGTACTTGACAACTTCAAAGAATAAAGTATCAGATTTGATAAGATAAATCGAACAAAGAAACAGTCGATTTGTGGGAGCTTCTTGGAAGCAGTGACTGTAAGGACTAAGGAATATATTCCACCTGTACCAACAGCAATCAAAATCGCTGAGAAGAATGACTGTCCTCGGACTGTGATAATTGCATGCTATGTGTCTAGAAAGATGGTGTCGTAGCTTGTGAGTAGTTGGCAGGAAAATGAGGTGATGTAGCCACATTCTGATTGGTTGCGAAGCGACGTCAACGTTTCGAGCATTTTTACATTCCTAACAGCACAAGACACTGCCGGGTGATACATCATTGCCTCAAGCAATTTCCTGAATTTACATGTGTGTTTCTAATGGCATGAATTTACATGTGTGTTTCTAATGGCACATTTAGCTCCAACAAATCTCGTCTTTTATTTCTTAAACATTTATAAAAGTAGAATATCTTAATATTAAAAGTACAATTCTCACATTTTTCATTTATTATTTAAAGTACAATTCTTACATTTTTCTTTAGTAGTACAACTCAATTATTAAATTTGATAAAAAGAACACCTTAAATTCGGGGAGGGGGGGAGGCAATTGTCCTACTCTGTCCCTGCTAAATGACGTCCCTGGCAGTATGGCACTATTAAGTGTACACAAAGGTTTAAACACAACAATTTCAAAACCAAGTTCATAGAAATGGTAATAAATCACTTGGTATTGCAGCCTTGGAGACGAGCATTTTTATTTTCAACAAATAGCATTTCAGAGACTGAGTGACTTGACAAATGAAAGTGCTACAAATACTAGTGAGTGAATGATATTGAGACATAAACGTAGTTGAGAGTTTGGAGAAGTTGTTGCCTGTCGGAAAAATATATCAGAATACCTATGATAAACTTTTTTAATATGTATTTTAAATACTAGTCATAATAAGAATAATGTACATTTAATGAAATCCATTAGTTTTTAGCTCATACTTGTTTCACGTAGGAGAGGATCTGGGGGATGTTATACTGGCAGAATATGCACCTAATTTGGCACAGAATATACTTTATTAGTGGGCATCAGCGATTCACTATTGTCAATTTGGTCGATGCACTCATTGACACTTTTCACTTGAATAGTGTACACACATGTTTCATGTGTTAAATTAATAATTGGCTGACTTGTGAACCTACCTGGTGTTACACCTGATATAGTGATTGGTTCAAACATTTCCTCGGAGCCAGTGATTGTGATTCCTATAGGACCTCCATACTTTTCCAGTTCAACTGTGTAGACAACAGTGGAATCACTTTGAGTATCTGCAAGCAAATACTGATGTTGCTGTAACTGGGCTACCAATTTAAAAAAAAAATTAAAAAAATGACATACCTTTTGATTGAAGACAAGGAGAATAAATGGCAAAACACTTGATTTTGAAAAGAGCTCAACTAAACATAATATGCTTTAGTCAGCCCAAGGAAGTGTATGCACTAAAAACATAAAAGATAGCATATATATCAAGATAACTCAACATTACCACATAATTATACATTTCTTTAAATTATTATTCTCCCTCACCCACTTCCCCCCTCATTTTAGTTTCAGTAATGAACTTCTACAAAGATACATTTTACACTCACCAAATTGTTATATATATTTAGAAGAAGGTACAGGAAAGATGGATAGAAAACACATTAAAGGAACAAACATAATATATTTTACAATTAAAAGGAGAACAGGTCACACTTTACATTGCTGCCACTAGACAAAGGGTAATTTTTTGTTTCCTATTTTATAAAGTTGCATTGCTCATTTCACGCTCCTCCCTAATGAGTTCCGATAAAATGAAAACTAGGTCGGGAGTAGGTGATAAGGATCGATTTATTCAAGAGGCGGCCATTACCTCTTTGTCCAGTGGCAGCAAAGTTAATGTGGGAAATGTAGGCCTATTATTTTTTATTGTATTTCACAGAGGGAGAGATGAAAACCCCCCCTCAGTACACCTGACCGAGATTCGAACATCGATCTCCCCATCATCAGCACTCTAGTCTACTGGGAGAGTAGTGCATTAGACCATGTGGCCACCGAAACAGATATTAATGCATATATATAATATAATATCATAAATAGTTTTTTAAATAGTTGGCACAGTGGTTTTAAATGCTCTATTCAATGTTATTGGCCAATGAATGGTGATGAAGAAAAATATGAATAGTTGACCACCAACAGTCATTGGATGGTGATGAGTGAAAAGATGCGTGGTTGACCACCAATAGACATTGGATGGTGATGAGTGAAAAGATGCGTGGTTGACCACCAACAGTCATTGGAAGGTGATGAGTGAAAAGATGTGTGGTTGACCACCAACAGACATTTGATGGTGATGAGAGAAAAGATACGTGGTTGACCACCAACAGTCATTGGATGGTAATGAATGAAAAGATGCATTGTTGAGCACCAACAGTCATTGGATGGTGATGAGTGAAAAGATGTGTGGTTGACCACCAACAGTCATTGGATGGTGATGAGTGAAAAGATGCGTGGTTGACCACCAACAGTCATTGGATGGTGATGATGGAAAGATGTGTGGTTGACCACCAACAGACATTGGATGGTGATGAGTGAAAAGATGCGTGGTTGACCACCAACAGACATTGGATGGTGATGAGTGAAAAGATGCGTGGTTGACCACCAACAGACATTGGATGGTGATGAGTGAAAAGATGCGTGGTTGACCACCAACAGACATTGGATGGTGATGAGTGAAAAGATGCGTGGTTGACCACCAAACAGACATTGGATGGTGATGAGTGAAAAGATGCGTGGTTGACCACCAACAACATTGGATGGTGATGAGTGAAAAGATGCTGGGTTGACCACCAACAGTCATTGGATGGTGATGAGTGAAAAATGCGTGTTGACCACCAACAGTCATTGGATGGTGATGAGTGAAAAATGCGTGTTGACCACCAACAGACATTGGATGGTGATGAGTGAAAAGATGCGTTGTTGACCACCAACAGACATTGGATGGTGATGATGGAAACATGCGTGTTGACCACCAACAGCATTGGATGGTAATGAGGAAAAGATACGTGTTGACTACCAACAGACATTGGATGGTGATGAGTGAAAAGATCGTGGTTGACCACCAACAGTCATTGGATGGTGATGAGTGAAAAGATGCGGGGTTGACCACCAACAGTCATTGGATGGTGATGAGTGAAAAGATGGTGGTTGATCACCAACAGTCATTGGATGGTGATGAGGAAAAGATGTGTGTTGAACCACCACACATTGGATGGTATGAGTGAAAAGATGCGTGGTTGACCACCACAGCATTGGATGGTGATGAGTGAAAAGATGCGTGGTTGACCACCAACAGCATTGGATGGTGTGAGTGGAAAATGCGTGGTTGACCACTAACAGACATTGGATGGTGATGAGTGAAAAGATGCGTGGTTGACCACCAACAGACATTGGATGGTGATGAGTGAAAAGATGCGTGGTTGACCACCAACAGACATTGGATGGTGATGAGTGAAAAGATGCGTGGTTGAACCACCAACAGTCATTGGATGGTGATAGAGGTAAAAAGAATGGTGGTTGACCACCAACAGACATTGGATGGTGATGAGTGAAAAGATGCGTGGTTGACCACCACAGACATTGGATGGTGATGAGTGAAAAGATGCGCGTGGTTGACCACCAACAGTCATTGGATGGTGATGAGTGAAAAAGATGCGTGTTGACCACCAACAGACATTGGATGGTGATGAGTGAAAAGATGTCGTGGTTGACCACCAACAGCATTGGATGGTGATGAGTGAAAAGATGCGTGGTTGACCACCAACAGACATTGGATGGTGATGATGTGAAAAGATGCGTGGTTGACCACCAACAGACATTGGATGGTGATAGTGAAAAGATGCGTGGTTGACCACCAACAGACATTGGATGTGTGATGAGTGAAAAAGCGTGGTTGACCACCAACAGACATTGGATGGTGATGAGGAAAAGATGCGTGGTTGACCACCAACAGCATTGGATGTGATGAGTGAAAAAGAGTGGTTGACCACCAACAGACATTGGATGGTGATGAGGTGAAAAGATGCATGGTGACCACCAACAGACATTGGATGGTGATAGTGGAAACATGATTGGTTGACCACCAACAGACATGGATGGTGATGAGTGAAAAGATGCGTGGTTGACCACCAACAGACATTGGATGGTGATGAGTGAAAAGATGCGTGGTTGACCACCAACAGACATTGGATGGTGATGAGTGAAAAGATGCGTGGTTGACCACCAACAGTACATTGGATGGTGATGAGTGAAAAGATGAGTGTTGACCACCAACAGCATTGGATGTAATGAGTGAAAAGATGCGTGGTTGACCACCAACAGTCATTGGATGGTGATGAGTGAAAAGATGCGTGGTTGACCACCAACAGTCATTGGATGGTGATGAGTTGAAAAGATGCGTGGTTGACCACCAACAGACATTGGATGGTGATGATGAAACATGCGTGGTTGACCACCAACAAGACATTGGATGGTGATGAGTGAAAAGATGCGTGGTTGACCACCAACAGACATTGGATGGTGATGAGTGAAAAGATGCGTGGTTGACCACCAACAGACATTGGATGGGATGAGTGAAAAGATGGTGTTGACCACCAATACATTGGATGTGATGAGTGAAAAGATGTGTGGTTGACCACCAAGACATTGGATGGTGATGAGTGAAAAGATGCGTGGTTGACCACCAAATCATTGGATGTGATGAGTGAAAAATGTGTTGACCACCAAGACATTGGATGTGATGAGTGAAAAGATGCGTGGTTGACCACCAGACCACCAAAAGACATTGGATGGTGATGACTGAAATGATGCGTAGTTGACCACCAGCAGACATTGGATGGTGATGAGTGAAAAGATGAGTGGTTGACCACCAACAGTCATTGGATGGTGATGAGTGAAAAGATGTGTGGTTGACCACCAACAGTCATTGGATGTTGATGAGTGAAAAGATGCGTGGTTGACCACCGAGATATATTGGATGGTGATGAGTGAAAAGATGTGTGGTTGACCACCAAAAGACATTGGATGGTGATGAGTGAAAAGATGCGTGGTTGACCACCAACAGTCATTGGATGTTGATGAGTGAAAATATGCGTGTTGACCACCAACAGACATTGGATGGTGATGAGTGAAAAGATGCGTTGTTGAACACCAACAGACATTGGATGGTGATGAGTGGAAACAAGCGTGGTTGACCACCAACAGACATTGGATGGTGATGAGGGAAAAGATGCGTGGTTGACCACCAACAGACATTGGATGGTGATGAGTGAAAAGATGCGTAGTTGACCACCAACAGACATTGGATGGTGATGAGTGGAAACATGCATGGTCGACCACCAACAGACATTGGATGGTGATCAGTGGAAACATGCGTGGTTGACCACCAACAGACATTGGATGGTGATGAGTGAAAAGATGCGTGGTTGACCACCAACAGACATTGGATGGTGATGAGTGAAAAGATGCGTGGTTGACCACCAACAGTCATTGGACGGTGATGAGTGAAAAGATGCGTGGTTGACCACCAACAGTCATTGGATGGTGATGAGTGAAAAGATGAGTGTTTGACCACCAACAGTCAATGGATGGTAATGAGTGAAAAGATGCGTGGTTGACCACCAACAGTCATTGGATGGTGATGAGTGAAAAGATGTATGGTTGACCACCAACAGTCATTGGATGGTGATGAGTGAAAAGATGCGTGGTTGACCACCAACAGACATTGGATGGTGATGATTGGAAACATGCGTGGTTGACCACCAACAGACATTGGATGGTGATGAGGGAAAAGATGCGTGGTTGACCACCAACAGACATTGGATGGTGATGAATGAAAAGATGCGTGGTTGACCACCAACAGTCATTGGATGGTGATGAGTGAAATGATGCGTGGTTGACCACCAACAGTCATTGAATGGTGATGAGTGAAAAGATGCATGGTTGACCACCAAAAGACATTGGATGGTGATGAGTGGAAACATGCATTGTTGACCACCAACAGTCAATGGATGGTAATGAGTGAAAAGATGTGTTGTTGACCACCAACAGACATTGGATGGTGATGAGGTAAAATATGCGTGTTTGACCACCAACAGACATTGGATGGTGATGAGTGAAAAGATGCGTGGTTGACCACCAACAGTCATTGGATGGTGATGAGTGAAAATATGAGTGGTTGACCACCAACAGACATTGGATGGTGATGAGTGAAAAGATGCGTGGTTGACCACCAACATTCATTGGATGTTGATGAGTGAAAAGATGCGTGGTTGACCACCAACAGACATTGGATGGTGATGAGTGAAAAGATGCGTGGTTGACCACCAACAGACATTGGATGGTGATGAGTGAAAAGATGCGTGGTTGACCACCAACAGTCATTGGATGTTGATGAGTGAAAAGATGCGTGGTTGACCACCAACAGACTTTGGATGGGGATGAGTGAAAAGATGCGTGGTTGACCACCAACAGACATTGGATGGTGATGAGTGAAAAGATGTGTGGTTGACCACCGAGATACATTGGATGGTGATGAGTGAAAAGATGTGTGGTTGACCACCAAAAGACATTGGATGGTGATGAGTGAAAAGATGCGTGGTTGACCACCAACAGTCATTGGATGTTGATGAGTGAAAATATGCGTGTTGACCACCGACAGACATTGGATGGTGATGAGTGAAAAGATGCGTTGTTAAACACCAACAGACATTGGATGGTGATGAGTGGAAACAAGCGTGGTTGACCACCAACAGACATTGGATGGTGATGAGGGAAAAGATGCGTGGTTGACCACCAACAGACATTGGATGGTGATGAGTGAAAAGATGCGTAGTTGACCACCAACAGACATTGGATGGTGATGAGTGGAAACATGCATGGTCGACCACCAACAGACATTGGATGGTGATCAGTGGAAACATGCGTGGTTGACCACCAACAGACATTGGATGGTGATGAGTGAAAAGATGCGTGGTTGACCACCAACAGACATTGGATGGTGATGAGTGAAAAGATGCGTGGTTGACCACCAACAGTCATTGGACGGTGATGAGTGAAAAGATGCGTGGTTGACCACCAACAGTCATTGGATGGTGATGAGTGAAAAGATGAGTGTTTGACCACCAACAGTCAATGGATGGTAATGAGTGAAAAGATGCGTGGTTGACCACCAACAGTCATTGGATGGTGATGAGTGAAAAGATGTATGGTTGACCACCAACAGTCATTGGATGGTGATGAGTGAAAAGATGCGTGGTTGACCACCAACAGACATTGGATGGTGATGATTGGAAACATGCGTGGTTGACCACCAACAGACATTGGATGGTGATGAGTGAAAAGATGCGTGGTTGACCACCAACAGACATTGGATGGTGATGAATGAAAAGATGCGTGGTTGACCACCAACAGTCATTGGATGGTGATGAGTGAAATGATACGTGGTTGACCACCAACAGTCATTGGATGGTGATGAGTGAAAAGATGCATGGTTGACCACCAAAAGACATTGGATGGTGATGAGTGGAAACATGCATGGTTGACCACCAACAGTCAATGGATGGTAATGAGTGAAAAGATGTGTTGTTGACCACCAACAGACATTGGATGGTGATGAGTGAAAAGATGCGTGTTTGACCACCAACAGACATTGGATGGTGATGAGTGAAAAGATGCGTGGTTGACCACCAACAGTCATTGGATGTTGATGAGTGAAAATATGCGTGTTGACCACTGACAGACATTGGATGGTGATGAGTGAAAAGATGCGTGGTTGACCACCAACAGTCATTGGATGTTGATGAGTGAAAAGATGCGTGGTTGACCACCAACAGACATTGGATGGTGATGAGTGAAAAGATGCGTGGTTGACCACCAACAGACATTGGATATGGCTGTCAGGACCTCTCTTTCTTTGTACGCTGTTTTCAAGTGGCATACCTCCAGATTTATAGGCTGATAGACAAGAGCGCTTGGAAGGAGAATTACGTAAAACACAATATTGTTAGAAAATAAATGATTGTTTATAACACAGCATCATGGGCTCTGGAACAAGGTCCAGGGGGTTTGAGCCCCCTTGTTTTTAGTTTGGGGGGCTCTCCAATATTTCCCAAGTAAATTCAAAACTAATGAATAAAACATACACCTTTTACCATAAGTGTGGTAATTTTAAGTAATAAAGACATAAATTTATATTTAATTTAATAGAAAACTGAAATTCCCTAATTTTGCAGTTTATTTTTCTCACACAAAATAAAACTCTTTCACAGAAATAAAATAACTTACATTAGGCCTAATTGTGATTGCCTTAAATATTAACAATACCAGAACAGTAAAGCCACAGGGTAATACTTACTAACCTTTTTGCCCCAGATAAGAACAAATTGAAAACATTCAAAGTTGAATAAAAGTTTAATTTTAACATGAGGCGGATTTCAACCCCAGTTCAAACTTGATTTTTACCATATTTTTATCAATCATAGAAAATTAAAAAGCTGTACATCAATAAAATTATTACACTTTCTTGTTTTGGTTTGAATAAAATTTCTTATAATTTTTAAACCTATGTCAAATATTGTTGTGATAATATATTTGATTGTGTATGCATGGTTTGTAAGAAAAATACTAAATATTTAATAAACCCTAGTTTAAAGGTACATTAGGCAAACCTCCACAATGTGATCCTTTGCAGAGTTGATACGTCCACTTGGTTTATCCTGAAAGGTAGCAGGTTTACCATGCATAATTCAACTATAGCATAGCCTATGTGATAGAAGCATAGCACGGCCATAGGGAGAGGAGGGTTATGGTGTTCAACCCCCCCCCCCCATCTCCCAAAAATCTTCTGAAGTTTTTTTATGTTAATCGCAAAAGAGTGTTTGTAAAATTAGTTATCTTAATCTGGCTCTGCAATTTGATCCTCAGAGATAGTAAGTAGTTTATCTTCTAAAAGCATCCATTTTATTCAAAAATAAGTCAGGGGAAGACCACTTCAAATAGCTTTCATAGTAAAATAATAAGGTGAGAATCCCTCTAAATAGCTTTTTTTTTTCCATCAAAATTTCTAAAGTAACTCCACTAGATTCTTTATAGGGGATTTAATTCATGAAAAAATCTGGTCTAACGCTATTGAAAATAGCTTTTAAAGGAACCCAATTTCAAAAAAAAAAAAAAAAATGGAGGACTACTCCAAATAGCCTCTAGGATTATCCAAATTTAAAAAATTAATGGTAGGCCTACTCTAAATTTCTCTTAAATTAGTATAATTTTCAAAAATTCTCCACTTTTGAGTACCACTCCAATTACATTCTAGGGCATCCAATTTTCACAAATTAACTGGGAGGGGGAAAACTTAGTAAAATAAATAAATCTTGATACCTCCCCTTCCCCCCATCACACAAATAAGGTTCCATCACCACTTTTTAAAATATATAAATCTTGATATCTCCCCTTACCCCCATCACACAAATAAGGTTCCATCACCACTTTTTAAAATATATAAATCTTGATATCTCCCCTTACCCCCATCACACAAATAAGGTTCCATCACCACTTTTTAAAATATATAAATCTTGATATCTCCCCTTACCCCCATCACACAAATAAGGTTCCATCACCACTTTTTAAAATATATAAATCTTGATATCTCCCCTTACCCCCATCACACAAATAAGGTTCCATCACCACTTTTTAAAATAATGTTCCTATTTCTGAGAAGTCTTAACATTATGTTATAACTTACATTGGGAATTCTCCGTACGCCCATGAGACTAAGACCGCTACCTTTCAGGGTAAACAAAGTGTCAATGGACAACATACATACCTGTAAGAGGGAATTAATTAGGTGTGACTTGAAAAGTCAAGGAAAAGTCAGATAATTTAATGAATGATATTGAAGTTGTAATTATTTCTATTGCAATAATTTGTTAAATACGAAGTAGAGAGCATTACCAAGTCTAAATTATTAGTTTTAACCCCAACTAATGTGATTTCTTGATTCTTTCGGTCATGAATTTGGTAGAAGGCAATGAAAATTATGACATTATGTATGTTGGCTTTTATTATAAAATACTGAAAAAGTAGATATTCTTTGGTTTGGAAAGCCTGGGAAAGTAAAGGAATTCTAAATGGTAAGCCTTATCAGCGCTGTTTTAAAGTGTGTAAAATAAATAAATTGTATCAGCAGAAAGCAGCTGAGTTTAAAATTTTAATCAGCTGCTACCCTTAATAATATATTTCAAATTGAAAGGACACCAGAATGTAGGGCCATTGTTATATCATTAGCTTTAAGTTACTTTATAGTGTGTATGGTATTTGTAGAGAGGCTCAGAATAAATTTAAAATGTGATTACAACAAAAGCCTTGTAATGGGTTGTTTTGCATACCATTATTAACTGACTTTCAATGTAAACTATCAAGAATTGAATTTTTACTTAAAACTTTCGAACTAAAATTATATCTGTATTTGAGAGATTTTTCCTCGATTAAATATTGTAGGAAGACATTTTAATATGTAAAGATTTTCCTCTCAGATGTTTTACACCCTCCACTTACAAGTTACAGTATCCTTATTGTAAGTTGTGGATAACCCTGACATTCAGTAAGACCTGTAGCATCTACATAAATGTAAGACATATTTTTTTGGTTGTGTGCACTAATCTCTAACCACGATTTTAAAGAAACTAAAAATATCTTCTTGAGGCGTCATTAAAAAAAAATCCTGAAGGAAGTTTACTTTAAATAGCATTCACAGGTAATCAATTTTCAAAAGATTTCCAGGCATGTAACTCTTTAAATAGCTTTTAGAAAATTCCAAATTTAAAAAAAAAACTTTTGGGTGAGAACCACTCCAAATAACTTTTAGAAGAGTATAGTTTTTGTATATTTTTTCTTGTGGACCACTATAAATAGCTTCTAAGTCCATCCAAGTTTTGGAAAATCTCTACAGGAGGGCTTCCAATTCCTCTTTTGGCTTGGGAGCCAGGACTTTTAAAAACACCCTTTTACATTTGCTAATCGCCCTTACTAGACAATACCATTAAATTGTATCACTAAACAGTGCTCTATTTTCATTTCTACAGGGGAAAAATTGCACTAAACGGTCATTTTGAATTAAACATTGAAAGGAAGATTGAACAGCAAGGCCTACACAGTTACCAGAAAACTGTAGGCCTCAAACTTCACAGCAAAACACAACAAAATATTGAATTATGAAATGTTTGGGGTACAGCAGTCCCCTTCCCAGCAGAAGAGAGTACAACACAGACTGGACTATGACAGCACGGCTAGAGGTAGATCGTGGTCACTTAGATACTGTTGATGCCTGTTCAAACTTGTGTCTTTACTCTTGGTAGAAGAATACAATGTTGTATTTATATTATATTAGATTATTTTTATTTATTATTGTTTATAGATAAATTACTGATTGGTGTGGGTAGGTCTGCTTGGAAGTAAAGGAGAGAAGGTTATCTAAGGTTGAGACAAAGGGTGCCTGTATTTGGTAACATATTGGTGAGCAAGCTCCCACCTACGAAGGTGAGACGGCTCGTATAGCTCTAGTACTATAGCATGAAGTGCTACTGGTTTGCCAGGATTGTTGTGGTTGGTATCAAAATGGTGACCATTCATTGGTTGTCCGAGTGTTCCTGTGGTGAGGACGATGTATTCAGCAGTACAGTAGTTGTATTGTAGCTGGTATATAGGATTTCTGTGGAGCACTTAAAGTGTCCTTTCATGAGGTACTACATTTGAAAAGTGAAAGATAGAATCTAATTTTCCTGTTATTTGGTTAAATGTTATTTCTTTACATTAATGTAGACACTTATATCTTTTTTGTCGCACTATATATTTCACACTACATGATAAAGTATTCATTTTAGTATTTAGTTTATATTTGCAAACAAAATTAATTGTATCTAGAATTTACAACTTTTTGCCACTATTATAAATTCTTTCTTGCTTCTTATTATTAAGACAGTTAATAATACAAATGTAAAAATTTCATTACCTTAATTTGTCACTTCTATTATAAAACAAAGGTTTATTTTTTTTAATGTGTGAAATTCATAATCCGCCAGTGAGCTAATGCTCTTCGGATATGTATGTATAACCTTTAAATAAAAAGGGTCCAATGAGTGAGTGATAAGATCCAGCTTTACCTGTGACTGTCTCCTGTTTCTGTATTCGTAGAGTGACAATGTCTGAGGAGCTCTGTAGGATGTGTTGGGTGTCCTCTAGACTGCAGTGGTCCAGTCGTTGGTTGTCGATAGCTAGTAGATGATCCCCAACCTTCAATGTGCCGGTACGATGAGCCACTGATCCTTTACGGATCTCCGAGATTTGAAGAGCTTCTCCTGGCAAGCGATTCTTTGATGCTTCAACAAACAAACTTTGTTTATTATAGCAAGAGTCGGCCCTAAAACTATTCACCCAATAAGGTTCAAACCCATTAATTTTAAATGCTCAACCGTTATAAACACGAATTTATCAATAAGATTGATAACAATCTTCAATTAGTTAAAGTGTTTGTGTAGTCTTATATTGCATATTATTATTTAAATGTATTGATTGTACTTAAAAAAAGTGTTAAATGCATTAATAAAGTCATAGGTATTTAAATATTTGAAATAAAAAAATTCATCACCTTTCAAATCAGTGGCGCCCTTAGGGGTTTGCAAGAGGTGTGGTCGCATAGGCCCTGCACTTACTGATAGGACAGAGGGAAAAACTTAGTTAAGATGGGAAAGTTTTGCTTTCGTGCTTGTATATTAGCCTCCCTGTTTTGGTGAATCATCAGAGAGTCATGTTCACATTTCGTGTTTGTATGTAAACCTCCCTGTTTAGGTGAATCATCAGAGAGTCATGTTCACATTTTGTTTGTTTTGCTTCACTTAGCATGTTTATTGGACTGTAGAGATAAGGTTTGGCTGCAAACAGGGGCGAGAAGGACCGGCGGGTGGGGAGGGGGGGATGAAGATCCTCCCCAGAAAATTAGAATATTAAAAAATATGATAAGCACTATGTTCTGTCAATTAGGCATAATCAATTAATCAATTATATTTTGTTTAACTATATTTAATATAAAATAAATAATTTTATGCAGTTATTAGGGCTTTGCAAAGGAATACTTTTTTCTGATGATTTTTAATTTTACTGTAAATTTGCACTTAAATGAAAACTGGACCTATGATACCATAATATTTTCTAGAAATTGTTTAAAGTCTTTACTCTTTGTACATAAAGTTATGAAGTGGGTACAGTAATTTAAATTATGATTTGAGAGTAATTATGTAAACACTATTGTATTAGAAAGAGGGGAAGGGGCAGTTGATGTTATCATATGCCCCCAACACCCCCACCAACTGCAAATCCTGGGTGCGCCTCTGGCAAGCAATATAAGCAGCAGGGAAACGTTGTCCTTGACAATAGTAACTGTCACAACACTAAATAATTTTTTTTAATCTCTCTTTTTTACCCAATTCGATAACCACATGGTTTATGGCATCATTCTCGCAATAGGCTGGCTGTCGATGATGGGGAGATAGGGGTTTGATCCTAGTAGGGTGAACTGAGGGTGATTTTATCCCAAATGGTTTTCCACTCTCTTTCCACGGGAAAATGGATGCACTTCCTAAAATTCAACCATACTTACCCATAATTCATAAGCATAATTAGTAGATAAGGGTATCCCAAACGGGTAGTAAGACTTGGTACTAAAAAAAATCTTTTGGTGGAGGGGTGTGTCAGACAACTGGGGGCCTGTTTTAAATAAAAATGATAAAACAATAGTTTCAATATTAAACTTTTGTGTGGGTATACTCAATAAACACACTCCTAAATATCAAACACGCATTCTGTTGCTGTGTTTAGGTTAGTGACGCCATGGCACAAGTGAGTATTGCGGCTTGTGGCCATTTTGCGTGTTCTTTTGTTTTTAGTGTTGATGTTCATGTGTCAGGGCTTTCTCTCGAGAATTGAGATGCATGTTTTATATCAGGATAAAAGACGTATTGTTTAGTAAATAAAACTAAACTAATGTTACCTGTGACTGTGATTCCCAAGCCATTGCCCCTATTGGCCAGTTTGACCAAAAATATGCCGCTGGCCGGTACCACGGAGTCTGCCACATTGAACTCTACCGTGAGAGTGATGTGAGTCCCTTCACACTCACTCAGGAGCTGAGTGACACTCTCCGTTGACTGCAATGACTGGTTGTTCAGTGTAAGAAGACGGTCCCCAACTTGGAGACACCCACACCTCATACACAAGGAGAGTACTTTAATCAATATACACCAACATAGTTGTTCCCTGTGGTTGAGGTCAGGTCAGGTGGGCGAGTCACTCAAAGTGAGTGAGTGAGCAGATCGTTCATGTCGTCATGACACACTAACTCACCACACTTCTGAATCAATGACCAATAATGTTTATACTCACTCCTCCCTGAGTCAGGCCTTACAGGAGAACAAGCTCAACTAACAAAGAAAAGTGTCGAACTCTTCAGTTTGACTCTTATTTCCATAAACAAACTGCAGCATTGTTTATAAAAATAAGGCAGCAATACCTAACACAAACCCAGTTTATCTCAAACTATAGTGTAACTGGCATGAGATGGTAGATATGACAGTCACTACAATTATAATATAGGCAATAGGCATATTCATATAAAACACAAATAGTAACCAGTAAAATATCAATCCTGTCATAACCACAAAAGCAATATATTGAATGTTTCTTTTGATTTACATAACTCGAGTGGGCACACGTGCTAACTTTGCTGGCAACGTGTATGAAGTAACACAGCTCATAACAATAATTGAACTAGATGGCCAGAAAAGAGTACCGTAAGAGAGCATCCGTTGAGCCCAGGGTCCCGAGATCTAGTTCTGTAGAGGTCACGCGCAGTAACAGTCAACTTCATCGGTCTAAGTATTCACAAGTTAAGCCAATTCTTCCATGAGCACGGGTGTTCATTCTTTTTATTTCTTTATTTTACGATTAGCATCACATTATGTATTATCTTTTAGTAGCTACTATTAAAACCAAAATTCTTAATACTACATATTCTTATTTTGAACTCACACAATTACCTTGCTTGCAACCTTACCCTTCCCACAAGCTATACTCACCGATAAAGCTCACGAGGGGTAGGTCGCGACAATTATTAATATTGTAAGCCGTTATAGAAATAAAATAATGATTACGATTTAAAAAACACAATATATTACAATAGTCTAATTGTAAAAACAGTGTTTAAAAATACTCCTTTGAATTCATCTGGGATTTTTACAAATTTATATTTAAGAGTAAAATCCCAGACACTTTCTCTCCACTGAGGCTATTGAGTATCTCCATTATTATTTGTCATGTCTTTGAAAATACTTTCTCAGAGGGAAGAGATGTTCCTACAATGCACAGTTTTTTTGTTTTGTTTTTTTGCTAGCTCAAAAAAGCATTGGATAAACTGAACGTCTTTCAAACCACCAAGTAATGTATTTTCTAACCTTTATTAGTCCTGAAGCTCTTGGGTAGGGGTTTCTACCAAAATGGAGATGTTCTTGTCAAATTTATCTCAAACACTTGAGAAATTGGGTTCTGGAATTACAGAAAGTGTAGCAACAGGCATTGTACCTCCAAATATATATCTCTCACACACTTGATTAATTAATGCATTTTTTACCCTTTCAAAATTATGTGGGTCAAAACATCTATGGCATTTGAACAGAGGAACCAAAACTGTAGCACTTTGTAGTCTTCAATGGCCTTAAATCATTTGTTTGGAGATTCCAAAAGCTTGTTGGCCAGTTTCTTCACATGGCTACTTACATCAGGTCAGTAGATAAATTCACTGTATCACTTTTTCATGGCTTGGCTAATCAAGATTATTGTGGAAAGAATAACTTTATTTTCACTACTCATTTCTTCAGTGCGATCTCTAAACACTTTTAACAACTCGCACACCTGACTTATCAGAGCAACGTCATAATTTACAATGTTGTCTAGCTGGATGTAGTTGATTGCTATAATTGATATCAACACATTTCTTCAGTGCGATCTCTAAACACTTTTAACAACTCGCACACCTGACTTATCAGAGCAACGTCATAATTTACAATGTTGTCTAGCTGGATGTAGTTGATTGCTATAATTGATATCAACACATTTCTCACTTGGATGATGCAATACAACATATCATGTGTTAGGTTCCAGTGTGTGGCAATGTCTTGCTTAGTTTGCATCTTGGCATTTGTTGTGAATTATTTAGCTCGGACACAAATTTGTAGAAAATGAAGGCTATGCACAGTTTGAAAGGGGAGATAATTTTTTAACTAGTGTTGATACAAGTGTCGAGTCTATTTAATTTTTGTTCAGGCAAATGTTTGTGAAGATAGGAATTATTTATATGTTGAGTATGCTCATGTATACCAGGTAGGCTTAAAAGTGAGGTTGAAGATGGTAATATAGGTGCTGTGATTATTCCTTATCATTACTTAGATTTATCAAAATAATTTCTGAAGGATCGTCAAAATTAGTGTCATGGGTTTCATTAAATAGAAGATTGGAGGAAGGTGTCAAACGTTTGGAAGACAAAACAGTGTAAATGACTAGATAAGTTAAACATAATTCCTTTCTGTAAAATAAGCCCAAATTGTAGTGATGCTGCAAAGTCTTGATTTCGTGTCCACTATGGTTGAAACGTATATTTAAAATTATAAATATAAGCTCTATCATTTTCATAATTTTACCAAAACAAATGCATGTCATTAAACCTTAAATAATTAAAAATTAAAGTATTAGATTAAGCGAAGTCTAAAACACAGATAAAATGATGAAACAATTCCCATAGCATGAAGAATGTGCGAGAAAACAATAGAAAGCGAAGGGCCAAACAAACATTCATAATCAGTAGAAGGAGGGGAAGTCTGACGACTTGTTTGCCCCATCATGAGCTTAGAGAAAAAAGAGCTGAGTAGAATGAAGAGAGCCAAACTATGAATGAGCAAGTATCGGTGAGCGAAATTGCTGGTTTGACCCATTACTACAGTACAAGCGCTCTCCAATCTCTCGCGCTGGCCTAGTCTGCGAGTCCTCTTCCTCTAACTCTCGACTAACCAGTATTGGGGTCTCATATGTGGGGTGCTACTACAGCCAGCTATTATCTAAGGTTTCATTACCGCCTTATGAGCAGTCAATAAAAGGGACAAGTCCAAAATTGTTAGGGAACACAGTGCGAACAATAAAACAAACCGTGTTTCATTATTGGTCCTTGGATGACATTATATCCCAAACATTTGAGTGAATCAAGCCGAATAAAAACACTGAAAGAAATTATTTACAGCTGACTATGATTTAAAAGGCCAATGTTAAATCTTCAAATTCTAATTAATTTCATAAAAACGTGTCATTAATCTCATTATCATCATTATTACTCCTGTAAACTAGTTTAATTCGGTGATCAAACAAAACTTGTAGCAAGGAAGATAACAAAAACAACACAAAAACCATATGAACAATGAAGGGAGTTATGTGCAAGTTTTTGCCATAGGGATGAATATTTTCCAGTATCTGAATGCCTCAAAAGGTTAAAAACATGCAGACTTGGGGAAATCCAAACCAGCATCAGCCACCACACCAATCAATGGTCATATTTAAATGGCATCCTGTCGACTTTTACTGACGACAGTCGTTACTGGTGTGCCAACATGACAGTGTAAACCTCTATTTGCATGACACATGTTCTACTTGCACGAATATTCGAGAGCTCAAATAATTTGGCGCCAGTAGTTAATGGTCGTGCCAGCTAGACATGTGTGCTAGTTGCACACCGCCCACAACTTGCAGAGAACAGGTGCAGTGTACTGATTAGAACGGCTATGCCCTATGTGTATGTTACATCCCAGTTCATGAATCGGTCAAATTTCTGCCCATTTTGTGAACTGGCCTCTCCTCCTGACGATTTCATTAACTGGGCAAACAAAATTCAGTTCATGAATTGTGCACAGCATGAACTGGCTATTTCATGAACTGAACGATTTTTTGCCCAACTCGTGACATGGACAAGTGAAGAAGAGGTTTGGTATTTAAGTTATTTAAATTTTTAATCTTTTAGAATGTACGGTTAGGTTAAGCTAGGTTGGGTTGGTTAGATGTAATATCTTAAAACAAATTTCAGTTAAGTCCGTAGAAGATTGTACAATAAGTTCCAGTTCATGAAATGGGCAAGGGTAAATGTAATTTGTGCCATTTCGTGTTATTGTGGTGTTTTTGCTTAGTGAAGGAGTGCCCAGAAGAATGGAGGATGTGGAGAATGATAGTTTAGAGAATGTCGAGAAAGGGGTGAATGGGAATACAGATGTCAAGGGAGATGTAGGAAAGGGGAAAAGTGTTAAAATATAGGTAAATTTATCTTTTCAGCAAATGTATATGTAATGACTAATGACATGTGATGTGCAGGTGTGTGTGCACAATGAAAGTAATACTGTTGTGTGTGTGTGATTGAGTAGAGTTAGTAGTCAAATGGATGTTGCCACACACGTACACTTAAGTTGTCTATTGTATGAGTAGTATAGATTGCTTGTTCGTTATAAATAGACCGTATAGATTGCTTGTTCGTTACAAATAAACTGTATAGATTGCTTGTTCGTTATAATTTAACAAAAAGAAAGAAGGCAATCAAGGTAGCTAAGTGTAATTTAGAAACAATAAAGAAGTTTTTAGAGTTATATGAACTCTATGCATTGGACTACAAGATACAGTAGCACCTATATAGATATATGTGAAAGGAGACAATAAGTAGTAATAAGTAGGGGTAGACTTGTCCTAAGTTTTTGCTTGTTGTTTCAACTGATTATTTGCTGTTCCTCTACACACTGTTCATCAGCAACAATAAATATTGCTCTGCGAACACCTGGAATGTATGCAGACATTTCGCATACGCAACCAAATTAACATGGCCACATTCAACTTCAACTCCAATTTTTCAGCAAGAAAATCTTTCACGATATTCAAAAATGTGTTTAAGCCTTTACTTCCATGAGAGTTGAACTGGCATGGCTATTGTCCTGTTTAGCTTCCGCTAGTAGCCAACTGTCGTGCTAGTAATTTGTTAATGTCGTGCAAAGACTCACTTGCGGGACAGTTGAGTGTCTGTTGCTGTTCTAAACAATGCACTGCCCCTGTTCTCTGTAAGCTGTGACTGGCGCACCAATTGAGATTCACACATGCAAGTAAAACAAGCGCACACATTCAGCTAATACGATAGTTAACTACCGGCACCAATTTACTCAAAATCTAGAATATTTGTGCAAGTAGAACATGTGTGATGCAAACTCTTTCATTTGCACGCAAATAGAGGTTAACTTTGTCATTTTGACACTCTTGTAACGACTAGCACCAGTAAAACATGACAGTGTAAACCCCAATTTAGTTAATTATGTGAGGTGGTCAAGCAAGTGCTAAAATAAGACAGTTCCAATTATTTCAACTTTATTTTATTCTCACTAAAATACGCCAATATTAACTACTTTCAGAACAAATTACCCATAATTCTTTAATAGTACTACTAATACTCGCTATTGTGAGACATAAATACCACTGATTTGAACTGTTTGATTCTCACCACAATATAATGAGTAGTAACACTGAACCAGTGATTCCAACATTTTTTTGAATGGCGTACCACCCCAACAATTCCCACAATTTGGAATACCTACCACCGATATGATGCTGGATATTTACAATTTTTGGTAAATTTTTAATGGTGCACAGAGATATAATAGCACATACTGTATGTCTGAGCTTGAATCAGTGTTGCCACCCCTTCAATCACCTTTAAATCTGTTTTTCCGACTTATTTGGTTTGCTCGGCATCTTATGGCGTGCCACCGGTAATGATTGTACGTACCACAGTTTGGGAACCCCTGGTGTACAGCCGACCATTCAATTGTTTATTTTCTTAATAAACTACACCAAGGGAAATTTTTCCTGTACAAATCATTATTGGTAATACTCATAAAAAAATTAGTAGGCCTATGTAGCTTTTTTAATGAATACATTTCATCAGTGAGTACACAGACAAAATTGTCAGTCTCATCTATTCTGGTTTTTCGGTAAAAGAGGAGTTGTGATTCAAGTCCTAACGAGGTGCACAAACGACAACAATATTGTAACGTTGGAAAGAGTAATTAGCTGTGCATACCTGTCAGCTGGACTGTCGCGTCTAATGTCGTGCACAAACGACAACAATATTGTAACGTTGGAAAGAGTAAGTAGCTGTGCATACCTGTCAGCTGGACTGTCGCGTCTAATGTCGTGCACAAACGACAACAATATTGTAACGTTGGAAAGAGTAAGTAGCTGTGCATACCTGTCAGCTGGACTGTCGCGTCTAATGTCGTGCACAAACGACAACAATATTGTAACGTTGGAAAGAGTAAGTAGCTGTGCATACCTGTCAGCTGGACTGTCGCGTCTAATGTCGCTGATGAAAATGCTGGATGGACTAGCGTGCACAGTGAAGCCGTACCCATGTTTGTCTGCGTGAAGAGTCAGGCAGAGTGTTTCTGTGTGCCACACACCAGGTGGATCACTATAATCCCGACAATGTGGGCCTGGGAAAAACACACTTGATTAAACAGATTATAAACTGAGAGAAACATTCCCCAGAAGATTTATTCAGCAGGACACAGATAGCTTGTTGTGGACTGTAACTAGTAAATAGGATACCTTGTGGTGTATCTATAGATTCTATGAACAACTGTTTTAAGACAATTGACCCTGTTTATTTGGCGTGAAAATACAGAGCTGTGGGAACAAACGATTATCTTCAAGAATTTTTATTGTTTTGCAATTTTCTTTTCGGAAACGGTTTGTTCAAGAATAGAAGCATGTTAATTAAGTTATACTTTTTATATATACACCTCCTCTATAATTTTAACAGTTGTCAAATATAAATTTTTACATTTTTCAATAAAAAAAACTGCCGGCTGCATAACAAAAATAAATGGTACAGAACTCTGCATGGACTTTCTAGCTCTATTGTTTAAAATAAAGATATTTACTCAAAACTCGTAATATATGTGAAACAAAATAATATTCACCAAGAAACTCAATCATAAATTACACTATACTTGTGTAAAACATTTTATGAGTCCTGGTTTTAAGTTTTATAATTTTATTTTCAAAGAATTAATGTCCTTTATTTGTATGTTTGGACCAATAAAAAAGCTCAATATTGGGTTCACAAGGGTCAACATTTCGTATTAAAATTTCAAATTCTTGTTAAAAATTTTGACATTTTATTAGGTATTACCTATCTTCATGTCATCGCATTGCTATTAAATTCCTCATTTATAAATTTTGACCAATAAAAATTGTAATTATTGACTACCGAGTCTAAAATGGAAATAGATCATTGTTGTTCAAACACATCTCCTAAGAGGTTTAAGGAAAAATAACATAAATTTTTCGAGAAACTTACTTATATTTAATCACATTATGGCATTAGAGAAATATTGCATTATAACTTTAGTATATCTTTACAACTAAAGCTCATAAAATTGTATTAATATATTTGCAAATATCTCAGAAACTGTTGGTTTTAAGAAAAATATATTTCATACAAAAGTTTTTTTTTAGTAGTACTACAATTTTGCAATGATAAGTTATTTAGTATCTCAAATAGTTGCGGAGATACGGAAAATCCAGCTTCTGTAAAGTACCCTAAAAGTCATTTTCATGGGCAAATGAAAATAGACAGTTTATTTATAATCTTAATCAACACCTATATACGAATTTTAATCAAAATTGTTAGAGCCGATTTTGAGAAAATCGATTTTTTCTCTTTTCACCATTTATTAAACCACTCTTAATTTTATGTTTTAACAGACACACAGACAGACGGCATTGCAAAGACCACTTTTTAGGTTTCGGGGGTCATGAGATGTCGACATACATCAACATTTCAGGTTAGATTTTTTTTACTATTGCAATACTTTTTTTACTATTGCAATACCTTTTGTTTTTGAAAAGTTAAAAAAAATATATATATATATATATATATGCTTATAGTTTTAAAGTTATTGGTTTTATAAAAATATGCTTCTAATAAAATACTTGTATTATAAATAGATTTACATATTTATAATGATAAGTAATTTCATATCTCAAATAGTTTTGGAGATAATATAAAAAAGATAATTTACTCATCAGACCGGAGTCCTTAAAGTCATTTTGTCAAAATATTGAGAGTAGCCATTTTATGTGGAATATTTATAAATGTTTAAAAATGAAATTTAATCAAAATCGTTAAAGCCAATTTTGAGAAAATTGACTTTTTCTATTTTTGGCCTTCAGTAAATTACCCTTAATTTTAGGGTTAGATATCCAATTCCAAAAACCCCTCAGGGCAACCCTATGAAAACCCTAGATACCAAGTTTTAGCCTGATCGGTAAAATAGTTTAGGCTCTAGATGGAAGTACAGACAGACAAACGGAAATTCCAAAACAACTTTTTTGGATTTTGGGGTCATGAAACACTGAGATTCATCAAAATCTCAAGTTCGATTTTTTTTACGATCACAATACTTTCTCTACCTGTAAGAAAGCGATAAAGTAATTAAGAAAATGTAGTACCTAATAAACATTGATACATTATCTTAGAAGAGGTGTTGAAAATATTCAGCCTACTATAAAAAATTCACTCATTCTCAAGAAAACTGACGTTTCCAAACGTATGATTTTTCCACACGAGCTGTCTGGTAGCTACCGCCATCTACGGTTTCTATGCTCCATCTGTTATTGTTGGCGTGGTCGGTTGTGAAGCCACACAACGCCTTTCACCCTCCCGCCCACCATCGCACTAAATAGATTTTAGACTTGCACTCGACAGGGCTAAAGACCTTTAGATGTGTAATCAACTGTAAAACAAGTTCCCTATAAACAAAATTATTTTTTTAACTCCACCTCAAATCATTAAAAAGTGCAGGTAAGCTAGCAAATACTTTCTGTAAAATATATTTTGAGTTGATTTTTTTTAGCACCGAGTCCTACTACTGTGGAGTATGAGTCGTAGTGCGCTCTTGAACTATGGGCCCACTGTGTGGCGCGCTCTTGCTCTCTGGCTTCCACGCGGGCGGGACCACAGTTCAACTCTCACTCACTTTACTAACTTAGCTTGGGTCAGTCAAACATGATAGCGCTTGCTTGCACATCAAACAAAACAGTTAAATCAGACATTGTTCTTTATAGATCAACTGTAATTGTAACATTACACTATCCTGTAAACCTTAAATGTTTAACAAAGGCTTTCAGCCATTACCAATTAATAAAAGCTCAATAATCTGGTATCAAACATTGTTCTTTATTTGTATCACTTGTGGTTATAATCAAAATTATCACGCCTCCAGTAACTAGGTGGTAAAAAAGGTCTAATGAACAACAAACAAACAAGATGAAGGTTCCAAGAAGGTTTCATGCTAACAGAGCTAACAAGAGGCTTTCCCTACCTGCTCAGGTTATACGCTTATGTACAAATTACGCTAATGGTTTTAGGGATTAGGAAGGTTATATTTAAAGGAAGTGTATATAAATTTGCCTAGTAGGAGAGTGTTAAACCATTTTGTAAAAACCTCCCTCAGTACATCCGACTGAGATTTTAACCTCAACCTATCCGTCACCGACAGTCTAGTCTACTGAGAGAGTAGCGCATTAGACTATGCGGCCACTGAAGCTGATTTTTTTAGATTTAATTTACCAACTTGTTCTTTTTAAGGAAGACTGGTGGTTTTATTTTAAATACTGCTCTAAGTTTGTAGGCCTATTTATATTATTTTAATATATAACACTAAAAAGAAAAAATTCTGTGGTTGCATGGTCTACACAAAAGACTAGACAACCAATGATGATGGAGTCGGGGTTCTAGTCTCGGTCAGGTGTATTAAGCCGGAGTTAGTTCTTCCATAAATAGCTTTCCACTGTCTTTTCTTGCAAATGCAAATATTATCACTTTAAATTATTCAATCTTGCTAATCCTTAATACATTAGCGTAGCTAGCCCAAAGAGATACAAAACAAAACCAAAAAGAAACATCTGTATCTAAAATACCTTTATTATAAATATAGATAGCTTAGGTACCTTTTCCATAACCAACTTTTAACAACATCTGATGTCAGTTCGCTCACAGCTTTGTAAACGTTTGTGTTATTTTATCATTTCACTCAAAATATAGGCCTATTATAAAAATATTCAAAACCGGAGTTTATATAACTTAGGTCTACATTAGGTTTACAAACGCTTCTATTTTTTTAAATTATAGTTTAAATCTATAAATAAACCTATTCTCACTCTAAACATACATCAAACTCTTTACACACAGGTAATGAATGAATGATGTGTTCTTTAATTTGTTTTATCATTTTCCTTTTTTTATTCTCCTATTTTAAGAACGTATGATAGTTGTATCGATTATAAAACAATACAACCGTAGTCATCAGATGGAAGGCAAATTATTGCAGATGTTTTTCTTACATTCATTCATAGTAGCATTGTAAAGTGTGAACTGTGTTACTATTTAATTGATAGTAGTAGGGAAGGAATGGGGATATTGCACCTGTTGCAAATATCTTGTGAATTTTCACAATTTTGCAAAAAAAAGTTGGCATGATATTCAGAATACTGGTTGATATTTGCGGTATGTTTTGCAATTTTTTTTCACAATATTGCCATGGTAGGGCTAGTTACGCTTTAAATTGGCAAAGTTATTTCGTTATTGGCGTAGTTATTCTCTAATTTGGCAAAGTTATATGGTTATTCTTGGGGGTCATGAAGTGTTCCCTGAGTCTCTAGATGGGTGTATAGATGCGGAGGGGGTCTATGGAGGGGTGTATAGATGTGTAGGGGAAATGTGGTCTTCCCCTCTTTAGAATCACGCTTGTTTTATTTTTCCTCTCATGGACTGGAACGTTGAGATGATTATAAACTTTAACCTCTTGATGCTTTCCACAAATGTCTTGTTTTTAATCACTCACATCAGTATATTATACATTTAACTCTATTGCCCTCCCCCAACCTTCGATATTGTGTGTGTGTGTGTGTGTGGGGGGGGGGGGGGGCGTAAGTATCAGTGCTGACCTTAAACCTCTGCTTATCATTTATTAAATACATGTTACATGCATCTTGCAATAAAGTCCCTAGTTGAGTTATCACTTTAGATTAACTTGGAGCTTTAAATTGAACTGCTCAATTTATATGTTTTTTAATTGACACGTGTTCCACTTCCTCAACACGTGTAAAGGGTCAATATGATTGGAAGATAATGGAAAACTACATTATTATTCAGTTGTTTGACTAGGGGAATGCCGTTAGACAGATATCTAGCTATATAAGAGGAAAAATGTTATGTGATTATTTCATTATAGTATTTTTGACTGGGCTTTATTACACTTAGACAGCAACTTTCAACCACGAACTCACTCGCCACATTAAAGAATATATTCGTGTCTACTTTAAAAACTCTTAATATTACAGAGATTAATATTGGGGAAATATATTTGATCGATTCTTTTAACCTATCAATACTAAATACGAAAGGAAATTTTTAGTATACCTTAATGGTAATATTATTATTTTTTTCTTCCAAATAGACAGTGGCGGCTCTTAACTAAAATTAGTGGGGTGCTGCTCCAGAAAATGTTTAGCCTTTGTTTTAAAATTGTGTAAAAGGGAAAAAAAAAACATGTATAAAAAGAAAATTTATTCAGGAACTTGATAAAATATTAACAACAAAACTTTTTTACTTAATTTAACTTAAATAGTTACAGTTCAAACTTGATCTATTCATTTTAAAATTAAATCCATTCTTCATATTTTAATTTGCGCAAAAGTTCAATAATTTTCTCCTTGATTCTTATGACAACTGAGGAAATTTTTCTCCATTGAAAGTACTGCAAGCGCATTTAGTCTTTCCGAATTCATAGTGCTTCTTAAAAAAAAAGTTTGTATTCTTTTCAATATTGAAAAGCATTGCTCTGCCTCTGATGTAGTCATGGGAATTGTCTAGATGATTTTTATCATTTTAGTAATTTCACTAAAAACCTAATCTAGATTATTTTCCAAGATAAATTTCAGAAGCTCAATTAATTTGCAATATTCATGAATATCAGTCATACAATAAAATACTTTTAGTTCAGTTTCAAGCTTTTCTTTGTCAATCATGGGATAAGCTTCAATGGTCAGTACTATCTCTTTTGTGGGATGTTCATTCTTAAATCTAGTGAAGCAATTCTTGCTGAACAACTTAGCAGCTACTAAGTGTTAGTGGAGAACCAAAACTTGAAATTATCAGCATTCAGGTATTTTAAAATTCCTGTTGCTTCTGCAATGGTTTGATCTGCATTTGATGTTGACTGAATTTCAGTAAGACAGTTTTTTAAAGGTTGCAAATTTTCATGAACTCTGTTTATGGTCCGTATGTTGAAATTCCACCTTGTAGAGGATGGACGTGGAATGCTGACGTCCATATTGTTTTTGAGAATGTACACACGTTGTGGTGATCTTGAGAAGAATGTTGAAATAGCCAGAATATTAGAGAACAAAATTCTTAGGTTTTGTGTAATACTTGCTGCATTTCTCATTATTAAATTATGTTGATGTGCATTACAGTGAATGAAATGTGCATTATTATAAACGGCTTTTATTTTTGATTGAACTCCTGCTTTTTTTGCCTTTCATGACATTTGCACCATCAAATGTCTGAGCTATCAGTTTTTGTCCATTTTCTTGAAGGGTTATGTCCAATTGTTCTCAAATACGTTTTTATATGCCATCTGCAGTTTGATTTTATGGAATAAAGAATCCCCAAAAACGCTTAAATATTTCTCCATTCAATACGTACCGTAGAACAAGGACCATTTGAGTGTGTTCTGAAACATCTGTTGTGTCATCAGCCATGACAATTACAAAAGAAGCTTTTCTAATTTCCGTCCTTATCTCCTCATGGTATATTTATTGCAGGCAATCAAGTATCTCATTCTGAATGGTCTTAGAAACACCTTTGAAGACTGCACTGGTTTCTAAGTGATTCTTCAAATATGAATCTAATTTAGATGCAAAATTTACTAATCCTCTAAATACCCCTGGATTTACTGAATTGTCTTTTTCATCATGTCCACGTAAGGGAGTTTCAAAGTTTCCACAAAAGTAAATGCAGTCTATTATTTTGAACAAAATTTCACGATTCTTTTTTAACTTTTATATTATGCTCATTGATTGAAAGTCTGTATGCCTCACTAAGTTTCTCCTTAATACTTATGATTCCTAAAAGTGACAGTGAAATAACACTATCAACATGCTTATTTGACTGCTCATGCTTTTCAGTTTTTTCTTTCATTTTGTTTATATTTCTAAAACCATCTTTTGTCCACGGTAAATCACCTCCAAACAGCAAATACAGGAAGCAAAACAGTGCATTTTTTACTTCACAGCCGCAAAGCCAACTTTTCCGTTGGTACCATTCAGAATTAAAGCTACGAATATTTTTCTTGTTGCTTTTACCTGGCTGAGATATTAGAATATAAGGTGTTGAACGACCTCTTTTCTTAACTGTAACTTTCTCATGGAGAGATAGCTGTGAAAACTTAAGCTGTTGAAGTTAACTTAAGTCACAGAACTTATTTCTTGGGGATGCAAGGCCATGGTTAAGGTTTTCTTTTAAATAAAAGAACCGAAAAAAAATGAATCAAATAGAATAGCTGGAAGCAGAATAATAGTCTAATTCTACACTCTTCTACACTTTATCACATTCAAGAATATGGTACACGGTTTCTAAGCACAACACACACCGAGTAAAAAAAACTTCCTTCCGCCATCACACCAGAGCCGGCACTGCGAGAGTAACAGTGCTCTCTCTACCTGGCAGTCCCGCCTTCATCCCCACCCACCTTCTATGTGCGCATGCGCACAACAGTCAAACACTATGTCACTGGCACTGTGAAGTGCACAGTTCAATACAAATATTATTTGTGCAGTTAAAAAAAAATCACAATCGAAGGTTATTTTAAAGAACAAAACCTCTAAGGGCGGCATTTCGAAGACTTGCATCATATTGAGAAAATCTACCGCACAGCCCTGTGAATATTATAAGTTCAAGAGAACCGGAATCGTTTCCACTATGGTTGTGAACTTGAAGATCGTTAACTGTTTATTGAAGCTCAAACCTATCAAAGGAGCACCTTTCAAAGAGTCAGAAAGCGATTTCATATCTTTCATGTTGCTATCACAAAATCACTAAGCACTAAGCAAGCTCCTAAAGATGAACTTGCTGGGCTAACCTGATGGAGATAACGTTGAAAAGTAGGAAGAAATTTCTCGCGAGAGATTGCATAACAAATATGTATTGCTTTCTTTTCTTTAAAAGCCACTAGCCCATTACGATAGCTCTTACAGTGTACGTTATGACGGTAAAACGTCCACGATTGTAGACACGCATGTCCTGTTTGATGAGAGTGATGGGGCTGTGATTCTCAATAATATCATGGCTAATTACGCTCGAGAACTTTTAGAATTGATCTTCAGAAAAGCGCCAATGGGTTACACCAAAATGGTTCTGAATTTGTAAAAGTCTATGCTCGAGGAAAAGAACGTGCATATATTCAGGAACAAACCTTACAGTCATTTCAAGTCACGCACAGGATCCAAGTATTTACGCAACATTGAACCAATGGTCCAGGATTAGCTCGAGGGGAAAGGATTATGCAAGATGTAGATAGGAATAGGGATTGATTATACTTATTGGGATGCCCCAAATGAATTAGTCTATCGGTTACGACTCTTGCACGCTTCGAAAGAAGCATTTCATTCATCGCATGACAACAAGATCGTTTTGATCAAAGAAAAATGTCAAGGAGAAGATTGCAAGTGAACTTGATCGACACGCAAGTCGTCACTTTGCTATAAGACATGTTAGCGTATGAGGACTGAATGAGCTATGACAAACTGATCTGGTCAAGATGATACTTTAATCCTGATCAAACAAGAGATTCAAGTACTTCCTCACCGCCAGTGACGTCTATTTCAAATAACCTTGGGCTACACCTGTCAAAGCTAGGATGAGGGAAAATATTACTGCAGCTATGACGTACGTTCTTTGCAAGGTGACCGCAAACAGTTTACCCCTCGTACATAATCTGTAGACGAATAATTGCTCAGAGTTTCACAGTTTTAATTTCAAAGATCTCATGGTGAGAAGGCGGATCAATTGACCTACAGCCGCTCATTGGTTGTGGTTAATCACATGTTAAGAACTAGGTGGGGGAGAAGGGAAGAGAATCAGGTTCAGCGAATGGGGAACAAGCATAAACCAATTTGGAGTAGTATATGCATTTTTCCTTCACTGAGGATGCCAAAGAAAATGATGAAAATTAAGTATATAGGAAAAAGACCACAAGGGAGGTCAAGAAGAGATGGGAGGAGCATATAACAGAAGGTGTGCAGGGGAGAGGAGAAGATTGGAAGCAACTAAAGGAGGAAAAATATTGGAAGGATAGAGGCAGATGGAGGCATTTTACTAAAGTGACCCGGCCACAGGATGGTGACAGTTGATGATGATGATGATGATGATGATAAATAAATCTGGTAACATTTCCTAGCTGTCAGATAAGGCTACAAATCAGGGTTTACACTCACTTGGTAATGTTCCACCGTGCAGACATGTGTTGTGTCTGTTGAGATGTTGAGAGCTCAGTGAACAATAGCCTGAAGGACTAGGGCTAGGAGGACCCAACATTCCTATAAAACATCAACATCACTTCTCACTAGAATGTAAAGTATAAAATCATCAATGAAAGATACACACATGAGCAGATGTAAATATTACAATTTATTAGTACTGAACACAGTTTTGGTGTATGTGTGTGTGTATATATATATATATATATATATATATATATATATTATATATATATATGTATATATACAAACCAATAAAAGAAAAAAATATTAATAATTCCCAAATAAATAATTAATATTTTTTTCCTTTAATTGGTTTTTCCCATTAGTGCATAGAAAGCTAGACTGGTGGGTGGGACCAAAAGTAAACATAAAATATGTAAATCTGATTATTGTGTATCACATGTTTAGCGATTTGGCAATGTATCTACACTTCAATTGTTTGTGGTAAAGTAGTGCAGGTTGAAATGGGGGTGCTAGGGTACTTGCCTAATACCTCTAGTATTGTTGTGAAAAAATGCTGGCTTGCAATCATTGCTGCCTCCCTGGGGTGCACCTCATATCTCCCAGATTGGGATACGCCATAGTTTGAAGACCACTGCATTAGGCACATATACTAAAATTATTGTAGCCAGCGTGAATCTCCAGTTGACAGCACAGTGCTTTGTTTAAAAACTATCTGTGTACGTTGTCCTACGTACCGTGATATCTTGCATTGCTGTTAGTCCTCCTCCTGCCATAATAAGCTTGGGACAAGGGAAGTATTTCCAATGTGACGACGGTGGAAGATTGTAACAGCTCCATGACGTCACAGATTGATAAGCCACTACCTTCCACACGTGTTTCATCTACTGCCAGGATCTGGTCTCCCACATGGAGGGCACCACATCTACGTAATACATACATGTGCCGGAGTACAATATGGTAAAATCATCAGTCACTTTAGAAGCTGGAGGGCGCAGCCTGTTTAATTCATAAATTATTTCTAAATAATATATTTAAAAGAAGACACAAATTTCGGAATATGTTTTGCTAAATATTCATTTAGTTAAACTCAAAATTAATATCACAAACAACATGGAAATATAAAAAAAAACTTCCCCCAAAGGACGTGGATGTGTTGTAGAAACTCTGCAGCTGTGTAATGTGCATGAATATATAGGTATGTATGTTTTCACTTTGTTCCATACAAAATTCAGGACATGGCCTACCTAATGAATTCAATTCTCTTTTTTGATCAAGAGTTAATCTTGCAATATTCTTTGCCTTAAGCGCCTGAATTGAACTATTCATATTAAGCCTAGTTCACCGAGAAGGAAAGAACAGAGCCACAGCCCCTAGGTTACAAATATTGCACTCCTTTTCGAGGCTTTACTCCTTCAACGTTGGGATTGCTAGGTGCGACCCCCAGTGACTACAGCGCAATCAAGTGAGCATTTTGTAAACGACTCACTTTAAACTCAAATGTACTAAAAGGCAGATACGAAATATGAGCTCCTGTCGGCTGGCGGTCACCGAGAAAGCTTCAGGTAGCGCCCTCCTCCGTCTAACCCCTTCCCCCTCATCAAAAGTACCCTAATCCTGCCACACAAATAAGTTTACTCTGACTGCACATTACAAAGAAAACTTAAAACACAATGAACCCCTTTTTTTTTTAACTAAGGGACTGGCTGTCAACTGCAATTATTTATTAAGGAGCCTTGAGAAGAATTGCAGACTTTTTAGAAATACCAATTTATTTAACAAGTGGTTAGATATTTTCTAATATTGTTTTCAACAAAATGAGGCTGAAAGTTCTGACTAATTAGATAGTTTAAATTTTAATTATAAAGTGATTTTTAAATGTGTGATATCTTCTATAGAACCCCACAAATTGTGACCCTATCAAAACATGATTATTTGATAGAGGAAGGCTAGATACTATACCGTGTGGCCACCAATGCAGGTCTATAATATTTATTTGATGCTATGTATTTAAAATCATTATTGTATACTTGAAATAATTTAAAAACTGGTAATTTCCCGGTGTAAATTAGAATTCCCACACTTAAGTAATTAAAGTTAAAACAAAAATATTGGGATGGTTTTAAATAGTTTTAAGGGTTTCTGTTATTTAAAATTGCGTAGTAATCACTGAATTTAAATTATTGTATTTTGTGTGAGTACTTATCTTAAAAGTTAGCAAGCTTTCTTTTATGAATTACTAGCAATCCTGCACGGCATTGTTCGTGACCCCTTGTGGCATAAGAATTATATAGACATCCTCCCCCCCATGTTACCCGTATATCTGAAACTTAATTCTAAAACAGAAAATATTTTCTTCAAAAATTTGTTTAAAATATAACAATTAAAAAGATAATTGAAAATCTAAAAATCCTGCTTCAAGGTGCAATCGGACCACTTTCGTTCCACCTATGTTAAAAAGGTCAGATCTCTGCGTGCTGTAGATTTGGCTATCATCGCACACAAACAAACACTTCCTTTTAATATCATAAACTATGATGTAACATTGTGGCTTATAAAATACCGCTGTAGGCTATTCTAGTCCATTAAATTATTGATGTCACCTTTCAGAGTAAACTGATTGTTAGCTACATAGATATTATTTTTATACGTGAGATACAAAATAAATAGGTATCTCAAAATGATTTACTAGTTAACATATTTTGTTATTAAATGAATGGTTTTTAAATAGGAGCTAATGAGTATGAAACCATACACATATAATTTTAACGTTTTTTTATCATCACAAATTAAGATTATATACTTATTGGTTTTACCGTTCGATGTTTTAAATTTGCTGGCTATTTGCATACAAGATAGAACGGAAATTTCACTGTAAACTCTGCATGAATACATTAACAAAGTGTGATGCCAGCATGGAGTCATGGTATTATTATTAAATTATTCATAGGGCATATCTCAATAAAGGGCATGATGACTTAAGGAATCTCAAATCCCCTACAGATATGTTCACACACATTTCCTAGAAACATTTATTGAGCAATTTCCTTATGTGCAACAAAGAAGGTATTGTACATATAATGTTAGGAAAGGCATTGAAGAAAATAAGGATAATATAGCCTCATTGGCTTAAACAATGCAAAAAGCACAATCTATTTTTCATAAAGCAACCTCCTTAAAGTTAGAATCCACAATCACATGTTGTGGACTGCAAAGGAGAATATTTAATGTTTAGGGAAACAGACGCAGAAAATATGGAACATATTACACCAATAATCTCATCTCATTGAGTGAAATTTGGAGAGTTGAGTACTTGTGAATTTAAGCTGATTTTGATCCCAATTAAATGTAATAAATTAACTGTGTTTTGACATATTTCTATGAATCTAGACTCTGGTCTCCAAATTAATATTTGTAGCGTGTTGCATTTTGAAACGTTGAAATAATGTAAGGATTTATAAGTAGTAGTATTGAATGATTGTGATCGTTTTACAAACAAAACCAGCTGTTTGGCTTAAGCTTTAGGTTAACAACTTTGGTTTTTAAATAGTAGGCTTGGATAGTAGGTATGTTTCAATAAAACACTTTAGTTGTTAAAGTGTGTAAGAGCTCAAATATGCATCAATTTCTAACTAAACACACTTCATAAGACTATATAACTATAGTTGATAGGTTAAAAATAAATACAATATCCAAATTATTACTGTATAACTCAAAAACTTACATAAGTGGCCAATATAATATTTACTACTTTTTGCATCTTAAATTGTGATTATTTTACTCCATAGTGCCATTGAGCCTTTAGTTGAAAGTAGTTTTAAGAATGTATAGAAATGTGTTTGTATCATTGAAGCGTATAAGACTATGATTTGTGCTCATCTTTACATAAATAAACACATTTTACTTTCTCTCGACACCTTGAAAAGTAAAGTACTTTGTTCGTAAGAAAGATCCAAATGTTGATAATTGTAACCCTCTCCCCCGAAACGGTGTTGGTTTGTGATGCCGTCACCTGTGTGTCTACATTCAGAACTAAAGCCGACATCATTTTACTGATCAGGCTAAAACTCAGTATATATGGTTTTATAAGGTTCCCTCGAGGAGTTTTGGGAGTTAGATATCTTACCCTATAATTGAGGGTAGTTTAGTAAAGGTAAAAAAGAGAGAAAACAAGCTATCTCGAAATCCACTGTAACGATTTTTATTAAATTTCGTATCTGGGCAATGTTTATCATTATAAATTTATCATCCCATAAACATAAATTTAAGGGTAATTTACATAAGTAAATATTGCCAATTTTAATCATATATTTGGAAGTATTTGAAACACGAAATAACTCAATATTGTAAGATTGTAACAAAAATTAAATTAAAAAAAAACCTTTACTTGAAATATATTTTTTATAAACCAATATTACGTAAGGATTTTTTTCATTACTTTGACCCCTCTTACTCCCCAAATCTCCCTACTTAAGGAATTGTAAGATTTCTCGTTCCCTCCTTTCCCCTGATTGATCTTACGTAATTTTCTTACAATTTGGTAAATTATATTATTTTAGACAAAAGGCTTCGTGATGGGAAATTATAAAATATTTATCACAGTAAAATTAGGTTTAAAACAACATAAATAAATGACAGTTTATAGTTATGTATAGCTGTGTACGTCTATAGGCAATGATTCAGCGCCATCTGTCGTCGCTAGGTGCAACCTTTTTGACTGCGCGTCTGTAAAAGTGTTTTTTTAGATTTGGTCTAACCATAAACATTGATAAAATCCTTAGTTAAGATGGAATCTGTCCACCCCCACGAAAACTTAAGAAATTACTGATCACTCCCAACCAAAAAATCCTTACGTAATTCTTGAAAGGTCCCCAGCTTCCAAGCCATTGGCAAATATTTTAAAAAAAATCTAGGTCTCAGAAAACAGGAGTTTATAATTCGTCTTTTTGATGAAAATATGTAAAATCTGTAAAATATGAATAGTAAACAATACGTTTCTTTCATTTATGCCTCTTGGTGGAATGTGGTGGCCATTTTTTCCATCATGTTTCTGTAAAAATGTATATTATCTGGTTTCACAAATATTACAAGTTTTAAGTAAATGTTTCCATTTTTAGACAAAATAGAGAGAAGTCGGTTTAGTGCACCATACCATTTAAATATTGAGGCTAATTATTAGCCTTAATAATATGGACACAAGTTAATATTATACAACTTATAAGCTTGTTTGTAGTTTCGTCTTTATTAAAACATTATTTCTCACTTAGTAGATACCAAAACTAATATCATAGAAGAATCATCTATTGAAAACAATTATATAAAGTTAATTTCGGCCAAATAGTCCATTTCAACTGCTATTTAAAAATAATATATCTAAATATTAGAAGTATAAAGCACAAATATAAGGATTTATTATGTTTTCTCTCTTATATTAAGCTAAATATTGATTTAATAATATTAGCATTATTCTGGATATACTGGGATGAGACATTATTGCTTTCAATTCCAAACTACAGGGCCAATTATGCCCGTAGAAACAATAAATTAGGTGGGGAAATTTGGGGTTTTGTTAGAAGAGCTTAATGGTTTCTAACATGGACATTTGAAACTTTTAGTAAAGGTTCCTTATTGGCTATAGACCAGAGATAAGACCGAATTTTGTGAAATTCAACCACCTTTAAGAAATACAATTTTAATTGTATGAAAATATTGTTATATTATAGTAAAATAATCTTATACTGAGAGAGTTTTCAGTTTAATTTTTTTAAATATTTATTTATATTCCTCTTTACTAAAATAATAAGAGATATTTAATTTTCCATACAGTCACGAGAAGGTGTTGGACAATTGTAATTGGACAAAACATTATGAGCTTTTTGTTGTGCAATCCTAACGCGCGTTTAGGGAGATAAGCTTCATTTTCAAACTTGATTTTATTATAAACTGATTTAAAACCGATTTGTTAACTTTCATTGCACATTAATATAAAATAATACTGAAACTTAGTTCCCTTTCGAGCTATACGCTTATGGGTTAGGATTTGAGAAGTTTAGATATAGAGGACGTGAACCCACATTTGCGCGGAGGGAGAGTGGAAAACCATTTAGGGAAAACCACCCCAGTTCAACTGAGCGAGATTCTAACCTAGGTCTCCCCGTCCTCGGCAGTCTAGTTCAACACGAAACTAGTGCGTTAGCTAACTATGCCACCAAGGTGGGTATTAGTATAAGATAATGTTGAATATAATCATTCCAGTGTTTAAAATAAGGGGATGTTACCAATACCAAATATACTTAGGAAACTCTTTCCATTGTACGTTCCATGCTTTTAACTTTTTATTTTAGTTAATAAAGTAGCATATCACTTGTGTATTTTGTTTATATTAATTTGACAACAACATGTAAAAATAAATGCAACCTTTACAACTTAAGTATTTAATTTTAATTACTGATATATTTTGTGCGCTATGTCTTACTTCTCACTATAGCTATCCGCGTATTTACTCCTAAGGACACGCCTCGGTGGCGTAGTTGGCTAACGCGCTTGTCGTGTTGAGCTCGACTGCTGAGGACGGGGAGATCGAGGTTCGAATCTCGGTCGGGTGAACTGGGGTGGTTTTTCCTAAATGGTTCTCCACTCTCCCTCCACGCAAATGCGGGTTCACTTACTCTAAATCAACCTTCCAATTCCTAATCCATTAGCGTAGTTAGTACTTAAAGTGTATAACCCGAACGGGTAGTAAGACGCGGTGCTAAATATTATTAATATTATAATACTCCTAAGGATAAGGAATGAGGAAGGTAAAATGTTTGGGAAATGTGCCCGTATTTGCGTTGAAGGAGAATTATAAGCATATTAGGAAAAAACACTCTCAGTACACTCCATCGGGATTCGAACACTGATACCCTAGTTATTTGCAGTCCAGTCTAACGAAGAAGGGAATCCTAAAGAATGGTGACCGCAGAAGCTGGTCACAAAATATTTAATAATTCATTTACAAGTGCATTTCCAAGACTAGTGTCTCTTACGTTTAAACTATAGAAGTACTGGCATTGTATATTTGGGTCCAACACTCAATTGTTTGAAAAGTTTTGTTCAATGAAATGGGAAGCGGCGGGGCTAAGGGACTACCGCTACCTGGACTATTGTACTCGGAGAGACAGCAATTCTTAGCTTGTCTTTCTCACGAGGAACATTTTGCAAGTGGGTTGTTTTAAAGGATTCTCACTTGGAAGCGCTGTTATCACTGGACATTTTAAGTTCTACCTGACTCGAGGAGCGCAACAAATCTCCCGTAAGGCTGTGTATCTGTTATTTCTTTGTCTGTGGCCTAGTTACAAAAAATATTAAAACATATAGCTCAAATAAACATTATCCTAAAATAACCCTACATAATATTATTATAAACACACACATCCTCAAGATGCAGGAGCACGCAGGATGACTGACAACTATTGCTGGTTCAAGCTATACACATATCACAAGCTTTCAACCTTAGGGCGCATAAGGGAGTGCGCCTTCGAAAGAAGAATAAGCAATGCTAGCTAGCTATAGCAGGATGGTGACAACGGGTTAAGGGGAGGGAAGGTTTGGTTTCACAGTCAGGCGCTGACCGTAGCGCGCCTGAATGCATGCCATTTGATGATAAGAGGTGAAGGGGTGGGAAGGTTTGGTTTCACAATATCAGGCGCTGACCGCCTCGCGCCCGACCGCATGCCACTTTAAAAACATTGCCTGCTATTACTTAAACCAAAAACATATTTTTCTTGAAACTATTATGGCAAGATAAAATTGTCGTGAGAGTGCGAATAATAACTTTAAAAGGAACTGAGGATTCGTGGGGTTGGGGGGCGCGCGCCTCCGCGCCTTAGGGACGAGCCGCCCCTGAAAATCATGATACTTGAGACTCATGTTTACCTTTACTTCAATCTAAACTCATTTTAAAAGTTCGATAGCGAGGCGTTGGGTTAGGAAGGATAATCTCATCTATACAAAAAGGTTTTGACAAAGGAGATAAACATCCCTTTACGTAAAAAAGGTGTGAAATTGAAATTTTAATGGTCTTTTTTTAAAGCATAGTGACATATTATCAAGAGCACAAAGCAAAGGTGTCAGTTCCAATTGACAAGATAGCCTGATGCTTTTTCGCGTAGTGCACCCGGAGAATCAAGCCTGCGGGGAGCTAGGAGGGTAATCCACGCGCAACTGTTCATCTTAGCCACTGAAGGCAACCAGTAAGGTATCTCCGAATCATGAGTGTTACATTTGACCATATAAATTCTGTTTCAAAGTTTTATTTCAGTGTAGATCAGTGGTGAATTCTGACCTCAGAATAAGGGCATGCGTTCGTGAGGAACTGATGAAGCGGGGGTCCAGGAACTTTTGAAATTTCTTGTTGAAAAAGTTACATTTTATATAAGTTTTTTAGTTACATTTTGAAAATAACCACTTCATAATTGCAGGGTTATTAGGTTGGAAAACGTCCGGTTTACGGAGACTTCAATTTTTAATTAAGACCCATATACTTTATCTCTCTAACACAATGAATAACATAGTTCTAACTCTCAATAGCCATATATCACTCTTTAAAATAAAATATCTTTATACCACTATAAAGTTAAATTACAAATGGTTGGATGAACAAATTAATATAATAACTAAAACAAATGAAACGCAATACACGTCATACTCACAAAATAACTGTAAGCGTGGCGTGGCCAGACTGAATAATAGCGTTGAGACTACGGCATGCATCACTGCCCCTTAGACTAGCGTGCCTGGTAGCGTTGAGACTACCGCATGCATCACTGCCCCTCTAGACTAGCGTACTGGTAGCGTTGAGACTACCGCATGCATCACTGCCCTCTAGACTAGCGTGCTGGTAGCGTTGAGACTACCGCATGCATCACTGCCCCTCTAGACTAGCGTGCCTGGTAGCGTTGAGATTACCGCATGCATCACTGCCCCTTAGACTAGCGTGCCTGGTAGCGTTGAGACTACCGCATGCATCACTGCCCTCTAGACTAGCGTACCTGGTAGCGTTGAGACTACCGCATGCATCACTGCCCTCTAGACTAGCGTGCCTGGTAGCGTTGAGACTACCGCATGCATCACTGCCCTCTAGACTAGCGTGCCTGGTAGCGTTGAGATTACCGCATGCATCACTGCCCCTCTAGACTAGCGTGCCTGGTAGCGTTGAGACTACCGCATGCATCACTGCCCCTCTAGACTAGCGTGCCTGGTAGCGTTGAGACTACCGCATGCATCACTGCCCCTCTAGACTAGCGTACCTGGTAGCGTTGAGACTACCGCATGCATCACTGCGGGTAACATACAGAGTCAGGCGCTATGCTACCATGCCGAGGTAAACATGTCCATCAAAGTAATAATATTAATAGGATTGTAAAAAAATCCTTTTACTCTGTAGTCGCCCCTGGTGTAGATAAGTTTAATTTTGTGATTGTAACTTGATTTTTTTTATTTTATTGAGTTTTTTTTTAAAAAATTGTATATATCAGTATATATCAGTAATGTTTTAGGATTTAGTGTATGTACCATATAAAATAAAAGATACTGAACTCCACACAAACTTTTTAGTTCTAGTGTTTAAAAATGTAGATATTTACACAAAACTCGTAGTATATGTGAAACTAGATAATATACATTATCAAACCCAAGCAAAAATTATGCTATACTTATGTAAAGCATTTTTTGACTCCTGGTTTTAAATTTTATTTTAAAAGAATTAAAGTCTTCACTGTATATTTGGATGAATAAAAAGATCAATACTGGGTCCACATGGGTCAACACTTTGTAATAAAATTTCAACTTCGAGTTAAAAAAATTAAATTTGATTAGGGGATGTACAACTTATGGTTATCGCATTGCTATTAAATTCCTCATTTATAAAGTTTGACAAATAAAAAAGGTAAATATTGACTATCGAGTCTAAAATTATAGAGATAGAACAGTGCTGTACAAACATTACCCTAAGAGGTTGAAGGAAAGAGAACAAACACTTTTTGAGATAATTACTTATTTCTTACTTTACTCTTACCGTGCCTGCCTTAAAATGTGAGTGAAGAATGACCCTGGACACAGGACGATTCCTGGATAGCTCAGCGGTTAGGGCATTGGCGTACTAAGCCAAAGGTCCCGAGTTCGATTCCCGTGTCCAGTTGTCATATTTCAATGTTCAAAACATGATAAAATGTATCTGGTCACACATAAGATAGTGTAATGTTCACCTCTCTGCTATACTGGCTGCGATGACGCCCTCGATGATAATCCTGCCAGTGCTGGTGGCCGCTAGAGTTACTCCCAAGTCCTTGTCACAGGGTCGTTCAATCTCCACCAAGAGTCGTCCAGTGGCGCTGCGCACGCACTCGAGCAAATTCACGTCATATTCCACAGTCATTGTGGTGGTAGCACACTCTGAACTGTTGAGCAGTTCCTGAGCCTCTGTCAATGTCGCTTCATTCAGAGATGTGCCATTCACTGCAATCAGTCGGTCTCCAGACCTCAAAGTGCCTTCTCTAGAAATATAGGAGAACTTTGGTTAGACTATTACAATCACTGAAATACCAAAATTTAATGTAGTAAAGATACAAAAAAGGAAATAATATGTCCATACAGCAGCATAAAACCCAAATATTTTTTCAAAGAGCCCGTTCATACAAGATTGTACAATTCTAAAATAATATTTAGTAAATATAATAATGAGGTTTCCATTAATATTCATTTTTATGTTTGTAATTTTCTGTATATTTATTTATTAATACTTTTAGGCCCTACTAATATTATCAGCCTAACTTAGCGATACTCACTGCAGCGTTTTTTTTTTGCCACGTGACTAAAATTCTCGCGAATAATTCTAATGTCCCTTTCATAATAGAGGGAAAATCCCGTTTGTTTCCAACCCGTTCAATTTCTGTTGTGCTAGTGACGGGGTTAAGAATACATCAAAAACCCGCGTCAACTCCGACACCTCCCACCAAGGGGTGTCGGTAGGTAAGAAACGCCTGGCTGAATTTTCTTCGGACTCGGAAGACTAGGTTACACGCTTCGCAAGTGTCGACAGCTCGTGCATTCCGTGGTCGTGGAGGGACTGTCTTCAGGACCAGACCTAACGTTGATGCGTGATGATTCGAGCAGAAGGGGTAAGGCCGGTAACACCAGGAATCTACCGGGGGGCAACAAATAACCATTTAGGCGGTAGCTCTGGTGATGAGAGTGAGGTAAACGGTAGCCTGGGCTAAGGTGCACCAGCTTTGGGCAAAGGTGGGAAGAGGCAGAAACCTAAGAGTAACAACGCAAGTCACGCCTCATCCCAGCCTGATACTGGTGGTTCTGGGCCGGCTCACAAAGCCAAGGGGAAGATCCCTCCCATCATATTGTGTGACGTGGAGGATTACTACAAGATTGCGAGGGCCAGCCAATCCAAGGATCAAGAGCCTGTGGAAGTGGTCAGGCAGCCGGGGGATCAAGTGCCCCTCCAGTGTGGGTCTGAGGAAGCTTGCCACGCCCTCCAGAAGTTCCTGCCGAGCTTGGCCCTCCAGAAGTGGTTCTACGAGCTAGGATGGAAGTGATGATCATGGTCTTGGTGAAGGGACTCCTGATACGGACAAACCTTGGCGATATCCAGGAAGAACTGGTGGAAATGGGTTTCCCCGTGAAATCCGTCACCAAGATGCTCTCACAGTGGAAACGGGATAAAAGGGCCGGAGAAAGGCAGTGGTTGCCGAACCTCGTTGTCTCTCTGACTCCCAGGGAACATATCGAAAGGCTGTACTCCATGTCAGTCCTGTGTGGGTTCCGCGTCAGGGTGGAGAAGTACAAGTCTCCCGGGGCCCGGTTCAGTGCAAGAATTGTTTCCAGTTTGGGCATGTGCGGAGGGATTTCCGTACTAACTCTAGGTGTGGGTTCTGTGGTGATGATCACGAGAGGGGCGGGTGCCAGGAGGAGAGACGATTTCCCCGAAGTACCTTCACTGAACAGGAGCCCACTCCTCAGCGTGGTGGGGCTGTCCCACGTGCAAGTCCTTGTGGGCGGCAGGAACTATACGGGCCTCCAAGGATCAAGAAGGGAGGACGGATGGTTTAAGTGAAGGTCAGAAGCCCTCGAGGTCCGTTGAGATATGGAAGGTGACTGTGACTCCACCTCCAAAACCAAAGCCTCTGGTGCATTCTTTCGCCATTGTGTTGTCAGGGAAACCAAACCCTCTACTTCAGGCTGAGGCACCTGTCAAAGCCACCTTACCAGAACCAGTGGCATCAAGTTCTTCCCTCTCGCTCGAGGACCCATCCAAGACCGCTCCAATCCCAACCCTCATGTCTCCATCCCCCGCAACCTACTCCTCTATCCTCACCCTTTTGCACCCCTCCAACCCTTTCCTATCACTCCCCACTCATACCCTTTCATCCCTGCCACTCCCACACCCAACTCGCTCTCCACACCTACCCCAGAGAGTGAGAGTGCAAAACTCAAAAATGTCATTGAGCTACTAAAGGGCATTCCGGGACTGGATACATGGGACTTTTCATCAAGTCTCTTGAGGAAGGTTCAGGAATCTTCAAGGAGTATCCACGGCCACCTGGTCATGGAGTACATCATCCTCTACCTGGTCTCGCATGGCAGTACACCCGAATAGAGGACCACTAGTGCTGAAGGAGCTCACGGTCGCACTCTGGAACGCCAATGAAGTCGAGAGGAAGAAGGCTGAGCTTGAAAGTTTCCTGGAAAAGCATCTTGTCGAAGTAATGCTGTTGGGAGAAACCCACTTGCGCTCCATAATGAAGTTGGCATTAGCAGAGTTCATCTGCCATTGGAGCGACCAATCGGGGGATGTGGGAAGGGGCTTGACGGCGGTCCTAGTCCGAAGTTGCCTTGACCATCACGTAATCTCGCTTCCTCCCCTCCAACACATGAAAGCAACGGCTATCCTGGTGACCTCTACCCACCCAGTGTGTCTCATTTCCATCTACTTCCCTCCCTACCACCGGTTCAACCGGGCTACGAGGGCTGACATGGAGGTGCTGCTTCGAGGTACCTCACCTGTTTTAATCGGTGGTGACTTCAACGCTAAGCACCCTTCATGGGGCTCTAGGATTATGTGCACTCATGGTGGATTGCCCACGACGTCATAGATCTACACGGCTTGGTGGCTTCTGGCCCCCTCTTCACCCACTTTCCTCACAATCCTTTTGGTGCCCGGACATCCTCTAATTCGTTGTTTCCAGAGGGATCAGAAGGCGGTTAGTACTGAAGTCTCTAGCTGGGATAGACTCAGATCACAACCCGTTCTTGTGAACCTGGGACGTGCAGTGTCCTTCATAACCCGAAAAACCCGACCTAAAGCGCACTGACTTGGTCAGATTCACAAATGTGTTGAGAGAGAGGTTGGGACCCACCCCTACCTTTCGAACAGCAACAGAAATCGATCGCGGTGCGGAGTTCACAACTTCCTCCATCAAAGAGTCACTCGAATATTCGACGCCGAGGCACCATCCTAAGATGGCGCCACAGGCTACTTTTCTTGATTCTATCATCAGGCACGTCCAGGAGAGAAATAGGCTGAGGATGACTTGGAAAATCTCGAGCAACCCGGTAGACAAGGCCAAATAGAGCCGCAAAGTCCATCCGGTTACATATATGGTCCCAGAATACCGGAACAGTGTCCGTGAGGACAAGATTGAGAGCCTGTGTGTGCAAGACAGGTCCCTGTGGTGCATAACGAGGCAATTTATGTGGGTCCCCGACCAAGGCCACCTATTGTAGGTCGTAACGTGGTGGCCAACTCCGACCAGGAGAAGGCCGACGCTCTCGCTGAGCACTTCAAAGCACAATTTGTACTGACTGACGACCCGTGATACCCGGTGCAGATTGCGCACGTGGCTCAGGTTATCGGTGCGGTCTTATACGGACTCTTGGATGAACCTGAACCCATGGAGGCTACAGAAATGTCGTGGGCGTTAGCTGCTCTAAGACTAAACAAGGCCCCCGGACGTGAAGGTATCAATAACGCGGATCTCAGAAAGCTGCTCCTGGAGACGATTAACATCCTTATGGAGTTATTCAACGCTGTACTGCTCCTGAGTCCCTTCTCCGAGATCTGGAAGCACGCCAACGTCCTCTGCTTTCATAAACCAGGTAAGGACCCAGCACTAGCTCGTCTTACCGACTGATCAGCTTGCTCGACTGTTTCGACAAGTTGTTCGAGACACTTATACTGACGAGACTGATCCAACATGTTCACGAGGCAGGCATCTTGGTGGATGAGCAGTTCAGCTTTCAGGCGGGACACGCTACGTCTCACCAACTCGTTCAGCTCGTGGAGCAAGTCACGAGGAACTTCAACATCAAAAGGCTGACTGATACTGTCTTTTTCGACCTGGCAAAGGCCTTTGACCGTGTTTGGCACGAAGGTCTCCTTTTCAAACTCCTCTCCCTGAACCTGCCCTTCTACCTAGTTAAGGTTGTACAATCTTATCTATCCCAACACACCTTTTCCACTACCTTTGGGAACGCCACTTCCCAAGTCAGAAGCATCTGGACTGGAGTGCCACAGGGTTACCTCGTGGGCTAGGTGCTCTTCAGTCTTTATGTGAACGACATTCCAAAATCCCCAGACACCAAGTTGGCACTGTATGCGGACGAAATGTCTCTAGTAGTGGAGTCGTGGCGAGGTCAGATGGTAGGGTAGAAAGGTGACTCCAGACGCACCTGACGCAGTTGGGATGGCTGACCACCTGGAGGACAAATACTAACGTGGAGAAGAGCATTGCAGAGCTCTTCACATGGAAAAGAAAGTTCTACAGGCCAAACCCACTCCGGCTGTTTGGAGAGCAGATAAGATGGGCGAACAGTGCTAAGTACCTGGGACTCAGGCTGGACACCAAACTGATTGGCGACTACTCTGCACTGAGAGACACAACAAGGCGAGGAAAACGCTGGGAATCTTAGGCTCACTGCTTAACATGCGTAGTGCCCTGTCTACAAGGAATGGTCTGACTCTGTACAATCAGTTGCTCAGCTCGATTCTTGACTATGCGTGTTCTGCTTGGGGCCACCTGGCGGACACGTTTATGAGGAGGATGTAGGCGTTCTAGAGCAGGTGTCTGAGGATCATTGTGGACACACCTTGGTAAGTTGGGAATGGATATGCCTACCATCAAGGACCCCTTCTGGAAGCTGGCACAATCCTTCTAAGACAGACTTCTTCGTGCCCCCCCCCCTACCCCGTGCCACCAATCCTCTTATACATGGGCTTGGGAATTAATGTCATCGATCCTGGAGGGTGCCAAGACGTTCCAAAGCCCTGATCGGATAAGCGAGAAGTGTAAAACAGTGTTTTGGGAGGCTCTCACCCAGCCCCCTCATAGAGTATTATCTCCACATGTAGCTCTAAAAACCCTTATTCGTTTTCCCAATATACTTTTTTCCCCGCCAATATTAATATTTTTTTTTCTTTGTTTCAGAAACTTCGCGAAATGCGACAGTCTGTTTCTTTAGAATTCGAAAACCACACGGCGTGACCAATTGGTCGGTACGTGTTGGAATTTGCTCTCGTGCTCCCCTTCAGGGTGCATCAGATCATGCTAATATGCGACTGTGAATGCAATACTGGTAACGACAGTTTCCACATGAGCGTGAGGTGTGCGATGATGGGTTAATTCGGTGGAACTGGTAGTGGTAGTGTATGGGATACAAAGGAGTGGAATGAGGTCGTATCAAAGCCTAAAGAGATGTGTTTTTTTTTGTAAAGGTGGGTCTTGCTGACACCAGAGGTGGTTTTTCTGGGGTATGCGGAGTGGTACGGTGGGTCAATAGGGAGCAGAGGGTGGAGTTTATACTTTGGAAAGGAAGGGAGAAAACCCGACTGCGGGTGAATATGTGGGGTCTGCTCCTGTGTTGGTTCCCAGATGTCCTTAAAGGCATCGTACTTCTCTTCATGGAGTTTGTTATTGTTTCGACCTTTACTGCGGCGATACTGTGACGTCATAAGGCAAACAGGAGGGAGTGTCTCGATCTTGGTGCTCTAGTGAGTATTAATTCATTTCAATTTTTCTTATCTCCAAACATAATCACACATGGTACATGGGGGAAGGCTGGACCTACACCTCCCCCTTAGTCTTATACTCTAAAATCTACGATAGAACATGTCATCCTACCCTTTTATAAGTAACATGAAAGAAATCAGTTTCACAAATTATTTACATATAGGTACAACATTTATTATTCAATCTTTTTGGATAATGTGCTACAGTCTGGGAATTCTTCGTTTTTACGCACTCTTTTACGGAGAATAAGGACTACTGGGCTGTTCCGCCTGTCGCGCACTGGGGGTTAATTTGGGGTGGTGGGTTTTCCTAGGTGGCTGCACGAGGGTTGGCTGAGGGTAGCAGATGGGTGACCTGGTATGTCCGCTTGCTACCAGGTGGCCCTGCCTGTCTCGGCTGTGGGTGTAGTTTCTCGTGATAGTGTTCGGAACGGTCACCAGGCACCGTACCCTTACGGTCGCAGCATAACCAATTAACTGGGCTTGTTCCAAGCTTATACTAGTATTTTCGATAATGAAGTGCCATAGAAAACATTAACTCTAAATATCCCTAAGGACCTTTTCCACTTCAGACGATATAATTTTTGAATTGTTTCAGCCATTATGGAAAACTTTCTTGACAACTTGACAGGCTCTTTATATCCCTAAATGATTTACTAGATAAAAATATATTATAAACATGTATTTGATGTCATTTAGAGACTTTGAATTACTGATCTCTCCCTCAAGAATGAAAATTATTATTTCGGGAGGAACTTAATTGTGATTATTTGATAATGTGTGGATAAATTTGGTTATATTCCAAAAATGCAAAAATAAAATTATTCAAGTAGATAGACCATCTACCTTGAAAAGCTGAAAAGTAACAATCTGATTTTGCTTGATTCAACTATTATGTAGTATCTCTTAAACTCTAGTCGCTTCAAGTTTTATTAATTTCTTTAGCGTTTTCTACCCAATAATACACGATTATAGATCTCATCAATTGATTCTTGGCAAGACCGTAGCAAGACAACAATTTCAGGGGGGCGGGGGGGCACATCCCCCAATTTACGGAGGCAAGAAAAAATTCTAAATTATAAACGGTTCTAGAAGCTATCTAAAGTGTTTTTATAGCAACATAACCCCTAACTGCCGAAGTTTAGGAAAGTTCTAAATATTGAACATCTCTAGAAGCTTCCTAAACTGTTTTTTTTATGGCAACATGGCCTCCTAACTGCCGGAGTCTAGGACAAATTCTAAATATGAAACACTTCTAAAAACACTCTAGTGTTTTTTATGCTAACACAACCACATAACTGCCGGAAGCAAGTAAACATCTATATATTTAAACACTTCTAGAAGCTCTTTAAACTGTTTTTTATGGCCACATAGCCCCCTAAATGCCAAAGTCTAGAAACAATTCTAAATATTAAACACCTCTATAAGCTTTCTACAGTGTTTCTTATGTTAACACAGCCCCCTAATTTGTAGATCTACTTATAGTCTACCTTAATTTTAATATGGTTCAAGCCATAAATAAAGCCATATATATTTTATTCATAACATTTTGGTTGGGGGGTTTAACCCACCCGACTGCGGCCTTGATTCTTAGGCAAATCAGAGAAGTTGGTATGGGTCAAGGAATATTATTAATATTTCCCACAAGCTCAAACGATTGAGTTCTTGCACATGACAGGGATCAGTTTAAGCAACCTACTCGTGAGGCAATTCCAGCAGGAGTGGGTGCTATGCTGATTAATATGATGTAGGATGGGATAGAAGCCACTATCGACTTTGGTTTAGTTACACTTACACATATATAATATTACAAATTGGACTAAAAGGCCTTACCACTAATTTTTGTAGCGTGGAAGATTCATCAATATGTTTACGAAAGACCAACTACTTAGCGCTTGGAATTATTAATGCAGATCTCATTAAGCCATAATCATTTCAACACGACGGTGCCTGAGCATCCGCTAGGTGATTAAATAGTTATTGGAAACATCCTCAAGCTATCACGCTTTTAGAAACAGACTGCCAGTACGCATTAACCTCACCTCTTCCATGGATCATTAAACTTTTATCTGTAATTGATGTCGATTTTGCGGTGTCAATAGATGGAATAATACTCACAGAAAGATAACAAAACCATCGAGAAATTAGTCGGCACAGGTAGATATTTTTGAAATTAACAGCCTAATTATACCTTATGAGCCAGCTGACCATCACTAGCATAACAGTGTAAGCTAGTGTTCTTGCAAAGATAAATTGACTCAGGATTTCCTACAGGGCAAAGCAAAAACTCCCTTTAATAGTTGGGGATCAATTTATTGGTTATTACATCACGTAATCGTAGGATTTCAGTTCAAGTCTCATAATTCTTAAATTATTTGAGTCACTCATGGCGTTCCCTTAACATTGTAGAAAACCTAATTCCGAAAGGAGCCATCTCATGTATGTGTACATATGTGTTCTCACGCGTGTACGTGTCTGTGAACAATTTTTCATTTGAGTATACAAATTTGGTGTTTGGCTATCAAAATCTTATCTTAATTAAGCAATAAAGAAAAAGAATAGAGCAACCATATCATATACAAATAGTTAATAATTCAGTGAAATAGATCAAACTCAGTTTAACAGCAATATATTTGTGACACTCTGTTGAAATTTAGCTTGATACCACACTGCAAAGGTGTTGGGTTAGCGAGAACCAAAGCCGATACCTGTGTGCAGGTCCTCCTGGTCGCACGTAAGTGATGACTAGTGGGCGACACAACAAGGGGTCCGGGTGGACTCCTCCTCGCAAGGTGAGTCCCAGGCTTCCCTCTTCTTTCTTCAGTGAAATATGGACTATCCGAGGAACCACACTCGGCATGGACTCGGACTCTGCAACAATAACAACATACAGTTTGTATCTATACACATATTAATGTATACCCAGTACAGTACTGATAATACTCAAGCATTTTAAGCTATTTGCATTATGTTGTGTATAACAAAAAGAGTTCACAACTGTCGCTACTCCCCAACCCACGAGCTGACGTGTCAGAATGGCTTGATGGGATGGCAGTGGCAAATAATTGTGGGGTTCGTTTTGATCTGGTCTATTGAAATAGATTAATTACTCTGCGAGTGTAAGATCGTGGGGTGGATTTTCATAGCTAGTTGAAATAGTTTTAAAAAAGGTCCTTGTTCTATCAAAGTCTCTACTCAGCAATTCCGTGCTCTGGCCTATCTTCGGTGCTATATCTCTAACTGGTGGAGAACACACGACCACCGTTGCTCGGTTGTTATATAACTCGAGACTTTCAAGATGGGTTGGGGCGTCCTCCCCCGTACTGACTCAAACTGTATGATAGTCTTCTCACAAGCTGCTGTAACTTGGTGGCTGAGTAGGTAAAGCACTTCGAGGTAACCCGTTAACAGCTGGCATCCTTCCCCGACACCCTTTTCCCAAAATATCTAAAAACTCTCTTTTATATACCAAAAAGGAGGGATGTTTCCCCTAAGTTACTAGTTTTTCCAATACTCCGTGTTATGCTAATTGGCAAAACAATCTGTTTTTGAAAACATGACCTGGAACGCGTGCATAACTGCTGATTCAAAACAATTGACAGTATGAGTTCTCAGGCTTACGTCATCCATCCTTACATGCTCTAGATAAGGGTTTCTCCAACTGTGAGGAGTGTGGGTGTTCCAGGTAAGGCGCCGCATCGTTAAACTGTTTGTTGACCGATACATTTTCAATTAGGATTAAAAGTTTGAACAATATATTTTACATTTCAATGGATTTGTAAATGTATGGACAAACTGTTATATATGGTAGTATTACTCTAAAGGCAGTCAGGTACCTGACATGTGAGAGGGCTGAAGATGAAGACAAAAGACAGGTGACATGATTCATTCTCTCTTCTTCCTTCTTGCTCTACCATTTCGCATTCTTTCTGTGGTGGGTACATAAAAGGGTTTGATCAAGAGCTTACTTAAAAAAAAAGTTTTAAGTAGCTTTTTGTAGCCTGGTAGCATTGTTTTTGTTTTGCAACATTCCAGTATATGCAACGTAGCTCATAAGACCAGAGGAAATGTGGTTATTTTTAGTATTTTGTGACTGTGCACTCTAATAATGATTTTTATCTATGTTATGTAAGTTGTACATAGGTGACTTGGCAGTTTAGGGGTAAGGTGTCGGACTTTTGTGTTGGGGGTCCGGGGCTCAATCCTTGGTCCCGGCACAGATTCATATGATTACCAAACCCTTCCTTCGCATCTGACAAGTCGTGTATTAATCACAACTTGTGAATGTGTGGAATGCCAGGCCTCCACCGTGGTTCGGATTCCACGTTAGTAGCTAGTACGACCCATGGGAACCCCGCTTCCGCCAACGGGTCAAAACACCCACATCCTGTTTGAGTGACATGCTTTCCACATCTTTACCGTTATTCCCCCCCACCCCTGACCTACTTTCCTCTGATTGGTTGCTATAAATATCCTCCTTCCCCCACCAATTTTGCCCTGCTTTCCGCCTCCCCCCTCTACTACCAACCCTGGACATGTTGGTTCTTGATGATTGTTAATAGATATTGAGGTCATTGCCCCGGGAAACGGGGTTTTTCCCTGGCGCCAGTATGTCGGGCAGACAAGACAAGAATAGATATTGGGGTCATTGCCCCGGGCAACGGGGGTTTTCCCTGGCGTCAGTTTGACGGAGGGCTCGGCACGAAGCTTGCGCTATGGCTGACAAGCCTAGAATGAACATCGGCTCTTCTGTCACAAGGCTCTGTCCCGGAACAAGCAGCATGAACCTTGCGCTATGGTGCTTTGTGGTAGAGTGTGGTAATTTGTTCCAGAGACCCCCTCCTCCTTCGCCACCCTGACGCCAGACTGCCGGGGCGACAAGTGACTTCGATAACCTTGGGTTTTCCCAATGACGTAATCATCGCAACCCTGGCGCCAGGTTGGCGGGCAGACAAGTTGGGACAAGAATAGATCGTGACCTCGGCAACCTGGGTTTTTCCTATGACGTAATCATTGCGTGTTATGTCGCAACTCTAGCATCTCTAATTATGCACAATCAGGGGCCTCAGAATCCCCAGTTAGGGGCCACTACCCCCGTCACAAGTCTACTAAAATTGTTTGTTTGGTAGCGTCTGTCGAAATGTCTGGAAATGTACCTCCACCCGCAGCTCTCGGATCGGACAACCTGGGTATTTTCCTATGCCGTAATCATTGCGTGTTATGTCGCAACTCTAGCATCTCTAATTATGCACAATCAGGGGCCTCGGAATCCACAGTTAGGGGCCACTACCCCCTGTCACAAGTCTACTAAAATTGTTTGTTTGGTAGCGTCTGTCGAAATGCATGGAAATGTTCCTCCACCCGCAGCTCTCGGACCGGACAACCTGAGTTTTTTCCTATGACGTAATCATCGCGTGTTATGTCCCAACCCTGGCGCCAGTATGTCGGCCCGACAAGACAAGAATAGATATTGAGGTCATTGCCTCGGGCATCTGGTTTTCCCTGGTGCCAATATGTCGGCCCAGAATAGATATCGAGGTCATTGCCCGGGGGGGGCAACAGGGTTTTTCCCTGGCGCCAGTATGTCGGGCAGACAAGACAAGAATAGATATTGAGGTCATTGCCCGAGCAACGGGGGTTTTCCCTGGCGTCAGCTTGACGGCTCACGAGACAAGAATAGATCTTGACCGCAACAACCTTGGGGTTTTCCCAATGACGTAATCATTGCGTGTTATGTCGCAACCCTGGCGCCAGTATGTCGGGCAGACAAGACAAGAATAGATATTGAGGTCATTGCCCCGGGCAACGGGGGTTTTCCCTGGCGTCAGCTTGACGGCTCACGAGACAAGAATAGATCTTGACCTCAACAACCTTGGGGTTTTCCCAATGACGTAATCATTGCGTGTTATGTCGCAACCCTGGCGCCAGTATGTCGGGCAGACAAGACAAGAATAGATATTGAGGTCATTGCCCCGGGCAACGGGGGTTTTCCCTGGCGTCAGCTTGACGGCTCACGAGACAAGAATAGATCTTGACCTCAACAACCTTGGGGTTTTCCCAATGACGTAATCATTGCGTGTTATGTCGCAACCCTGGCGCCAGGTTGGCGGGCAGATAAGACAAGTTGGGACAAGAATAGATATTGACCCGGGCAGCGGGTTTTCCCTGGCGCCAGGTTGTCGGGCAGACAAGACAAGTTGAGACAAGAATAGATATTGAGGTCATTGACCCTGGCAGTGGGTTTTCCCTGGCGCCAGGTTGGCGGGCAGACAAGACATGTTGAGACAAGATTAGATATTGACCCGGGGCATCGGGTTGTCGTGCAGACAAGGCAAGTTGGGACTCGTAAATAAAACACAGATGTTACAAATATATATTTATTTAATAAACATCACAATTATACATTTTTACATGAATGACGCATATATTCGTTCATACGTTTTTCTACAGTGTCTCTTAGATGCGTTAGTAAAATTGTTTTTAGTTCACAATCCAGCATGTAATAGTCCAAACCGATGACTTGACGTGTATAGTAAGTAGCACTGATAAGATCCAGGTTTTTGATGTGCGTTTCCACCGTAGGTTGTTCTAGGTCGATGACATCCGTAGATTCTGTTAGCGTGTCGCATACATCCACGACGAGTGTGTCGATCAAATTGTTGCAATAGCGCGCGACGGGTGTCGACCACATGTCCCGTCGGTCGACGGCGACGTCGATGAGGTCCCACACCTCACAAAGACGCGCCCAGCTAGGTGCTAGATAGGCGACCCGTTTGATTCCGGCGTCTTGTTTCTCGTTGATGACGACCATACGGTCACCACACATACGTCTCAGAGAGATTTCGTGATTAGTCAGACTAATCTTCTGAGGAGGTTGCGTGTTGGTGAAAAACTTTGATATGACCGACTTGTAGGTGCTCAGTTCTTGCCATTCTGTTCGGTTAAACACGGCGCAGTTCCCTCCACATTTTTCTAGTTGGACATAGGGCGTAAAGTTGTTCTTGACACTCATGCCGACGATGACTCGCTTGGCGTCGACTCCATCCAGCGGGAACAATGTGTTGAAAATACTGGTGACGGCGAGTGGTTTCGCAGGCTTTGCTTTGCTACCGCAAACGTCTTGACCTTCCATGATGCTCAGTGGTTATGGCCGGCACACCGCCGGGACGCCCTTTTTATAGGCGCACGCCGTCTGGACACGGCCTCTTGAAGGGCGACATGCCCCTACAGTCTTGAAAAATCTATTGTAATATCTCACCACCTTAGCGTCGTTGGCTGTATGATTGGTGGGCGAGAATAGGTTTTGGAAAGTTTTCAGCGGAATGTTCTGGGCGCGATAGAGAAGGTACATGAGACAGTAATGGCCGCAAACGTCTGATGCGATGCTTTGAAGTTGTAGCTTACTATGGGACGTGCGAAAAGTGTTTTTGCGTATAAATGCCAGATGTGACTTTATACGCGGTGGAAAACCATAACTGTCAAAGTATTCTCCCACGCCGTTCTTGTCGATAAAGATGGCGACCCAATGCGTCCCAGGTTTGGTGTGCGGATCGGTGTTGATGACTAGAGCGGCAGGTCGAGCTATTCTTGCGGGTAGTTGATCAGCAGGGAAAACACCCGACCGTACAGAACGGAACCACGGACTTGTTTTCAGCGCACGTCTTATGGTGTGCGTGTCCATCTTCAATCATCCAGTCTCGAAGTCCCCAGACGATAGAGGCAGAGCAGAAATTCCATACAGAACTATGTGCCATGCACATGGTGCGACCCAATTTAAGTGTTTTCAGTGACGAACAACCTCTGTCGTACAGATCTACGACGGGTGTAGATGTGTATTTGACTAGAAACTTTTTCTTTTCTGACCCCTTGACGTAGACGGTTTCTGCACGCGCTGTGGCACGGGAGATGAGGGATTCGAGCAGGCTGTAATCCACATCACCGTAATCCCAGGTGATACCGTGCAGATTGTTGACTATATAGTCGGCTTTCTTTCGGGCATCGGTGGAAAGTTCTTCGATAGCGTATGGAGGTTTTAACACCCAGTGTTGAATTAATGTGCCGCATACAGATAAAACACTCAGTTCCTTGACGATAAACTCGTTGTTGTCGTCGATGAAGCTCTGGAAATCCACAATGACGTCCATAGCTTAAATGAAGGGGGTAAGGGGCGGGAAGCCGTTTATATTAACTTCCATAATCGGTCACAACGTTTCTGTCCTTGTCAATGGTGATGATGTTGGCAAACTCCCCGTACACGATACAGTTGACGGTTTCGGTGAGAGCTCGGGTGAAGCTCACTTCGATGCTCAGAGAACCGTGTCTCGTCAAATTCCAATGTGATGTCATGTGGGCGGACAGATTAGGTGTGAGATCGAAAGCCATGAGATGATATCCCTTGGGGAAGGCTTCTCGTGTGATGTCGCTACCCTCGTTCATGAAATGGATACCCGTTCCAGAAAACAGCGTGTGGTAGGACATGACATAGTGTCCGTTTGAAAAATCGGGCTGTAACGGTTTTGACGGTACTTGTTCCCCGTCCACGTACAGCGAGAAATGGTTCATGCCATAGGTTTGAAAGTTGAACGGGTTCTTGGTGGCGTCTCCGTTGAACGCCGCGTTTGACACAAATCCCACGATGCACCGTTTGGGTAACTGGCCGGTGAATACGTTGTCCAGCGATTTCCCTTGCACGCCCGTAGGAATAGTGAGTGTTTTTACTTCCACACGGGTGATGGGATACTTTGCGGGACTGACATTTAATGCTTTGGCGTGTGCCAACAGTATAGAAGGTGCTACTTTGACACGCCTCACTAGAAGGCCGGCTTCAACGATGTGAACCTTAAAGTGAGGGAGTTCAGGGACCGCCATAAGACTAAACCCGTCTCTGGAACGGACCAACCGGACTCGGAGTTCGGCGCCGTTCAAAAGGTATTTCTCTTGGTTAAACACGTCGCCGTGTAGATACCCCAAAAGATCCACCGTCTTACTTTTTGTGGTGAGACTGCGACGGGCCTCAAATCCCTTGTTGTTGGCGTTAGCCTCCTCAAAGGTCCCGGGGGTGTCTGCGAACCACAGACCGCAAGTCAAATGCGTTCTTTTGGCTTCGCTGTTGTAATTGAGCAGCGTCTCAATGTACGCTCTATAGGCATACGTGTTGCTGGGCGGTGATACTAGTTTTTGGTTTAAAAACACGTCCACCTGCGTGAATAGAGAATGCAGCCAATTGTTGACAGGAGCGATCTGATCCACCTCTGTGAAAGCGCCACCATCGGGTTTCATGATGGCCGCCCGGAGATAGAGCATAGTCTGTGAAAGATCGATATAGAACTCGCCTTGTCCGGTAACGGTAAATTCGATGGGTGAATCATCGGTGAGGGAAGAGACAGGTTTGTACTGGAGCCATTGCCCACTTTCAAGACTGGTTTGAGTGGGTGGCACGGAAAAGAGATCGAGTTCGCTGCTGGCACACTCGCAGGACTGGGGGTGTAGAAACGACATTTTAACTGAAAATATCTTTAGCTTCTTTCTTGACCTTTTTACGTCGGGTGACGACCTTAGAATGACGTCGTTGCTTCTTACGACGCCCTTTATAGCCTGAGCCGGTCATCAGCGTGTTGATCTTCTGTTCAGCCTTGCGTTTCAAGTTTGTTCCAGCCTCGCCGACACGTTGCCGTAGGGCCTCTTTGAAAGGACGCCCTTGATTGGCAACGTCGGAGAGCACGTCGATTCCCGTATGAAGCGCCTGTTTTCCGATGGCTTTAGCACCACTTCTCAGCAACGGTACGACGCTTTTGAAAAGACCACTGAAAAACTTCCTATCCCATGCCCTCTTTGATAGGGAACACCGTGGTAGATCGAAGATATTCCTGTTCCAGCCTGGTTGATGTAGTATCTTTGGTAGGGACAGTTCATGTTGAGCAGCGTCGAAAATGAAGTTTCACGCACACTTTTCCAAACTCGAATGGTACAGGTTCACCCGTGTCGGTTCTTATATTGATTTCCAAGCTTTCAATTTCCCTTCTCAGCACCGGCATGTAGTGCAACGGGTCGTAGCTAACTGTCTTATGTATGCCGTAGAGATAGTTTACGTTGTTGATGCCGACGATACGTAACAGCGGTGCCACAATGTCACCCACGGGCTGAGGCTCGACAATATCCGTGTAGATGTACATTTGCGAGGGCAGGCCTAGTAGAATGTTGGCGGCGTACGGAGACTTTGGTACTTTTATCAGATTAGTCTTAGGATCGAAACCGAGCTGTAGACTTAGTTGAGTTGATAGACTCAACAGCTGTATATTTGGTGAAGAAGAGATAACTTCCACTTTTTTGTTGGGGTTTGTGTACTTGAATACAACTCCGGAATCCCCTTTAAAAGCCTCTACTTCGTTTAGAGCCTTGATCAATTCGTGGATAGTGCTGTAGTTTCCAGCAGGGATATGATCCTTGAATATTTGTTCCACGCCGTTAGCGTCCACCCAGTTGTACCATACAATATTTTGACCCACGGGTACGGTGGTGAAAGAACAGGGATATTGAAATTCAGCCAGAGCGACTTCCCACCGCCCTTCGAGTGTAAGACGGTAAGGAAGTTGCGTGGTGAAATTCGTGAGGGTATTTTTCGGGAAATATCCCATAGAGCTGTCGCTCGGCAAAGTGATGTAAAATTGGTCCTTCATGGTAGGGCGCTGACGTAACTGGCGGGAATCCAGGAATTAAACTTGGCGGGGTAACCTTTCCACTGCACGTACACTTTCTTTCTGGCGCCTTTACCCTTGACACGTAGTATTTTATCAACTTTAAAAGTTTCAGGGAGACGTACGCGTTGCAATTCAGGTTCGTAAAACGTCCCCTCCACTTCTTCGCCGTCAAGATCGGTGAGTCTGTAGACGACAGGTTGTCGCAACACGACACTACTGACTTTGAAAATCTCTTCGCTCCAATTGCTTTCGTAGCCCTTTTCAAACAGCATTTTGGATTTGCTAATACGCACCGTGTCACCGACTTTTATTTTAGGCTTCGAGCTTGGACGCCTTTTGCCGTACAGATTATCTCTGACTTGAAGCACGTTAGTTTCTGAAACGGCGGCGGGTGCCATCTTGATGCTGGAATGCTTGGACCCGTTGTAAGCGTCGACTAGGGCTTGGAGGACGTCCACATACCGATACGTGTTATTTTTGGTAAAGTAACGCCACATGCGTCCTTTCAGAGTTCTATTGAACCGTTCCACGATGCTTGCCTTCACGTCTGGATTATGAGTGGTGTAGTAATGCACACCTTCTTGCTTGAGAAATTTCCGGACTAGCCGTGCCGTGAACTCTGTCCCCTTGTCCGTCTGTATACTTAGAGGTTTACGACCGCTTTGCTTAAAAATGTCCCGAAAGGCGTCTCTCACGACGCTCCCCGTCTTGGATGGAAGCGTCCTCGCCCAGGCCATCTTACTAAACACGTCGATGACGGTGAGCAAGTACACTGCACCGTCGTTGTATTTTCTGAGACTTCTCATATCGTTGAGATCGGCTTGCCAGAGATCGTCAATGTTTGACACCACGTACTTGTTGCGTGGAAATTTTTTTAGCACAGGTTTGTGTAAGGTATAAGCGTCCTGCGCACGAAGCCATTCTCGTACTTTTTCGGGATCTTTTTTGGACGCCTTTATGAGCGACGCCGCCCCTGCAAACCCTGCAGGATGAGAAGGGTCGTAGTAGATGTCGGCTAGACGTTCCATTAAGCTCTGAACGGCAGCCACCGGTTTTCGTCCACTCTCTTCAGTTTCTTCTTCTTTGGGCGTTGCGACGGTGTAAGTGGTTGTGGTACGGGCGTCGGATCTCTAATGGGCGCCAAACGTTTCGGGTTCACAATAAATTCTTTCGGAACGTTTATATTTTGCAGCGCCGTGAGAAACTCTCGCCACCCTGACGGTTCGCTGTGTCTTCTTGCTCTGACCAGATCGTTGACTAAATCCACAATATTGGATCCACGAAGAGGCGTATCTTGAATACTCACTTCTCCGTTTGAGTCCCAAGAGATGCCGCCTCGGGACTTAATATGTTCTAGTAAAAGTTCAGCTTTTTTACGTGCCTGTGCTGGTACAGTATTAAGTACAGTTGGGATGGGAAGTACAGACACTTCAGGGGTGGTAGTGGTGGTGGTTTCAGATGGCGGTGGGTGCTGACTAAAGTGTAGATAGCGCTGTAGCACTTGTTGGTATAAAGTCCATTTAGACTTGTCGTCAAGTTTTGAAGCGAGGATTTTTTCCATTTCCTTGTCCAACTCGGAGACCACTAGATTTGTTGCCGAAGCCGTTTGTTGGTGGTGTTGCTCGTAACGGTGTAATGTTTCCGGGGACACCAATATCATCTTTTTCGTGTGTTCCATTATTTACTTGTTGAATAAGGAACCGAGGACCCCGCTGATTAAAGGGGCTAAAAGTAAGGGCAAGAACGCTCCTCCTTTCTGAACGAGTAGTCGTCTCTTCTTCTTCCAGCACTCTCCTCGTTTGACCAGCTTGCGCAACACCTGCTTGTGAGCACGTAACTTTGTCTTCTGCGCATTTTTCAGCGGTACCCGTCCTTTTAAAGTGTTGTAGGCACACTCGCAAACAGAGTCAACCAGTTTCTTGTCGGCTGTTTTCATCAAGGCGACTCGTTGCTGCGGGTTCATGCGATACATCGCACGTAGCAGAGGTGCCTGCTTCAGCACTTTGGGACTCATGGTTATGAAATGATCTGTAAGCGGGAAGTGTCGGTGTTTTTATAGCTTTTGCGCGGTAGATACACGCAGCAGCCGACATTTGTGCGGGTTCTATATCTGAACCATTCTGGTGTACCTTGTTTGAAATCTAGCAATATATAGCCGTGAGGCGTACTTGTAGCATCGGTGTAAGCCTCTTGTAAAACACGGGGATTTTCAGGACAGACTTGTCGTGCAAAGTGTTGAATCTGAGCTTTATCCCTTGGATTTTTAAAAAGCACGATATAATGTGCGTTTAAGGAAATGTCTCTTTGGCCCTTGCCCTGATGGAATATATTTTGTGTAAGGTACATGACGCTAATATTTTGATGGTGGCATCCTTTGGTGAAAAGATCGACGACCACTTCGTTGGCTTCACGCATCAGGTCGTCCAGGATAATCAGCTGTGGAGAGTCATTACAGACGTCATCCATTTCCGGCAAACCCTTACAGAATATGACGTGGGGACTTGTCCCGTCTTGTTCGAATCCCGGTTGCCATAAAGCATAATACCATGTGATTTTATCAAATTTAACGTCACACATTGTGTCCAAGTGACGGATAAAGTCTGCTACAAAATGTGACTTTCCACAGCCGGACGGGCCGCTTATGATGGCCGAAAATGGATGTTTCAACTTGTCCATAATGTTTGAGACTGAGCTTATAAGCTATATGAGCTTGTATTTATAGGATAGGAGGGAGGTGAGGGTGTAGACGTTAAAACACAAACATAGCAATTTTTACAATATTTATTTACAATCAGGAAAAAAGTATACACACAGTGTAAAGTATACTGTGAATATTTACAATATATAATTGTTTGTATAAACATAGCTGGTTTTGTTTACACACAGTGAAAAGTATACTGTGAATATTTAAAATATAGGGGGAATAGTGGCCTCGGTACTAAAAGAAAATAAATATATATGTGAATAGATTTAAAATAAAAATATATACAATCAGTCTGCCATATTTGACTGAAAAAAATATATACAAACAATGTATTAGATTTAAAATAAAAATATATACAATCAGTTTATCAGAAAAAAATATATATACAAACAATGTATTAGATTTAAAATAAATATATATATACAAACATTTGGCTAGAATTAAAATATATACAAGTAACTAATTGACTAGAAAAAAAATCAGGTAGGCAGAGGACTGTACTGGCAAATAAAAAAATATAAAAAAAGTATCCCGGGTGCATAAAAAAATAAAAAAATATGCTTGTTTTCATGCAGAAAAAAAATATGAAAAAAATCTCAAATCTTTGAAAAATGGTATGTCAGTGGAACTGTCTAGAGTGAAAGAAAAAAAAAGATGATTATTCAGCCCGTCTAAATGATCACCTTTTATTCGTGGCGAGCGCGTTTACAAGGACTCTGATACCCAAACGGCAACGTATTAAAATCATCTGTTATCCGGCGTTTGGTGTACACGGGCCGGTAGACTTTAGCCTGCGAAACGGTACATACAGTCGCAAGACCTTTTCTTACAATTTTGTGCGGTATCTGTATGTATCTTTCCACAGCCTGTTCGGTGACCATCGCTTTCAAAACTTCAAAATTAACATCGTTCCGGTTGCCATAGTTTATGGTGATCCCGCGAACCTTGCACACCGTTTTTGTTTTGGCAGGATCACCGCCAATGCAAACTCGGTAAGCGTAATTTTTGGGACCACCAGATACAAAGGCGCTAATGTAGCTTTCCGGACCGTAATCCTGAAGTTCATCAGTGAGGTCACCTAAAAAGTCTCCGGTCGGTGGACTCCAATCGCCGGGGCGTTCGGTGAATAGAACGCTATCTGTATCATGATATAAAACGCGGTCCCCCAATTGTTCAAGGATGCTGTATAAGTGCAACCTAGCCATAGCAGTCGTGTAGCACGCCACCGCCACACTCGTGTTAGGGTTAGGGCGCAATGCGTCACGCGCATCCTTGTAATTGAGGAACATAACCTCATCATTTACATCAATCACGCTGTCCACGGTGATGTACGGATCCGTCAGGTACTTGTGGACGCCCTGATAGTCGTTGACAACGGCTACGTGTGGTAAATCGGGTCTTTGCCCAAACTTTCCCCATAGTGAATTTAAAAAAAGTTTAGCCAGAGTGCGGAGACCAGGGTTTTTACAAACAGAGCCGAAATCTAGTTTTACCCCTTCCCTTTCCTCATAATTTTGAATGTAAGCTAACTTTTCCTCCTGTGAGGTACACCACTCTGGCCATCCGCTGGCTTCTTGTTTAATTTTCAAAAAAGTATCAATGTACCCGTGAAACAGGCCGCCAGAACGCGTCTGACGGTCATAAACAGATACATTGTACTCCCACACTTCGTGCACTGCTTCAACGGTGTAGCCTTTCTCAACGGCTTTCCGGATCTCGTCAATCACCCAGACGCCTGTCAACCAGCGATCTTTTTTGTCGTTGTGCTGACACGCGCCTTGGTTTTTCTCCTCCCCGCATTTCCTGCACAAGATGAACATTAGCTTGTCGTGCATCCTGGTAGGCAATACGGGCAGGAATAAATCTCGCGGAGGCGTCACTGTAACTTTGGCTATGCCTTCTACTTGATCTATAGACGGACAATTTGGTTCCAAGTGAATTTTGGGGTGGCCGACTGGGTATTTTTTATACTTGCAAACGTATGGATACAATGAACACACATCCAAGTACTTGATCTTCTCCCCACAAGAAAGGTCTGTTTCGTGGAAGAGCTTGATACAATTTGTACGCCCGCCAAAGAATGCATCCCTGGGACTGAGAGGTTCCTTGGTATACACCTCGTGCCGGAGTACAAATTGCTGCAAGTCCTTGTCTGTGCGTTTCATCGCATTAAACATGCACTCCCACATCTCTACGACCGTGTAGCCGGCATTCTTAAACTTTTCCAAACAAGCCATGGTCGCTTCATAACGCGTCTCCATGGTCTCGTGGGGGCTATTTTTGACGGGGGTGGTCCTGTCAGGGTAACAGAGAGGGCACCCGTGCCAATAACAGCCCCAAAACTGGAAGACGGTGGTGGTATCTCCAGCTTTAACAACACCGTCTACACGTCGCCCTAACACATATTCCTCACGGCCGTTACCCGCATGAAGAATAGAGACACCGCGTTGATGGGCCTCCCAGCAGAGCCATTGTACAGCGACGTGCGACTGTTGGTCTGCGCACCGATAGCCACCGTTAGGGATAATACCGATAGTATTCTCCTTAAGATGACTTCGGCGGTAAACCAACATGGCCGCTCCAGCTATCGTACACGCCTCTCTGAAGGGATCCACCTTTGCTTTCTCCATGAGCATCTCTCTAAACTTCAGGCAGGCCTTCCGTAGGATCTCTACATCTTTCACACAATACAGTTCCAACTCGCGTTTAAAATCAAAGACATAGTTATCTTTGACCAACGCGTCATACCACTTCTCAAAGTGCTCCTTTCCCTCAACTGACATCTCACCGATGCCGTAGTCCTCCTTTGGCGGCAAGGGACCCCTATACCCCGCGTTTTCTTTTTTATTGAAAAAATGGGGGAAATGTCCCTTGGCCAAAGACTCGTCCAAGCCGAAAGTTTTGGGCAATTTGGACAGCGACATCGGGAGAAAGTTCAGTGAGTCAATAAAGTGGAGCGGGCCGTAACGCATGGACATGATTTTCCCACCGTTCATTATAAGTTCTGGAGTCCATTTTTTAACCTCCATCATATATTTTAAAATAAAATTTCCATCATAGGATTTAGCGTTATGGCCGAGGAGGGTGATATCCTTAAATTTTGAAGCTTTAATTTGAACAATAAATTCGAAAAATTGGGCCATTGTGGTATCACCCTTGAATATGCGAGTCCTATCGCCCCCACAGTCGGTGCAATGGTGATCATTTGCATCTATATGAACACAGGCCTTACAACACGTTTGCACGACACATAGGTTTGGTTCGTGTAAGTACGTGCTGACCGCACCTTGAAGAAGCGTTTCTTGTCTGCATTCAAAGTCATAGAATACAAACATGAAACTACTCTTTTCCAGTGACGGCTTTGACGGGGCCTGTTTCATATAACAGAAATGACCAAAAGGACGATATGAATCGCATACTCTACAAAAAGTCTCATAACACCTATGTGAATAATTTGATCTTTCCAAACTGAAAAATTGCCCGCATACCTCGCAAACCTTTTTGACATCACAGACCGATCTGTGACCTCTGCAAAAACCGGGACGTTTATGGTTATCAAAACACGTCTGGTTTGTGAACCATCGCCCGCAGTCTTTACAGACCACAGACAGGCCTCCGCTACAAACCGCTTTAGCGTAGCACTTTTTGCACGTGGATTCGCACTTGTGCGCATTCTTATGATCAAATGGCACACGGCATTCGCGGCAAAAGTACCCACACTTAAATGCGGCTGTCAAGGATGTTATGACATCAAAATGGTTTTGCTTGTCGTCGTGAAAATACAAATCAAGGTGCCCCTTAAAGGAATGTTCGGAGGGAGTAGGACCCTCATATAAGACCTGTCTCCCCCGACGCTCCCTGAACACTGTGATTTTGTATTCGGAGAGGTATGTTTGAAATTGTTTCAGCTCAGTGAGCCCACCACCTTTCAAAAGATTCACACGGGCATCACGGCATAGTTCCTCTGCTTTGAGTTTTTGAATGAAACGACCCATTTTGATCTGTTTAACGGTGTTCACGTCCATACATCCTGGTTCTCTTTTATTGTCACATATAGCTTTGGCGACAACCAATGCACGGGCTAGGCAAAGTGTGTCGTCATTTTGAATCGTAATGATCCCTTGGTTTTTACGGCTATATGTGCTAGCGGGAGAGAGTTTATCACATTTATGATTACCCCTCCCGCGAGGCTCCTTAAAATGGCAGAGTTTAACGTACAGGGGTGCTGTACTCAAAAACAAAGTATTACTTTGCAACACGCGACTTACGTTATCAAGCACTGCTCGGGCGTCTAACTGGTCTGCTCGCCTAAATGAGACGTACACAGGGCTCAACGTAGAGTCAGTGCTGTTCAAAAGTAAGCCGACGTGGTCATCGGCGCTAACGCCATGGTCCTGCAGCCGATGGAGCAAATTAGTAATTTGTTCTTCAAGCCAGCTTAATGCGTCACGATCGCTTGCTGGAGCACCAAGCTGTACGGTAATTTCTCTACCAGTATAAAAGAAACGCCTCAATTCTTTAATCCTCTCTTCAACGATACGAAGAGGGACGCCATTTTGCAATGCTCCACCTATCTGACTTACCGGGCCACTAAATCCCTGTTGAGGGGTCGAAGATGTACCAGCTGTAGCCGGCTCCACGATCCCCGTCTCCCGCACTGCAGCTGGGACTCGTGCACCGTCTCCCTGGCTCGCAGTCAGCACTCCTGCAGTGTGGTGAGACGGACTAGTAGCCGGTGGCGGTGGGAAGACTGTCCCTCCATTTATGGTCTCCAATTCAACTATAACACATGTCAAAGTAAGCACTGTTACAAACATGCGCGTATTTTTTATAAAATATGTTACATAATTGCTTTAACTGAAAACAACATTCCGCCAAATGAGTGAAAAAAAACGCCGCTAGTTTAATAAGGCAAGATTCGAACCTTAAACTCTTTCGGCCGCGGCCGTCTGGCTCTACACGAAACAAACGCTATAGCCAACACAGCGCAGTGGTAAATTTTAGTGCGTGAAACTATATATTTTGTTGACATAATAAATAACATTTACACAAAGAAAATTAGTCACTTAAACTGTAAGCCGAAATTAGAGGAAGTGCACCCGCATTTTGCAAGGAGGGAGAATGGAAAATCTATTAGAAAAAACTTTCAACATAAATTACTATGTAATATTAAATACAACTTTAAATATCGTTTAATTTTAGAGAATATATTTTGTTGACATAATAAATACTGTAACCCTGAATTAGAGGAAGTGCACTCGCATTTTTCAATGAGGTAGAATGGAAAATCTATTAGAAAAAACCTCCCACATAAATTCCTAGACCACCTAAACAATATATAATTTTCCTGCGTGAGGAAGTGGACCAGCATTTTGCAAGGAGGGAGAATGGAAAATCTATTAGAAAAAACTTTCAACATAAATTCCTATGTAATATTAAATACAACTTTAAATATTGTTTAATGATAGAGAATATATTTTGTTGACAATAATAAATACTGAAACCCTGAATTAGAGGAAGTGCACCCGCATTTTGCATAGAGGGAGAGTGGAAAATCTATTAGAAAAAACCTCCCACATAAATTCATAGACCACCTGAACAATATATAATTTTCCCGCATTCTCTTGTTCACTAAACGAACTAGTACAATTGACTTGAAATGAGCAGCTGACAAGAGGTTTCGAACTAGTACCGATATAACTATGTTTGCGTGAGCGAGAGAGAGCATGAGCTACACATATAGTATATTTTCACACTAGTGGATACTTACATATCAGCCTGTCGATGGTGTCCAAATCTGTCCATACAGAGGGGGACGCTGGCGATAGGGGCGCAGGAGAGAGGATGCCTGGGACGGGCCTGAGTACGTCAGCGACGTCGTGCCTGGCACAGACCGTTGGGGGCGCCTCCGGCTGGGTAGATGTTGGCACGCCTGTCGCTACGCTGCCCAGAAGGCCCTCATCCAGCCCATATGGATCCCAGTAGTCTGAAATTAAATAAATACATATTAATTACCATTTACAGAAAATAAAAGACACACTGGCAAGTCTATCATAGGCAGCTAATTACCAATGGACCAGTCACCATCCGCTCTACAAATCCCCTCATCTGTAAATTGCATCAACTGGTCCAGGTTAGTGGGATCCACAGGTTGCGCCGCCACGCCGAGCGTCATGGGCTCCTCATCTAACAAAGAAGAAGAGAATACCACTGTACAGACTGACATGATAATCAAATTAGAAACCATTAAATATACAAAACGAATTAAACTTACTCAAATTCATCCCGTTTTCCAGAGCGTTAAAACTCATCTCGATCTTTATGTTATCCAATTACAAATTGAAATGACCGAATGTAATGATCGGGGTTCTATTTATACCCCAGTCAAACGATCTAGACTTGTCCCAACTTGTCTTGTCTGCCCGCCAGCCTGGCGCCAGGGTTGCGACATAACACGCAATGATTACGTCATTGGGAAAACCCCAAGGTTGTTGAGGTCAAGATCTATTCTTGTCTCGTGAGCCGTCAAGCTGACGCCAGGGAAAACCCCCGTTGCCCGGGGCAATATCTATTCTTGTCCCAACTTGTCTTGTCTGCCCGACATACTGGCGCCAGGGTTGCGACATAACACGCAATGATTACGTCATTGGGAAAACCCCAAGGTTGTTGAGGTCAAGATCTATTCTTGTCTCGTGAGCCGTCAAGCTGACGCCAGGGAAAACCCCCGTTGCCCGGGGCAATGACCTCAATATCTATTCTTGTCTTGTCTGCCCGACATACTGGCGCCAGGGTTGCGACATAACACGCAATGATTACGTCATTGGGAAAACCCCAAGGTTGTTGCGGTCAAGATCTATTCTTGTCTCGTGAGCCGTCAAGCTGACGCCAGGGAAAACCCCGTTGCTCGGGGCAATGACCTCAATATCTATTCTTGTCTTGTCTGCCCGACATACTGGCGCCAGGGAAAAAACCCTGTTGCCCCCCCGGGCAATGACCTCGATATCTATTCTGGGCCGACATATTGGCACCAGGGAAAACCAGATGCCCGAGGCAATGACCTCAATATCTATTCTTGTCTTGTCGGGCCGACATACTGGCGCCAGGGTTGGGACATAACACGCGATGATTACGTCATAGGAAAAAACTCAGGTTGTCCGGTCCGAGAGCTGCGGGTGGAGGAACATTTCCATGCATTTCGACAGACGCTACCAAACAAACAATTTTAGTAGACTTGTGACAGGGGGTAGTGGCCCCTAACTGTGGATTCCGAGGCCCCTGATTGTGCATAATTAGAGATGCTAGAGTTGCGACATAACACGCAATGATTACGGCATAGGAAAATACCCAGGTTGTCCGATCCGAGAGCTGCGGGTGGAGGTACATTTCCAGACATTTCGACAGACGCTACCAAACAAACAATTTTAGTAGACTTGTGACGGGGGTAGTGGCCCCTAACTGGGGATTCTGAGGCCCCTGATTGTGCATAATTAGAGATGCTAGAGTTGCGACATAACACGCAATGATTACGTCATAGGAAAAACCCAGGTTGCCGAGGTCACGATCTATTCTTGTCCCAACTTGTCTGCCCGCCAACCTGGCGCCAGGGTTGCGATGATTACGTCATTGGGAAAACCCAAGGTTATCGAAGTCACTTGTCGCCCGGCAGTCTGGCGTCAGGGTGGCGAAGGAGGAGGGGGGTCTCTGGAACAAATTACCACACTCTACCACAAAGCACCATAGCGCAAGGTTCATGCTGCTTGTTCCGGGACAGAGCCTTGTGACAGAAGAGCCGATGTTCATTCTAGGCTTGTCAGCCATAGCGCAAGCTTCGTGCCGAGCCCTCCGTCAAACTGACGCCAGGGAAAACCCCCGTTGCCCGGGGCAATGACCCCAATATCTATTCTTGTCTTGTCTGCCCGACATACTGGCGCCAGGGAAAAAACCCCGTTTCCCGGGGCAATGACCTCAATATCTATTAACAATCATCAAGAACCAACATGTCCAGGGTTGGTAGTAGAGGGGGGGAGGCGGAAAGCAGGGCAAAATTGGTGGGGGAAGGAGGATATTTATAGCAACCAATCAGAGGAAAGTAGGTCAGGGGTGGGGGGGAATAACGGTAAAGATGTGGAAAGCATGTCACTCAAACAGGATGTGGGTGTTTTGACCCGTTGGCGGAAGCGGGGTTCCCATGGGTCGTACTAGCTACTCACGTTAAACTGAAGGTCTTCATTTAATCTCACAAACACCCTACCATTACACATTAGCGTAAGTGCGTATAGCCTGAACGTGTAGTAAGACGCCGTGCTAATAGTAATAATAATAATATAATGATAATAATAATAGTTATGCATATAAATAGTAATTTTGTCGTTTCCATCTAATCGAAATGAATCGTTTTTTCAAAAGGGTTTTCCCAATTCAAACGGAAACTGTGCAAAATTCAAAGACGAAAAAGAATCTTGCCAACAGACAATATGACGACTGTTATATTAATTTGGCTTTCCCTTGCTTGAACAAAGAGAGTGACAATCCAAAGTATCAGTGTGTAAAATGTTGTCAAACTCTTTTAAATTATAGTATGCTGCCATGTCAATTAAAAAGACATTTGCATTATAAGCATCCAGATTGTATTAACAAATCAAGCTTGGATTTTTTTCTTTTTAAATTAGGTGAACCTCAACAACAAAAGGGTACAATTTATAAACAAGCTAATAAGTCGTGATACATGTTGATAAATCTAAAAAGTAACATAAAATTGCAGAACATCTTATATTACCATGTGCTGTTAATATGTGTAGTATAATGTTAGGTGAACGTGTGAGTAAAGAAATAAAAGATATTTCTCTGTCAAAAAACAAAATTCACCACCGTATCAATGATATGACAAAAAATATAAAAGGAAAATTAATTTTCCAAGTAAGAGAAAGCTTGTTTTTCTCGATCTAGTTATATGAATCGACATATATATCTAGTTCAGCGCAGCTTTTATGGTATATAAGATTTGCAAGTGAATAGTATCTAGTTGAAGAATTACTATTTTGTAAGAACGTTGTTTCTAGAACTATAGGAGAAGAACTATTTAAAGTAGTAGACGAGTTTATTGATAAAGAAAGATTGTAATGGAGTAAATGTGTAAGGATATGTACCAATGACCGGGAAACATACATGTCTTGTAAAACGAATTTAAAATGTAGCCCAGAATGTAAAATAGGTTCATTGCTTATTCACCGAGAAGCTCTTGCAGCAAAACATATGCAATCAGTTGTTTATGGCGTGCTTTGCTTGTCTGTGAAAATGGTTAATGTACTCAAAACAAGTGCAGTGAATACAAAATGTTTCGTATTAATGTGCTATGAAGTGGGCAGCTCCCACCGTCACTTGCTGTTCCATACTGAAATAAGATGGCGGTCACGTGGCTGTTCGAACTGCGTGATGAGGTGAGGAACTTTTTGCAAGGTAGGTCTGTATTGTCAGAGCGTCTTCAGAGCAAACACTTTTGGTGAAATTAGCATATCTGTGTGATAGTTGTGACAAGATGAACTCAATGGATATGTCTCTGCAGGGGCATTCTACTATTGTATTGGAGCTAAGGGATAAAGTGAATGGTTTCATGAAAAAGTGGTTGTGGAAAAGTAGAGTTGAGAATGGAAATGTTTAGATTTTTTAGAAGAAATTAAATTAATGTCGATAAATACTATTCAGGAATATATTTTCAACCATTTGTCAGCTTTATACGAAAGATTTAGCGATTATTTTAAAGAAATTAGCGTTGAAAACTGTTTGTGGATTCCAGTAGCGGCTCTTCACTTTAGAAGCTGGAGGGCGCAGTCTGTTTAATTCATAAATTATTTCTAAATAATATATTTAAAAGAAGACATAAATTTTGGAACATATTTTTTTGAATAGTCATTTATTTAAACTCAAAAATTAATATCACAAACAATATGAAAATATAAAAAATAATTAAACTCACCCCAAATAACGTGGATCTGTTGTATAAATTATGTATCTGTGTAATATATGTATGTTCAATGTCCTCATTAGCTCACAACATTAATATGTAGGATACACAATATTTACATTATTTATACTTGCAAGAAATGAGTTAGAATGCAATAAACAAAGAAATTATTTATATACGAAGTCCATACGCCTCTCCTTTAAGTTAATGAACTTTTGCATAACTCTGTCGTCTAAGTCCTTCATTTGTTGATGACTACCATCACTAGAGCATTAAGTCTTGTCATTTGTCATTGTATTCCTTAGGAAAGTTTTTATTATATTCAGTGTTGAAAAGCAATGTTCAGATTCAGCAGACGTCATTGGAGTCGTTATGATAATTTTTAGAAGCTTCGTCACCTCAATGAAAACTGAAATAATGTTATTTTTCTCCATGAAGTTCAATAGTTGTATTGCTCCTCTAATGTCAAAGTCCTGTCTGTATAATAGTCCCAATTTAGACCGGAGTTTTTCTTTTTCTAAGAAAGGGTAGTGTTGGATTACTCGCGTGAGTTTTTCTTCCGGAAAACAAGTAGAAAATTGGGGAAATGATTCATTACATAAGAAAGAAACTGCCACCAAATGACCCGTATAAGTGAATCTGTCTTTTACATGTGTTGTAATGACATAACACACTTATTTTGCATCCCCTACTCTAGTGCTACATTCAACATTACTTTTCCTTTTTCTTGGTTGTTCAGGAAACTCTTCGTTTATTTGCTTCTCTATTTAGCTCACTTTCCCCCTCTCTTTCTGCATCTCATTTTCAAAAATGCAAATGTCATTTTGCCACATTGCACTGTCTCTGTTCCTGGTTTGTAATCGTTGGTACAATATATCCATGTGAGGTAAAATTTTGTGGAAAAGAGTTAGCAGAACATGAAATGTGGGTCCTTAAAAGCCTTTCTGTGACTACTCGCCTCGTTAACTGTAAGTTTGTTTGTGAACTTTTCCTCAATAACTTCGAAGCATTCCTCCAACTTATCTCTATTTTCGTACACAACGTTAACAGTTCGAATGTTGTCGTGCCATTTTGTTGTAGCAATAGGAGGGAGGATAAAAAGAGGAAGGGGGCTATACAGTGATGGTAGGACTGTATTTAAAAAAAAAAAAAGTAAATAAAAAGTTTTGCTTTGATATTGACATGATGGATGATTTGAAGCTTTGTTTTACAGGAGTCTTTACAATATTTTTTTACTGGGAAGGGGGCTAGTCTTTAATAATCTTACCAGATTATTACTGCACACCCTCTGTATTTGCATTT
>JBCFYV010000001.1:66602288-66677288 GCA_039000515.1 Timema cristinae
CCTGTAGCATCTACATAAATGTAAGACATATTTTTTTGGTTGTGTGCACTAATCTCTAACCACGATTTAAAAGAAACTAAAAATATCTTCTTGAGGCGTCATTAAAAAAAAAATCCTGAAGGAAGTTTACTTTAAATAGCATTCACAGGTAATCAATTTTCAAAAGACTTCCAGGCATGTAACCCTTTAAATAGCTTTTAGAAAATTCCAAATTTAAAAAAAAAACTTTTGGGTGAGAACCACTCCAAATAACTTTTAGAAGAGTATAGTTTTTGTATATTTTTTCTTGTGGACCACTATAAATAGCTTCTAAGTCCATCCAAGTTTTGGAAAATCTCTGCAGGAGGGCTTGCAATTCTTCTTTTGGCTTGGGAGCCAGGACTTTTAAAAACACCCTTTTACATTTGCTAATCGCCCTTACTAGACAATACCATTAAATTGTATCACTAAATAATGCTCTATTTTCATTTCTACAGGGGAAAAATTGCACTAAACGGTTATTTTGAATTAAACATTGAAAGGAAGATTGAACGGCAAGGCCTACACAGTTACCAGAAAACTGTAGGTCTCAAACATCACAATTAAAACACAATAAAACACTTAACGGTACTACGTAATCTTTGGGATACATAAGTTCCCTTCCCCAGCAGAAGAGAGTACAACACAGACTGGACTATGACAGCACGGCTAGAGGTAGATCGTGGTCACTTAGATACTGTTGTTTATTCAAACTTGTGTCTTTACTCTTGGTAAAAGAATACAACGATGTATTTATATTATATTTGATTATTATTTATTATTGTTTATAGATAAATTACTGACTGGTGTGGGTAGGTCTGCTTGGAAGTAAAGGAGAGAAGGTTATCTAAGGTTGAGACAAAGGGTGCCTGTATTTGTTAACATATTGGTGAGCAAGCTCCCACCTATGAAGGTGAGACGGCTCGTATGGCTCTAGTACTATAGCATGAAGTGTTACTGGTTTGCCAGGATTGTTTTGGTTGGTATCAAAATGGTGACCATTCATTGGTTGTCCGAGTGTTCCTGTGGTGAGGACGATGTATTCAGCAGTACAGTAGTTGCATTGTAGCTGGTATATAGGATTTCTGTGGAGCACTTATAGTGTCCTTTCATGAGGTACTACATTTGAAAAGTGAAAGATAGAATCTAATTTTCCTGGTATTTGGTTAAATGTTATTTCTTTACATTAATGTAGACACTTATATCTTTTTTGTCGCACTATGTATTTCACACTACATGATAAATGTATTCATTTTAGTATTTAGTTTATATTTGCAAACATAATTAATTGTATCTAGAATTTACAACTTTTTGCCACTATTATAAATTCTTTCTTGCTTCTTATTATTATGACAGTTAATAATACAAATGTAAAAATTTCATTACCTTAATTTGTCACTTCTATTATAAAACAAAGGTTTATTTTTTTTAATGTGTGAAATTCATAATCCGCCAGTGAGATAATGCTCTTAGGATATGTATGTATAACCTTTAAATAAAAAGGGTCCAATGAGTGAGTGATAAGATCCAGCTTTACCTGTGACTGTCTCCTGTTTCTGTATTCGTAGAGTGACAATGTCTGAGGAGCTCTGTAGGATGTGTTGGGTGTCCTCTAGACTGCAGTGGTCCAGTCGTTGGTTGTCGATAGCTAGTAGATGATCCCCAACCTTCAATGTGCCGGTACGATGAGCCACTGATCCTTTACGAATCTCCGAGATTTGAAGAGCTTCTCCTGGCAAGCGATTCTTTGATGCTTCAACAAACAAACTTTGTTTATTATAGCAAGAGTCGGCCCTAAAACTATTCACCCAATAAGGGTCAAACCCATTAATTTTAAATGCTCAACCGTTATAAACACGAATTTATCAATAAGATTGATAACAATCTTCAATTAGTTAAAGTGTTTGTGTAGTCTTATATTGCATATTATTATTTAAATGTATTGATTGTACTTAAAAAAAAGTGTTAAATGCATTAATAAAGTCATAGGTATTTAAATATTTGAAATAAAAAAATTCATCACCTTTCAAATCAGTGGCGCCCTTAGGGGTTTGCAAGAGGTGTGGTCGCACAGGGCCCTGCACTTACTGATAGGACAGAGGGAAAAACTTAGTTAAGATGGGAAAGTTTTGCTTTCGTGCTTGTATATTAGCCTCCCTGTTTAGGTGAATCATCAGAGAGTCATGTTCACATTTTGTTTGTTTTGCTTCACTTAGCATGTTTATTGGTCTGTAGAGATAAGGTTTGGCTGCAAACAGGGGTGAGAAGGACCGGCGGGTGGGGAGGGGGGATGAAGATTCTCCCCCAGAAAATTAGAATATTAAAAAATATGATAAGCACTATGTTCTGTCAATTAGGCATAATCAATTAATCAATTATATTTTGTTTAACTATATTTAATATAAAATAAATAATTTTATGCAGTTATTAGGGCTTTGCAAAGTAATAATTTTTTCTGTTTATTTTTAATTTTACTGTAAATTTGCACTTAAATGAAAACTGGACCTATTATACCATAATATTTTCTAGAAATTGTTTAAAGTCTTTACTCTTTGTACATAAAGTTATGAAGTGGGTACAGTAATTTAAATTATTATTTGAGAGTAATTATGTAAACACTATTGTATTAGAAAGAGGGGAAGGGGCAGTTGATGTTATCATATGCCCCCAACACCCCCACCATCTGCAAATCCTGGGTGCGCCTCTGGCAAATAATATAAGCAGCAGGGAAACGTTGTCCTTGACAATAGTAACTGTCACAACACTAAATAATTTTTTTTTAATCTCTCTTTTTTACCCAATTCGATAACCACATGGTCTATGGCATCATTCTCGCAATAGGCTGGCTGTCGATGATGGGGAGATAGGGGTTTGATCCTAGTAGGGTGAACTGAGGGTGATTTTATCCCAAATGGTTTTCCACTCTCTTTCCACGGGAAAATGGATGCACTTCCTAAAAATTCAACCATACTTACCCATAATTCATAAGCATAATTAGTAGATAAGGGTATCCCAAACGGGTAGTAAGACTTGGTACTAAAAAAAAATCTTTTGGTGGAGGGGTGTGTCAGACAACTGGGGGCCTGTTTTAAATAAAAATATTAAAAAAATAGTTTCAATATTAAACTTTTGTGTGGGTATACTCAATAAACACACTCCTAAATATCAAACACGCATTCTGTTGCTGTGTTTAGGTTAGTGACGCCATGGCACAAGTGAGTATTGCGGCTTGTGGCCATTTTGCGTGTTCTTTTGTTTTTAGTGTTGATGTTCATGTGTCAGGGCTTTCTCTCGAGAATTGAGATGCATGTTTTATATCAGGATAAAAGACGTGTTGTTTAGTAAATAAAACTAAACTAATGTTACCTGTGACTGTGATTCCCAAGCCATTGCCCCTATTGGCCAGTTTGACCAAAAATATGCCGCTGGCCGGTACCACGGAGTCTGCCACATTGAACTCTACTGTGAGAGTGATGTGAGTCCCTTCACACTCACTCAGGAGCTGAGTGACACTCTCCGTTGACTGCAATGACTGGTTGTTCAGTGTAAGAAGACGGTCCCCAACTTGGAGACACCCACACCTCATACACAAGGAGAGTACTTTAATCAATATACACCAACATAGTTGTTCCCTGTGGTTGAGGTCAGGTCAGTTGGGCGAGTCATTCAAAGTGAGTGAGTGAGCAGATCGTTCATGTCGTCATGACACACTAACTCACCACACTTCTGAATCAATGACCAATAATGTTTATACACACTCCTCCTTGAGTCAGGCCTTACAGGAGAACAAGCTCAACTAACAAAGAAAAGTGTCGAACTCTTCAGTTTGACTCTTATTTCCATAAACAAACTGCAGCATTGTTTATAAAAATAAGGCAGCAATACCTAACACAAAACCCAGTTTATCTCAAACTATAGTGTAACTGGCATGAGATGGTAGATATTACAGTCACTACAATTATAATATAGGCAATAGGTATTCATATAAAACACAAATAGTAACCAGTAAAATATCAATCCTGTCATAACCACAAAAGCAATATTTGAATGTTTCTTTTGATTTACATAACTCGAGTGGGCGCACGTGCTAACTTTGCTGGCAACGTGTATGAAGTAACACAGCTCATAACAACAATTGAACTAGATGGCCAGAAAAGAGTACCATAAGAGAGCATCCGTTGAGCCCAGTGTCCCGAGATCTAGTTCTGTAGAGGTCACGCGCAGTAAGAGTCAACTTCATCGGTCTAAGTATTCACAAGTTAAGCCAGTTCTTCCATGAGCATGGGTGTTCATTCTTTTTATTTCTTTATTTTACGATTAGCATCACATTATGTATTATCTTTTAGTAGCTACTATTAAAACCAAAATTCTTAATACTACATATTCTTATTTTGAACCCACACAATTACCTTGCTTGCAACCTTACCCTTCCCACAAGCTATACTCACCGATAAAGCTCACGAGGGGTAGGTCGCGACAATTATTAATATTGTAAGCAGTTATAGAAATAAAATAATGATTACGATTTAAAAAACACAATATATTACAATAGTCTAATTGTAAAAACAGTGTTTTAAAAATACTCCTTTAAATTCATCTGGGATTTTTACAAATTTATATTTAAGAGTAAAATCCCAGACACTTTCTCTCCACTGAGGCTATTGAGTATCTCTATTATTATTTGTCATGTCTTTGAAAATACTTTCTCAGAGGGAAGAGATGTTCCTACAATGCACAGTTTTTTTTGTTTTGTTTTTTTGCTAGCTCAAAAAAGCATTGGATGAACTGAACGTCTTTCAAACCACCAAGTAGGTGCGGCTCTTCAATGTATTTTCTAACCTTTATTAGTCCTGAAGCTCTTGGGTAGGGGTTTCTACCAAAATGGAGATGTTCTTGTCAAATTTATCTCAAACACTTGAGAAATTGGGTTCTGGAATTACAGAAAGTGTAGCAACAGGCATTGTACCTCCAATTATATATCTCTCACACACTTGATTAATTAATGCATTTTTTACCCTTTCAAAATTATGTGGGTCAAAACATCTATGGCATTTGAACAGAGGAACCAAAACTGTAGCACTTTGTAGTCTTCAATGGCCTTAAATCATTTGTTTGGAGATTCCAAAAGCTTGTTGGCCAGTTTCTTCACATGGCTACTTACATCAGGTCAGTAGATAAATTCACTGTATCACTTTTTCATGGCTTGGCTAATCAAGATTATTGTGAAAAGAGTAACTTTATTTTCACTACTCATTTATTCAATCTCTAAACACTTTTAACAACTCGCACACCTGACTTATGAGAGCAACGTCCTCATTTACAATGTTGTCTAGCTGGATGTAGTTGATTGCTATAATTGATATCAACACATTTCTCACTTGGATGATGCAATACAACATATCATGCGTTATGTTCCAGTGTGTGGCAATGTCTTGCTTAATTTGCATCTTGGCATTTGTTGTGAATTATTTAGCTTGGACACAAATTTGTAGAAAATGAAGGCTATGAACAGTTTGAAAGGGGAGATAATTTTTTAACCAGTGTTGATACAAGTGTCAAGTCTATTTAATTTTTGTTCAGGCAAATGTTTGTGAAGATAGGAATTATTTATATGTTGAGTATGCTCACGTATACCAGGTAGGCTTAAAAGTGAGGTTGAAGATGGTAATATAGGTGCTGTGATTATTCCTTATCATTACTTAGATTTATCAAAATAATTTCTGAAGGATCGTCAAAATTAGTGTCATGGGTTTCATTAAATAGAAGATTGGAGGAAGGTGTCAAACGTTTGGAAGACAAAACAGTGTAAATGACTAGATAAGTTTAACATAATTCCTTTCTGTAAAATAAGCCCAAATTGTAGTGATGCTGCAAAGTCTTGATTTCGTGTCCACTATGGTTGAAACGTATATTTAAAATTATAAATATAAGCTCTATCATTTTAATAATTTTACCAAAACAAATGCATGTCATGGTATGATTTAATATCTAAAGTTTAGCACTAAAATAAATGAATCTAAACATTAAACCTTAAATAATTAAAAAGTAAAGTATTAGATTAAGCGAAGTCTAAAACACAGGTAAAATGATGAAACAATTCCCATAGCATGAAGAATGTGCGAGAAAACAATAGAAAGCGAAGGGCCAAACAAACATTCGTAATCAGTAGAAGGAGGGGAAGTCTGACGACTTGTTTGCCCCACCATGAGCTTAGAGAAAAAAGAGCTGAGTAGAATGAAGAGAGCCAAACTATGAATGAGCAAGTATCGGTGAGCGAAATTGCTGGTTTGACCCATTACTACAGTATAAGCGCCCTCCAATCTCTCGCGCTGGCCTAGTCTGCGAGTCGTCTTCCTCTAACTCTCGACTAACCAGTATTGGGGTCTCATATGTGGGGTGCTACTACAGCCAGCTATTATCTAAGATTTCATTACCGCCTTATGAGCAGCCAATAAAAGGGACAAGTCCAAAATTGTTAGGGAACACAGTGCGAACAATAAAACAAACCGTGTTCCATTATTGGACCTTGGATGACATTATATCCAAAACATTTGAGTGAATCAAGCCGAATAAAAACACTGAAAGAAATTATTTACAGCTGACTATGATTTAAAAGGCCAATGTTAAATCTTCAAATTCTAATTAATTTCATAAAAACGTGTCATTAATCTCATTATCATCATTATTACTCCTGTAAACTAGTTTAATTCGGTGATCAAACAAAACTTGTAGCACGGAAGATAACAAAAAAACACAAAAACCATATGAACAATGAAGGGAGTGATGTGCAAGTTTTTGCCATTGGGATGAGTATTTTCCAGTATCTGAATGCCTCAAAAGGTTAAAAACATGCAGACTTGGGGAAATCCAAACCAGCATCAGCCACCACACCAATCAATGGTCATATTTAAATGGCATCCTGTCGACTTTTACTGACGACAGTCGTTACTGGTGTGCCAACATGACAGTGTAAATCTCTATTTGCATGACACATGTTCTACTTGCACGAATATTCGAGAGCTCAAATAATTTGGCGCCAGTAGTTAATGGTCGTGCCAGCACATGTTTAATGTGTGCTAGTTGTACACCGCCCACAACTTGCAGAGAACAGGTGCAGTGTACTAATTAGAACGGCTATGTCCTATGTGTATGTTACATCCCAGTTCATGAATCGGTCAAATTTCTGCCCATTTTGTGAACTGGCCTCTCCTCCTGACGATTTCATTAACTGGGTAAACAAAATTCAGTTCATGAATTGTGCACAGCATGAACCGGCTATTTCATGAACTGAACGATTTTTTGCCCAACTCGTGACATGGACAAGTGAAGAAGAGGTTTGGTATTTAAGTTATTTACATTTTTAATCTTTTAGAATGTACGGTTAGGTTAAGCTAGGTTGGGTTGGTTAGATGTAATATCTTAAAACAAATTTCAGTTAAGTCCGTAGAAGATTGTACAATAAGTTCCAGTTCATGAAATGGGCAAGGGTAAATGTAATTTGTGCCCATTTCGTGTTATTGTGGTGTTTTTGCTTAGTGAAGGAGTGCCCAGAAGAATGGAGGATGTGGAGAATGATAGTTTAGTGAATGTCGAGAAAGGGGTGAATGGGAATACAGATGTCAAGGGAGATGTAGGAAAGGGGAAAAGTGTTAAAATATAGGTAAATTTATCTTTTCAGCAAATGTATATGTAATGACTAATGACATGTGATGTGCAGGTGTGTGTGCGCAGTGAAAGTAATACTGTTGTGTGTGTGTGATTGAGTAGAGTTAGTAGTCAAATGGATGTTGCCACACCTACACTTAAGTTGTCTATTGTATGAGTAGTATAGATTGCTTGTTCGTTACAAATAAACTGTATAGATTGCTTTCGTTATAATTTAACATGGTAGCAGTCCGTGGTTTATAAAAAAAGATAACTCTAAGATGGCGGATGAAACAAGAATTCCTGTTTTTGAAGGTAAGGACTACGAGTGTTAGAAAAAGCGAGTCACGTTGATTTTAAAGTTAAAGAAATGTGGAGAGGCAGTGAAGAGAGAAAAAGGTACGACAGATAAAGAGGACGAGTGGAGTGAAAAGGACTTGAAGGCAAACAATGTGATCTACAGTGGTGTTTCGAATGATCAGTTACAGTTTATAAAAGACAAAGAGACTGTGTATGAAATTATGAAAAAGTTCGATGAAATGTACTTAAAGGAATCTACTGCACTGCAAATTTGTATACAAAATAGATTAGATAAATTGAAGTTAAAAGACTTTGAAGATTCAAGTGCCTTTTTTACTGAGTTTGAAAAGTTAGTGAACGAACTTAAAAGTGCAGGTGCTAATGTAAGTGAAAAAGAAAAACTAAGTTATATGATTAAAATGCTTCCAAATTCGTTAAGTTATGTTGGTGATTTAATTAATATACTAAAAGAAAGTGATCAAACTGTTGAGTATCTAAAAAGTAAAATAAAAATGGTTGAATTAAAAGAAAAAGAGGAAGGAAGCAAAAACAGTTCAAGTGCATTTAAGGCTGAAAGAAAAAAAGACAAAGCGTGTTTTCAGTGTGGCAAATATGGACATTTTAAGGCCCAATGTACGAGCATGAGACCAAGTGAAAATTTGTGGAGGCCCAAAGGCGGCATTCAACAGCAAGGAGGCGGACGCTAACAACAACAACAACAACAACAAAAACATTGGCAACATCGTGGTTGCGGTGGTGGAAGAGGAGCCGGTCAAGGTTCAAGTCAACATCAAGCTGGTGGTTGGCAACAAAGGCAAAATCAACAAGGACAGCAAAATGAAGGCGGTAATACAAGCAGTTTTAATACGGAAATCGAGGTAAGACCCGGATTGGAAGAATTTTACGTTGAAGCTAACAGTTGCGTCGGTAAAGTAGAATGGTTACTTGGTAGTGGTTGCTCTGATCACGTCATAAATAGTGATGAATATTTTTATGAATTTGATGAACTCAAAGTACCGGTAAATGTTAATGACAAAATAGTCGTAGATATAATGTAGATATAATTGAAGATGGTACAAATTATATAAGTTTTAGAGAAGAGTCAAGAGAGGCTTATGATATAGGTTTAAATGAAGGTAAAAATGAAAATGATAAAGATGAAATTACGAATGGAAATATAAATGATCAAAATGTAAATTTAGGGTTGAGAAGATCAACCAGAGAAAAACGAAAACCTGCTAAACTTAATGATGATAATTTTGTGTATAATAATATTGTTTATGTAAACTATGCAAATGCGGAAAATCCTGTTTCATATAATGATGCGATGAATAGTTATGATTCTAAAAATTGGAACAATGCAATGGATAAGGAAATTAATTGCTTAGCTAAAAATAATACATGGATGTCTGTTATTAAACCAGAATATAAAAAAATATCAGATTTAAAATGGGTTTATACAAAAAAAAGGCTAATAATGTTTATAAAGCTAGGTTAGTAGTTATAGGATACCAGCAGAATGATTTAATTGATGATATATACTCTCCAGTAGCAAGAATGCAAATGTTAAAAAATGTATTATCATATTGTTGTCAGAATAATTTAATTATTGAGCAAATGGATGTAGAAACAGCGTTTTTGAATGGAAAAGTTAAATCAGAAGTTGATGTTAAACAACCACGAGGTTATGAGGATGGTACGGATAAAGTGCTAAAATTGGATATAGCATTGTACGGATTGAGAGAAAGCCCAAGAGCTTGGTATGAGTGTTTCGAAACTTATTTGAAAATTTTAGGTTTTGTAAGAAGCGAGAATGACTTGTATATGTTAAACAATAAGAACAATCATAATGTCTATTTAATTTTGTTTGTAGATGATTTGCTCATATGTTGTAAAGATAAAACTAAGTTAAATATCGTTAAAAATTTATTGTTTAAAGGATTTCAGATGAAAGATTTGGGTAAAATAAAAACTTATTTAGGTATTAATATAAATTATGAATGTGATAAAGAAAAATAACTTTGAATCAAAGAGATTATATCTTATCTTTAGCAAGGAAATATGGAATTGAAAATTCTAAATTGTATGCTACTCCGATGGAACAAAATTTAAAATTAGAAACCGCACAATCAGCATGTGATGAAATGAAGTATAGAAATATAATTGGAGCTCTTTTGTATATTAGTTCTGGACAAGACCTGATATAAGTTTCAGCGTAAATTATTTAAGTACCTAGATTTCAAAATTGTTATGATAATACTCATTATAAATAAGCTGTGAGGATATTAAAGTATTTAGTTTTGACCAAATATTTAAAGTTAACCTATAATAGAAATGTTAATGCAGAGATCTTAAACTGTTACGAAGATGCTGATTGGGCAGGTGATATTATTGACAGAAAATTGACGATAGGATATGTTATTAAAATGTATGGAAATGTGATTTTTTGGAAATCTAAGAAACAAAGTAGTGTAACAAAATCATCCACATCAGCTGAATATATTGCATTGTCTGAGTGTGTTAGTGAATTAAAAGTTGTGAAATATATTTTGCTAGATTTTAATATTGAAGTTTGTGACCCGATAAAAATGTATGAAGATAATTCTGGTGCAATAAATATAGCTAAGTATGGTAATTTTACAAAAAATTCGAAGTATATAGAGACACATTATCATTTTGTAAACGAGAGTTATGAGAAAGGAGAAATTGATATTGTCAAAATAGATTCTGATGAAAATGTGGCTGATATTTTTACCAAGCCATTAGGTCGAAATAAGTTTGAAAAATTCAGACATGAAATGAATGTGATATAAATTGGTTTATGATTAAGGTTGGACTGTAATATAAATTTAAGAAGGCGTGTTAAAATATAGGTAAATTTATCTTTTCAGCAAATGTATATGTAATGACTAATTACATGTGATGTGCAGGTGTGTGTGCGCAGTGAAAGTAATACTGTTGTGTGTGTGATTGAGTAGAGTTAGTAGTCAAATTAATGTTGTCACACACGTACACTTAAGTTGTCTATTGTATGAGTAGTATAGATTGCTTGTTCGTTATAAATAGACTGTATAGATTGCTTGTTCGTTACAAATAAACTGTATAGATTGCTTGTTCGTTATAATTTAACAAAAAGAAAGAAGGCAATCAAGGTAGTTAAGTGTAATTTAGAAACAATAAAGAAGTTTTTAGAGTTATATGAACTGTATGCGTTGGACTACAAGATACAGTAGCACCTATATAGATATATGTGAAAGGAGACAATAAGTAGTAATAAGTAGGGGTAGACTTGTCCTAAGTTTTTGCTTGTTGTTTCAACTGATTATTTGCTGTTCCTCTACACACTGTTCATCAACAACAATAAATATTGCTCTGCGAACACCTGGAATGTATGCAGACATTTTGCATACGCAACCAAATTAACATGGCCACATTCAACTTCAACTCCAATTATTCAGCAAGAAAATCTTTCACGATATTCAAAAATGTGTTTAAGCCTTTACTTACATGACAGTTGAACTGGCATGGCTATTGTCCTGTTTAGCTTCCGCTAGTAGCCAACTGTCGTGCTAGTAATTTGTTAATGTCGTGCAAAGACTCACTTGCGGGACAGTTGAGTGTCTGTTACTGTTCTAAACAATGTACTGCCCCTGTTCTCTGTAAGCTGTGACTGGCGCACCAATTGAGATTCACACATGCAAGTAAAACAAGCACACACATTCAGCTAATACGATAGTTAACTACCAGCACCAATTTACTCAAACACTTGAATATTTCTGCAAGTAGAACATGTGTGATGCAAACTCTTTCATTTGCACGCAAATAGAGGTTAACTTTGTCATTTTGACACTCTTGTAATGACTAGCACCAGTAAAACATGACAGTGTAAACCCCAATTTAGTTAATTATGTGAGGTGGTCAAGCAAGTGCTAAAATAAGACAGTTCCAATTAATTCAACTTTATTTTATTCTCACTAAAATACGCCAATATTAACTACTTTCAGAACAAATTACCCATAATTCTTTAATAGTACTACTAATACTCGCTATTGTGAGACATAAATACCACTGATTTGAACTGTTTGATTCTCACCACAATATAATGAGTAGTAACACTGAACCAGTGATTCCAACATTTTTTTGAATGGCGTACCACCCCAACAATTCCCAAATTTGGAATACCTACCACCGATATGATGCTGGATATTTACAATTTTTGGTAAATTTTTAATGGTGCACAGAGATATAATAGCACATACTGTATGTCTGAGCTTGAATCAGTGTTGCCACCCCTTCAATCACCTTTAAATCTGTTTTTCTGACTTATTTGGTTTGCTCGGCATCTTATGGCGTGCCACCGGTAATGATTGTACGTACCACAGTTTGGGAACCCCTGGTGTACAGCCGACCATTCAATTGTTTATTTTCTTAATAAACTACACCAAGGGAAATTTTTCCTGTACAAATCATTATTGGTAATACTCATAAAAACATTAGTAGGCCTATGTAGCTTTTTTAATGAATACATTACAACAGTGAGTACACAGACAAAATTGTCAGTCTCATCTATTCTGGTTTTTCGGTAAAAGAGGAGTTGTGATTCGAGTCCTAACGAGGTGCACAAACGACAACAATATTGTAACGTTGGAAAGAGTAAGTAGCTGTGCATACCTGTCAGCTGGACTGTCGCGTCTAATGTCGTGCACAAACGACAACAATATTGTAACGTTGGAAAGAGTAAGTAGCTGTGCATACCTGTCAGCTGGACTGTCGCGTCTAATGTCGTGCACAAACGACAACAATATTGTAACGTTGGAAAGAGTAAGTAGCTGTGCATACCTGTCAGCTGGACTGTCGCGTCTAATGTCGTGCACAAACGACAACAATATTGTAACGTTGGAAAGAGTAAGTAGCTGTGCATACCTGTCAGCTGGACTGTCGCGTCTAATGTCGTGCACAAACGACAACAATATTGTAACGTTGGAAAGAGTAAGTAGCTGTGCATACCTGTCAGCTGGACTGTCGCGTCTAATGTCGCTGATGAAAATGCTGGATGGACTAGCGTGCACAGTGAAGCCGTACCCATGTTTGTCTGCGTGAAGAGTCAGGCAGAGTGTTTCTGTGTGCCACACACCAGGTGGATCACTATAATCCCGACAATGTGGGCCTGGGAAAAACACACTTGATTAAACAGATTATAAACTGAGAGAAACATTCCCCAGAAGATTTATTCAGCAGGACACAGATAGCTTGTTGTGGACTGTAACTAGTAAATAGGATACCTAGTGGTGTATCTATAGATTCTATGAACAACTGTTTTAAGACAATTGACCCTGTTTATTTGGCGTGAAAATACAGAGCTGTGGGAATAAACGATTATCTTCAAGAATTTTTATTGTTTTGCAATTTTCATTTCGGAAACGGTTTGTTCAAGAATAGAAGCATGTTAATTAAGTTATACTTTTTATATATACACCTCCTCTATAATTTTAACAGTTGTCAAATATAAATTTTTACATTTTTCAATAAAAAAAAACTGCCGGCTGCATAACAAAAATAAATGGTACAGAAGTCTGCACGGACTTTCTAGCTCTATTGTTTAAAATAAAGATATTTACTCAAAACTCGTAATATATGTGAAACAAAATAATATTCACCAAGAAACTCAATCATAAATTACACTATACTTGTGTAAAACATTTTATGAGTCCTGGTTTTAAGTTTTATAATTTTATTTTCAAAGAATTAATGTCCTCATTTGTATGTTTGGACCAATAAAAAAGCTCAATATTGGGTTCACAAGGGTCAACATTTCGTATTAAAATTTCGAATTCTTGTTAAAAATTTTGACATTTTATTAGGTATTACCTATCTTCATGTCATCGCATTGCTATTAAATTCCTCATTTATAAATTTTGACCAATAAAAAATGTAATTATTGACTACCGAGTCTAAAATAGAAATAGATTATTGTTGTTCAAACACATCTCCTAAGAGGTTTAAGGAAAAATAACATAAATTTTTCGAGAAACTTACTTATATTTAATCACATTATGGCATTAGAGAAATATTGCATTATAACTTTAGTATATCTTTACAACTAAAGCTCATAAAATTGTATTAATATATTTGCAAATATCTCAGAAACTGTTGGTTTTATGAAAAATATATTTCATATAAAAGTTTTTTTTTAGTAGTACTACAATTTTGCAATGATAAGTTATTTAGTATCTCAAATAGTTGCGGAGATACGGAAAATCCAGCTTCTGTAAAGTACCCTAAAAGTCATTTTCATGGGCAAATGAAAATAGACAGTTTATTTATAATCTTAATCAACACCTATATACGAATTTTAATCAAAATTGTTAGAGCCGATTTTGAGAAAATCGATTTTTTCTCTTTTCACCATTTATTAAACCACTCTTAATTTTATGTTTTAACAGACACACAGACAGACGGCATTGCAAAGACCACTTTTTAGGTTTCGGGGGGTCATGAGATGTCGACATACATCAACATTTCAGGTTAGATTTTTTTTACTATTGCAATACTTTACCTTTTGTTTTTGAAAAGTTAAATATATATATATATATATATATATATATGCTTATAGTTTTAAAGTTATTGGTTTTATAAAAATATGCTTCTAATAAAATACTTGTATTATAAATAAATCTACATATTTATAATGATAAGTAATTTCATATCTCAAATAGTTTTGGAGATAATATAAAAAAGATAATTTACTCGTCAGACCGGAGTCCTTAAATTCATTTTGTCAAAATATTGAGAGTAGCCATTTTATGTGGAATATTTATAAATGTTTAAAAATGAAATTTAATCAAAATCGTTAAAGCCAATTTTGAGAAAATTGACTTTTTCTATTTTTGGCCTTCAGTAAATTACTCTTAATTTTAGGGTTAGATATCCAATTCCAAAAACTCCTCAGGGCAACCCTATGAAAACCCTAGATATCAAGTTTTAGCCTGATCGGTAAAATAGTTTAGGCTCTAGATGGAAGTACAGACAGACAAAAGGAAATTCCAAAACAACTTTTTTGGATTTGGGGTCATGGAACACAGAGATTCATCAAAATCTCAAGTTCGATTTTTTTTTACGATCACAATACTTTCTCTACCTGTAAGAAAGCGATAAAGTAATTAATAAAATGTAGTACCTAATAAACATTGATACATTATCTTAGAAGAGGTGTTGAAAATATTCAGCCAACTATAAAAAATTCACTCATTCTCAAGAAAACTGACGTTTCCAAACGTATGATTTTTCCACACGAGCTGTCTGGTAGCTACCGCCATCTACGGTTTCTATGCTCCATCTGTTATTGTTGGCATGGTCGGTTGTGAAGCCACACAACGCCTTTCACCCTCCCGCCCACCATCCCACTAAATAGATTTTCGACTTGCATTCGACAGGGCTAAAGACCTTTAGATGTGTAATCAACTGTAAAACAAGTTCCCTATAAACAAAATTATTTTTTTAACTCCACCTCAAATCATTAAAAAGTGCAGGTAAGCTAGCAAATACTTTCTGTAAAATATATTTTGAGTTGATTTTTTTTAGCACCGAGTCCTACTACTGTGGAGTATGAGTCGTCGTGCGCTCTTGAACTATGGGCCCACTGTGTGGCGCGCTCTTGCTCTCTGGCTTCCACGCGGGCGGGACCACAGTTCAACTCTCACTCACTTTACTAACTTAGCTTGGGTCAGTCGAACATGATAGCGCTTGCTTGCACATCAAACAAAACAGTTAAATCAAACATTGTTCTTTATAGATCAACTGTAATTGTAACATTACACTATCCTGTAAACCTTAAATGTTTAAGAAAGGCTTTCAGCCATTACCAATTAATAAAAGCTCAATAATCTGGTATTGAACATTGTTCTTTATTTGTATCACTTGTGGTTATAATAAAAATTATCACGCCTCCAGTAACTAGGTGGTAAAAAAGGTCTAATGAACAACAAACAAACAAGATGAAGGTTCCAAGAAGGTTTCATGCTAACAGAGCTAACAAGAGGCTTTCCCTACCTGCTCAGGTTATACGCTTATGTACAAATTACGCTAATGGTTTTAGGGATTAGGAAGGTTATATTTAAAGGAAGTGTATATAAATTTGCCTAGTAGGAGAGTGTTAAACCATTTTGTAAAAACCTCCCTCAGCACATCCGACTGAGATTTTAACCTCAACCTATCCGTCACCGACAGTCTAGTCTACTGAGAGAGTAGCGCATTAGACTATGCGGCCACTGAAGCTGATTTTTTTAGATTTAATTTACCAACTTGTTCTTTTTAAGGAAGACTGGTGGTTTTATTTTAAATACTGCTCTAAGTTTGTAGGCCTATTTATATTATTTTAATATATAACACTAAAAAGAAAAAAATTCTGTGGTTGCATGGTCTACACAAAAGACTAGACAACCAATGGTGATGGAGTCGGGGTTCTAGTCTCGGTCAGGTGTATTAAGCCGGAGTTAGTTCTTCCATAAATAGTTTTCCACTGTCTTTTCTTGCAAATGCAAATACAATCACTTTAAATTATTCAATCTTGCTAATCCTTAATACATTAGCGTAGCTAGCCCAAAGAGATACAAAACAAAACCAAAAAGAAACATCTGTATCTAAAATACCTTTATTATAAATATAGATAGCTTAGGTACCTTTTCCATAACCAACTTTTAACAACATCTGATGTCAGTTCGCTCACAGTTTTGTAAACGTTTGTGTTATTTTATCATTTCACTCAAAATATAGGCCTATCATAAAAATATTCAAAACCGGAGTTTATATAACTTAGGTCTACATTGGGTTTACAAACGCTTCTATTTTTTTTAAATTATAGTTTAAATCTATAAATAAACCTATTCTCACTCTAAACATACATCAAACTCTTTACACACAGGTAATGAATGAATGATGTGTTCTTTAATTTTTTTTATCATTTTCCTTTTTTTATTCTCCTATTTTAAGAACGTATGATAGTCGTATCGATTATAAAACAATACAACCGTAGTCATCAGATGGAAGGCAAATTATTGCAGATGTTTTTCTTACATTCATTCATAGTAGCATTGTAAAGTGTGAACTGTGTTACTATTTAATTGATAGTAGTAGGGAAGGAATGGGGATATTGCACCTGTTGCAAATATCTTGTGAATTTTCGCAATTTTGCAAAAAAAAAGTTGGCATGATATTCAGAATACTGGTTGATATTTGCGGTATGTTTTACAATTTTTTTTTCACAATATTGCCATGGTAGGGCTAGTTACGCTTTAAATTAGCAAAGTTATTTTGTTATTGGCGTAGTTATTCTCTAATTTGGCAAAGTTATATGGTTATTCTTGGGGGTCATGAAGTGTTCCCTGAGTCTCTAGATGGGTGTATAGATGCGGAGGGGGTCTATGGAGGGGTGTATAGATGTGTAGGGGAAATGTGGTCTTCCCCTCTTTAGAATCAAGCTTGTTTTATTTTTCCTCTCATGGACTGGAACGTTGAGATGATTATAGACTTTAACCTCTTGATGCTTTCCACGAATGTCTTGTTTTTAATCACTCACATCAGTATATTATACATTTAACTCTATTGCCCTCCCCCACCTTTGATATTTTGTGTGTGTGTGTGTGGGGGGGGGGGGGCGTAAGTATCAGTGCTGACCTTAAACCTCTGCTTATCATTTATTAAATACATGTTACATGCATCTTGCAATAAAGTCCCTAGTTGAGTTATCACTTTAGATTAACTTGGGGCTTTAAATTGAACGCTCAATTTATATGTTTTTTAATTGACACGTGTTCCACTTCCTCAACACGTGTAAAGGGTCAATATGATTTGAAGATCATGGAAAACTACATTATTATTGAGTTGTTTGACTAGGGGAATGCCGTTAGACAGATATCTAGCTATATAAGAGGAAAAATGTTATGTGATTATTTCATTATAGTATTTTTGACTGGGCTTTATTACACTTAGACAGCAACTTTCAACCATGAACTCACTCGCCACATTAAAGAATATATCCGTGTCTACTTTAAAAACTGTTAATATTACAGAGATTAATATTGGGGAAATATATTTGATCGATTCTTTTAACCTATCAATACTAAATACGAAAGGAAATTTTTAGTATACCTTAATGGTAATATTATTATTTTTTTCTTCCAAATAGACAGTGGCGGCTCTTAACTAAAATTAGTGGGGTGCTGCTCCAGAAAATGTTTAGCCTTTGTTTTAAAATTGTGTAAAAAGGAAAAAAAACATGTATAAAAAGAAAATTTATTCAGGAACTTGATAAAATATTAACAACAACAAAACTTTTTTACTTACTTTAACTTAAATTGTTACAGTTCAAGCTTGATCTATTCATTTTAAAATTAAATCCATTCTTCATATTTTAATTTGCGCAAAAAGTTCAATAATTTTCTCCTTGATCTTTATGACAACTGAAGAAATTTTTCTCCATTGAAAGTACTGCAAGCGCATTTAGTCTTTCCGAATTCATAGTGCTTCTTAAAAAAAAAGTTTGTATTCTTTTCAATATTGAAAAGCATCGCTCTGCCTCTGATGTAGTCATGGGAATTGTCTAGAGGATTTTTATCATTTTAGTAATTTCACTAAAAACCTAATCTAGATTATTTTCCAAGATAAATTTCAGAAGCTCAATTAATTTGCAATATTCATGAATATCAGTCCTACAATAGAATACTTTTAGTTCAGTTTCAAGCTTTTCTTTGTCAATCATGGGATAAGCTTCAGTGGTCAGTACTATATCTTTTGTGGGATGTTCATTCTTAAATCTAGTGAAGCAATTCTTGCTGAACAACTTAGCAGCTAATAAGTGTTAGTGGAGAACCAAAACTTGAAATTATCAGCATTCAGGTATTTTAAAATTCCTGTTGCTTCTGCAATGGTTTGATCTGCATTTGATGTTGACTGAATTTCAGTAAGACAGTTTTTTAAAGGTTGCAAATTTTCATGAACTTGTTTAGAGTCCGTATGTTAAAACTCCACCTTGTAGAGGATGGACGTGGAATGCTGACGTCCATATTGTTTCTTGAGAATGGACATACGTTGGGTGATCTTGAGAAGAATGTTGGAATAGCCAGAATATTAGAGAAAAAATTCTGGCGTTTCGTGTAATACTTGCTGCATTTCTCATTATTAAATTATGTTGATGTGCATTACAGTGAATGAAATGTGCATTACAATGAATGAATGTTCATTATTATAACGGCTTTTATTTTTGATTGAACTCCTGCTTTTTTTGCCTTTCATGACATTTACACCATCAAATGTATGAGCTATCAGTTTTTGTCCATTTTCTTGAAGGGTTATGTCCAATTGTTCTCAAATGCGTTTTTATATGCCATCTGCAGTTTGATTTTATGGAATAAAGAATCCCCAAAAACGCTTAAATATTTCTCCATTCAATACGTACCGTAGAACAAGGACCATTTGAGTGTGTTCTGAAACATCTGTTGTGTCATCAGCCATGACAATTACAAAAGAAGCTTTTCTAATTTCCGTCCTTATCTCCTCATGGTATATTTATAGCAGGCAGTCAAGTATTTCATTCTGAATGGTCTTAGAAACACCTTTGAAGACTGCACTGGTTTCTAAGTGATTCTTCGAATATGAATCTAATTTAGATGCAAAATTTACTAATCCTCTAAATACCCCTGGATTTACTGAATTGTCTTTTTCATCATGTCCACGTAAGGGAGTTTCAAAGTTTCCACAAAAGTAAATGCAGTCTATTATTTTGAACAAAATTTTACGATTCTTTTTTAACTTTTATATTATGCTCATTGATTGAAAGTCTGTATGCCTCACTAAGTTTCTCCTTAATACTTATGATTCCTAAAAGTGACAGTGAAATAACACTATCAACATGCTTCTTTGACTGCTCATGCTTTTCAGTTTTCTCTTTCATTTTGTTTATATTTCTAAAACCATCTTTTGTCCACGGTAAATCACCTCCAAACAGCAAACACGGAAGCAAAACAGTGCATTATTTACTTCACAGCCGCAAAGCCAACTTTTCCGTTGGTATTATTCAGAATTAAAGCTACGAATATTTTTCTTGATGCTTTTACCTGGCTGAGATATTAGAATATCAGGTCTTGAACGACCTCTTTTCTTAACTGTAACTTTCTCAAGGAGAGATAGCTGTGAAAACTTAAGCTGTTGAAGTTAACTTAAGTCACAGAACTTATTTCTTGGGGATGCAAGGCCATGGTTAAGGTTTTCTTTTAAATAAAATAACCGAAAAAAAATGAATCAAATAGAATAGCTGGAAGCAGAATAATTATCTAATTCTACACTCTTCTACACTTTATCACATTCAAGAATATGGTACACGGTTTCTAAGCACAACACACACTGAGTAAAAAAAACTTCCTTCCGCCATCACACCAGAGCCGGCACTGCGAGAGCAACAGTGCTCTCTCTACCTGGCAGTCCTGCCTTCATCCCCACCCCCTTCTATGTGCGCATGCGCACAACAGTCAAACACTACGTCACTGGCACTGTGAAGTGCACAGTTCAATACAAATATTATTTGTGCAGTTAAAAAAATCACAATCGAAGGTTATTTTAAAGAACAAAACCTCTAAGGGGCGGCATTTCGAAGACTTGCATCATATTGAGAAAATCTACCGCACAGCCCTGTGAATATTATAAGTTCAAGAGAACCGGAATCGTTTCCACTATGGTTGTGAACTTGAAGATCGTTAACTGTTTATTGAAGCTCAAACCTATCAAAGGAGCACCTTTCAAAGAGTCAGAAAGCGATTTCATATCTTTCATGTTGCTATCACAAAATCACTAAGCACTAAGCAAGCTCCTAAAGATGAACTTGCAGGGCTAACCTGATGGAGATAATGTTGAAAAGGAGGAAGAAATTTCTCGCGAGAGATTGCATAACAAACATGTATTGCTTTCTTATCTTTATAAGCCACTAGCCCATTACGATAGCTCTTACAGTGTACATTATGACGGTAAAACGTCCACGATTGTAGACACGCATGTCCTGTTTGATGAGAGTGATGGGGCTGTGATTCTCAATAATATCATGACTACTTACACTCGAGAACTTTTAGAATTGATCTTCAGAAAAGCGCCAATGGGTTACACCAAAATGGTTCTGAGTTTGTACAAGTCTATGCTCGAGGAAAAGAACGTGCATATATTCAGGAACAAACCTTACAGTCATTTCAAGTCACGCACAGGATCCAAGTATTTACGCAACATTGAACCAATGGTCCAGGATTAGCTCGAGGGGAAAGGATTATTCAAGATGTAGATAGGAATAGGGATTGATTATACTTATTGGGATGACCCAAATGAATTGGTCTATCGGTTACGACTTTTGCACGCTTCGAAAGAAGCAGTTCATTCATCGCATGACAACAAGATCGTTTTGATCAAAGAAAAATGTCAAGGAGAAGATTGCAAGTGAACTTGATCGACACGCAAGTCGTCACTTTGCTATAAGACATGTTAGCGTATGAGGACTGAATGAGCTATGACAAACTGATCTGGTCGAGATGATACTTTAATCCTGATCAAACAAGAGATTCAAGTACTTCCTCACCGCCAGTGACGTCTATTTCAAACAACCTTGGGCTACACCTGTCAAAGCTAGGATGGGGGAAAATATTACTGCAGCTATGACGTACGTTCTTTGCAAGGTGACCGCAAACAGTTTACCCCTCGTACATAATCTGTAGACGAGTAATTGCTCAGAGTTTCACAGTTTTAATTTCAAAGATCTCATGGTGAGAAGGCGGATCAATTGACCTACAGCCTCTCATTGGTTGTGGTTAATCACATGTTAAGAACTAGGTGGGGAGAAGGGAAGAGAATCAGGTTCAGCGAATGGGGAACAAGCATAAACCAATTTGGAGTAGTATATGCATTTTTCCTTCACTGAGGATGCCAAAGAAAATGATGAAAATGAAGTATATAGGAAAAAGACCACAAGGGAGGTCAAGAAGAGATGGGAGGAGCATATAACAGAAGGTGTGCAGGGGAGAGGAGAAGATTGGAAGCAACTAAAGGAGGAAAAATATTGGAAGGATAGAGGCAGATGGAGGCATTTTACTAAAGTGACCCGGCCACAGGATGGTAACAGTTGATGATGATGATGATGATAATAAATAAATCTGGTAACATTTCCTAGATGTCAGATAAGGCTACAAATCAGGGTTTACACTCACCTGGTAATGTTCCACCGTGCAGACATGTGTTGTGTCTGTTGAGATGTTGAGAGCTCAGTGAACAATAGCCTGAAGGACTAGGGCTAGGAGGACCCAACATTCCTATAAAACATCAACATCACTTCTCACTAGAATGTAAAGTATAAAATCATCAATGAAAGATACACACATGAGCAGATGTAAATATTACAATTTATTAGTACTGAACACAGTTTTGGTGTATGTGTGTGTGTGTAAATATATATACATATATATATACACAAACCAATAAAAAAAATATTATTTATTTGGGAATTATATATATATATATATATATCTATATAAAATTCTCAAATAAATAATTAATATTTTTTTTCTTATATATATATATATATAAAATTCCCAAATAAATAATTAATATTTTTTTCCTTTAATTGGTTTTTCCCATTAGTGCATAGAAAGCTAGACTGGTGGGTGGGACCAAAAGTAAACATAAAATATGTAAATCTGATTATTGTGTATCACATGTTTAGCGATTTGGCAATGTATCTACACTTCAATTGTTTGTGGTAAAGTAGTGCAGGTTGAAATGGGGTGCTAGGGTACTTGCCTAATACCTCTAGTATTGTTGTGAAAAAATGCTGGCTTGCAATCATTGCTGCCTCCCTGGGGTGCACCTCATATCTCCCAGATTGGGATACGCCATAGTTTGAAGACCACTGCATTAGGCACATATACTAAAATTATTGTAGCCAGCGTGAATCTCCAGTTGACAGCACAGTGCTTTGTTTAAAAACTATCTGTGTACGCTGTCCTAAAGTCCGTTCACCATAGGAATTGTTCTCTGAAAGACCTTTTTTCCTACCAGAAATCTATTATATAGTAGGATATTGTTAGGAAAAAAGACCTTTCAGAGAGTAATTCCTACCGTGAATGAAGTATACGTACCGTGATATCTTGCATTGCTGTTAGTCCTCCTCCTGCCATAATAAGCTTGGGACAAGGGAAGTATTTCCAATGTGACGACGGTGGAAGATTGTAACAGCTCCATGACGTCACAGATTGATAAGCCACTACCTTCCACACGTGTTTCATCTACTGCCAGGATCTGGTCTCCCACATGGAGGGCACCACATCTATGCAATACATACATGTGCCGGAGTACAATATGGTAAAATCATCAGTGGCGGCTCGTCACTTTAGAAGCTGGAGGGCGCAGCCTGTTTAATTCATAAATTATTTCTAAATAATATATTTAAAAGAAGACACAAATTTCGGAATATGTTTTGCTAAATAGTCATTTAGTTAAACTCCAAAATTAATATCACAAACAACATGGAAAGATAAAAAAAAACCTCCCCCAAAGGACGTAGATGTGTTGTAGAAACTGCAGCTGTGTAACGTGCATAAATATATAGGTATGTATGTTTTCACTTTGTTCCATACAAAATTCAGGACATGGCCTACCTAATGATTTAAATTCTCTTTTTTGATCAAGAGTTAATCTTGCAATATTCTTTGCCTTAAGCGCCTGAATTGAACTATTCATATTAAGCCTAGTTCACAGAGAAGGAAAGAACAGAGCAACAGCCCCTAGGTTAAAAATGTTGCACTCCTTTTCGAGGCTTTACTCCTTCAACGTTGGGATCGCTAGGTGCGATCCCCAGTGACTACAGCGCAATCAAGTGAGCATTTTGTAAACGACTCACTTTAAACTCAAATGTACTAGAAGGCAGATACAAAATATGAGCTCCTGTCGGCTGGCGGTCACCGAGAAAGCTTCAGGTAGCGCCCTCCTCCATCTCTAAACCCCCCCCCCCCCCTCGTCTTAAGTACCATAATCCCGCCACACAAATAAGTTTACTCTGACTGCACATTACAAAGAAAACTTAAAACACAATGAATCTTTTTTTTTTTAACTAAGGGACTGGCTGTCAACTGCAATTATTTATTAAGGAGCATTGAGAAGAATTGCAGACTTTTTAGAAATACCAATTTATTTAACAAGTGGTTAGATATTTTCTAATATTGTTTTCAACAAAATGATGCTGAAAGTTCTGACTAATTAAATAGTTTAAATTTTAATTATAAAGTGATTTTTAAATGTGTGATATCTTCTATAGAACCCCCAAATTGTGACCTTATCAAAACATGACTATTTGATAGAGGAAGGCTAGATACCATACCGTGTGGCCACCAATGCAGGTCTATAATATTTATTTGAGGCTATGTATTTAAAATCATTAATGTATACTTGAAATAATTTAAAAACTGGTAATTTCCCGGTGTAAATTAGAATTCCCACACTTAAGTAATTAAAGTTAAAACAAAAATATTGGGATGGTTTTAAATAGTTTTAAGGGTCTCTGTTATTTAAAATTGCGTAGTAAACACTGAAGTTAAATTATTGTATTTTGTGTGAGTACTTATCTTAAAAGTTAGCAAGCTTTCCTTTATGAATTACTAGCAATCCTGCACGGCATTGTCCGTGATCCCTTGTGGCATAAGAATTATATAGACATCCCCCCCCCCCCCCCCCCCCCCCCCCCCATGGTACCCGTATCTCTGAAACTTAATTCTAAAACAGAAAATATTTTCTTCAAAAATGTGTTTAAAATATCACAATTAAAAAGATAATTGAAAATCTAAGAATCCTGCTTCAAGGTACAATCGGACCACCTTCCGTCCACCTATGTTAAAAAGGTCAGATCTCTGCGTGCTGTAGATTTGGCTATCATCGCACACAAACAAACACACAGACAATCACTTCCTTTAATTATCATAAACTATGATGTAACATTGTGGCTTATAAAATACGGCTATAGGCTATTCTAGTCAATTAAATTGATGTCACCTTTCATGGTAAACCGATTGTTGGCTACATAGATATTATTTTTATACGTGAGATACAAAATAAATAGGTATCTCAAAATGATTTACTAGTTAACATATTTTGTTATTAAATGAATGGTTTTTAAATAGGAGCTAACGAGTATGAAACCATACACATAAATTTTAACGTTTTTTTATCATCACAAATTAAGATTATATACTTATTGGTTTTACCGTTCGATGTTTTAAATTTGCTGGCTATCTTGCATACAAGATAGAACGGAAATTTCACTGTAAACTTTGCATGAAAACATTAACAAAGTGTGATGCCAGCATGGAGTCATGGTATTATTATTAAATTATTCATAGGGCATATCTCAATAAAGGGCATGATGACTTAAGGAATCTCAAATCCCCTACAGATATGTTCACACACATTTCCTAGAAACATTTATTGAGCGATTTCCTTATGTCGAACACAAAGACGGTATTGTACATATAATGTTAGGAAAGGCACTGAAGAAAATAAGGATAATATAGCCTCATTAACTGAGGCAATGCAAAAAGCACAATCTATTTTGCACAAAGCCACCTCCTTAAAGTTAGAATCCACAATCACATGTTGTGGACTGCAAAGGAGAATATTTAATGTTTAGGGAAACAGACGCAGAAAATATGGAACATATTACACCAATAATCTCATCTCATTGAGTGAAATTTGGAGAGTTGAGTACTTGTGAATTTAAGCTGATTTTGATCCCAATTAAATGTAATAAATTAACTGTGTTTTGACATATTTCTATGAATCTAGACTCTGGTCTCCAAATTAATATTTGTAGCGTGTTGCATTTTGAAATGTTGAAATAATGTAAGGAATTATAAGTAGTAGTATTGAATGATTGTGATCGTTTTACAAACAAAACCAGCTGTTTGGCTTAAGCTTTAGGTTAACAACTTTGGTTTTTAAATAGTAGGCTTGGATAGTAGGTATGTTTCAATAAAACACTTTAGTTGTTAAAGTGTGTAAAAGCTCAAATATGCATCAGTTTCTAACTAAACACACTTCATAAGACTATATAAATATAGTTTATAGGTTAAAAATAAATACAATATCCAAATTATGACTGTATAAACTCAAAAACTTACATAAGTGGCCAATATAATATTTACTACTTTTTGCATCTTAAATTGCGATTATTTTACTCCGTAGTGCCATTGAGCCTTTAGTTGAAAGTAGTTTTAAGAATGTATAGAAATGTGTTTGCACCATTGAAGCGTATAAGACTATGATTTGTGCTCATCTTTACGTAAATAGACACTTTTTACTTTCTCTCGACACCTTGAAAAGAAAAGTACTTTGCTCGTAAGAAAGATCCAAATGTTGATAATTGTAAACCCCCCTCCCCCCGAAACGGTGTTGGTTTTCGATGCCGTCTACCTGTATGTCTACATTCAGAACTAAAGCCGACATCATTTTACTGATCAGGCTAAAACTTAGTATATATATATATGGTTTTATAAGGTTCCCTAGAGGAGTTTTGGGAGTTAGATATCTTACCCTATAATTGAGGGTAGTTTAGTAAAGGTAAAAAAGAGAGAAAACAAGCTATCTCGAAATCTATTGTAACGATTTTTATTAAATTTCGTATCTGGGCAATGTTTATCATTATAAATTAATCATCCCATAAACATAAATTTAAGGGTAATTTACATAAGTAAATATTGCCAATTTTAATCATATATTTGGAAGTATTTGAAACACGAAATAACTCAATATTGTAAGATTGTAACAAAATTAAAATTAAAAAAAAAAACCTTTACTTGAAATATATTTTTATAAAACCAATATTACGTAAGGATTTTTTTCATTACTTTGACCCCTGCTACTCCCCAAATCTCCCTACTTAAGGAATTGTAATATTTCTCGTTTCCTCCTCTCCCCTGATTGATCTTACGTAATTTTCTTAAAATTTGGTAAATTATATTATTTTAGACAAAAGGATTCGTGATGGGAAATTATAAAATATTTATCACAGTAAAATTAGGTTTAAAACAACATAAATAAATGACAGTTTATAGTTATGTATAGCTGTGTACGTCTATAGGCAATGATTCAGCGCCATCTGTCGTCGCTAGGTGCAACCTTTTTGACTGCGCGTCTGTAAAAGTGTTTTTTTAGATTTTGTCTAACCATAAACATTTATAAAATCCTTAGTTAAGATGGAATCTGCCCACCACCACGAAAACTTAAGAAATTTCTGATCACTCCCACCCAAAAAATCCTTACGTAATTCTTGAAAGGTCCCCAGCTTCCAAGCCATTGGCAAATATTAAAAAAAAAATTAGGTCTCAGAAAACAGGAGTTTATAATTCGTCTTTTCGATGAAAATATGTAAAATCTGTAAAATATGAATAGTAAACAATACGTTTCTTTCATTTATGCCTCTTGGTGGAATGTGATGGCCATTTTTTCCATCATGTTTCTGTAAAAATGTATATTATCTGGTTTCACAAATATTACAAGTTTTAAGTAAATGTTTCCATTTTTAGACAAAATAGAGAGAAAGTCGGTTTGGTGCACCATACCATTTAAATATTGAGGCTAATTATTAGCCTTAATAATATGGACACAAGTTAATATTATACAACTTATAAATCTGTTTGTAGTTTCGTCTTAGTAGATACCAAAACTAATATCATAGAAGAATCATCTATTGAAAACATTTATATAAAGTTAATTTCAGCCAAATAGTCCATTTCAACTGCTATTTAAAAATAATATATCTAAATATTAGAAGTATAAAGCACAAATATAAGGATTTATTATGTTTTCGCTCTTATATTAAACTAAATATTGATTTAATAATATTAACATGAATCTGGATATACTGGGATGAGACATTATTGCTTTCAATTCCAAACTACAGGGCCAATTATGCCCGTAGAGACAATAAATTAGGTGAGGGAGCTTGTGGTTTTGTTAGAAGAGCTTAATGGTTTCAAACATGGACATTTGAAACTTTTAGTAAAGGTTCCTTATTGGCTATAGACCAGAGATAAGACAGAATTTTGTGAAATTCAACCACCTTTAAGAAATACAATTTTAATTGTATGTAAATATTGTTATATTATAGTAAAATAATCTTATACTGAGAGAGTTTTCAGTTTAATTTTTTTAAATATTTATTTCTATTCCTCTTTACTAAAATAATAAGAGATATTTAATTTTCCATACAGTCACGAGAAGGTGTTGGACAATTGTAATTGGACAAAACATTATGAGCTTTTTGTTGTGCAATCCTAACGCGCGTTTAGGGAGATAAGCTTCATTTTCAGACTTGATTTTATTATAAACTGATTTAAAACCGATTTGCTAACTTTCATTGCACATTAATATAAAATAATACTGAAACTTAGTACCCTTTCGAGCTATACGCTTATGGGTTAGGATTTGAGAAGTTTAGATATATAGGACGTGAACCCACATTTGCGCGGAGGGAGAGTGGAAAACCATTTAGGGAAAACCACCCCAGTTCAACTGAGCGAGATTCTAACCTAGGTCTCCCCGTCCTCGGCAGTCTAGCTCAACATGAAACTAGTGCGTTAGCTAACTATGCCACCAAGGTGGGTATTAGTATAAGATAATGTTGAATATAATCATTCCAGTGCTTAAAATAAGGGGGTTTTACCGATACCAAATATATACTTAGGAGAAACTTTCCATTGTATGTTCCATGCTTTTAACTTTTTATTTTAGATAATAAAGTAGATATCACTTGTGTATTTTGTTTGTATTAATTTGACAACAACATGTAAAAATAAATGCAACCTTTACAACTTAAGTATTTAATTTTAATTACTGATATATTTTGTGCGCTATGTCTTACTTCCCATTACAGCTATCCGCGTATTTACTCCTAAGGACACGCCTCGGTGGCGTAGTTGGCTAACGCGCTTGTCGTGTTGAGCTCGACTGCTGAGGACGGGGAGATCGAGGTTCGAATCTCGGTCGGGTGAACTGGGGTGGTTTTTCCTAAATGGTTCTCTACTCTCCCTCCACGCAAATACGGGTTCACTTACTCTAAATCAACCTTCCCAATTCCTAATCCATTAGCGTAGTTAGTACTTAAAGTGTATAACCCGAACGGGTAGTAAGACGCGGTGCTAAATATTATTAATATTATAATACTCCTAAGGATAAGGAAGGAGGAAGGTAAAATGTTTGGGAAATGTGCCCGTATTTGCGTTGAAGGAGAATTATAAGCATATTAGGAAAAACACTCTCAGTACACTCCATCGGGATTCGAACACTGATACCCTAGTTATTTGCAGTCCAGTCTAACGAAGAAGGGAATCCTAAAGAATGGTGACCGCAGAATCTGGTCACAAAATATTTAATAATTCATTTACAAGTGCATTTCCAAGACTAGTGTCTCTTACGTTTAAACTGTAGAAGTACTGGCATTGTATATTTGGGTCCAACACTCAATTGTTTGAAAAGTTTTGGTCAATAAAAGGGGGGTGAGGCGGGGCTAAGGGATTACCGCTACCTGGACTATTGTACTCGGAGAGACAGCAATTCTTAGCTTGTCTTTCTCACGAGGAACATTTTGCTAGTGAGTTGTTTTAAAGAATTCTCACTTGGAAGCGCTGTTATCACTGGACATTTTAAGTTCTACCTGACTCGAGGAGCGCAACAAATCTCCCGTAAGACTGTGTATCTGTTATTTCTTTGTCTGTGGCCTAGTTACAAAAAAATATTAAAACATATAGCTCAAATAAACATGATCCTGAAATAACCCTACATAATATTATTATAAACACACACGCCACACACATCCTCAAGATGCAGGAGCACGCAGGATGACTGACAACAAGTGTTGCTAGTTCACGCTATACACATTTCATTAGGGCGCGTAATAATAAGGGAGTGCGCCTTCAAAAGAAGAATAAGCAATGCTAGCTAGCTAGCTATAGCAGGAGGAGGACAACGGGTTAAGGGACGGAAGGTTTGGTCTTACTATGTCAGGCGCTGACCGTAGCGCGCCTGAATGCATGCCATTTGAAGATAAGAGGTGGGAAGGTTTGGTTTCCAATATCAGGCGCTGACCGCCTCGCGCCCGACCGCATGCCATTTTAAAAACATTGCCTGCTGTTACTTAAACCAAAAACATATTTTTCTTGAAACTATTATGGCAAGATAAAAATTGTCGTGAGAGTGCGAATAATAACTTTAAAAGGAACTGGGGATTCGTGGGGTTGGGGGCGCGCGCCTCCGCGCCTTAGGGACGAGCCGCCCCTGAAAATCATGATACTTGAGACTCATGTTTACCTTTACTTCAATCTAAACTCATTTTATAAGTCCGATAGCGAGGCGTCGGGTTAGGGAGTATAATCTCAGCTATACAAAAAGGTTTTGACAAAGGAGATAAACATCCCTTTACGTAAAAAAGATATGAAATTGAAATTTTAATGGTCTTTTTTTAAAGCATAGTGACATATTATCAAGAGCACGAAGCAAAGGTGTCAGTTCCAATTGACAAGATAGCCTGATGCCTTTTCGCGTAGTGCACCCGGAGAATCAAGCCTGTGGGGAGCTAGGAGGGTAATCCACGCGCAACTGTTCATCTTAGCCACTAAAGGCGACCAGTAAGGTATCTCCGAATCATGAGTGTTACATTCTGATCATATAAATTCGGTTTCAAAGTTTTATTTCAGTGTAGATCAGTGGTGAATTCTGACCTCAGAATAAGGGCATGCGTTCGTGAGGGACTGATGAAGCGGGGGTCCAGGAACTTTTGAAATTTTTTGTTGAAAAAGTTACATTTTATATAAGTATTGTAGATACATTTTGAAAATAACCACTTCATAATCGCAGGGTTATTAGGTTGGAAAACGTCCGGTTTACGGAGACTTCAATCTTTAATTAAGACCCATATACTTTATCTCTCTAACACAATGCATAACATAGTTCTAACTCTCAATAGCCATATATCACTCTTTAAAATAAAATAGCTTTATACCACTATAAAGTTAAATTACAAATGGTTGGATGAACAAATTAATATAATAACTAAAACAAATGAAACGCAATACACGTCATACTCACAAAATAACTGTAAGCGTGGCGTGGCCAGACTGAATAATAGCGTTGAGACTACCGCATGCATCACTGCCCCTCTAGACTAGCGTGCCTGGTAGCGTTGAGACTACCGCATGCATCACTGCCCCTCTAGACTAGCGTGCCTGGTAGCGTTGAGACTACCGCATGCATCACTACCCCTCTAGACTAGCGTGCCTGGTAGCGTTGAGACTACCGCATGCATCACTACCCCTCTAGACTAGCGTGCCTGGTAGCGTTGAGACTACCGCATGCATCACTGCCCCTCTAGACTAACGTAGTGATGGGCACAATCGAGTAAAAATAATCGAGTACTCGATTGTGTTGTGTAATCGGTGGATTCGATTCTTCCGGGATTACTCGAGTAACTTTACTCGGTTCGTGTTATTCTTTTATTTTCTCTTTTCTTACCAGCTAAGTGAGAATCGACCTTATAGACTGGACGGTTTACCATGCTATTTACATTTAAAATATATGTTCCCTTAGAGCTCATTTTTCACCAACAGTATATGCTGCTACGCAAAAATGACCCTTTATGGTTTAAATGTTGCACATGCGTTTTCAATACAAAATACTCGCAGATGTAAAGTACACAATCGAAAAGCATGCTAACTAAGGTTATAACATTTCCGATTCTTTTTAAAAGTACTCGATGAAAGTTACTCGATTCTTTTTACTCGCACCTCGGCAGTCTTATTTCCACAATCGCATATAAAGAAACCAATTATTGTCTTTCTTAATTTATTGATTATAATTTCTCCTCACTAAAATATGATTATTTATTAAAAGAAACTAATTAGAGTACCTTAAGTTACAAAATAAATAAAAATAAAAACATACCTTAATATTTATGATGCGTTGATGATTCTCTAAAGTGTGTGTATAGTTAATTTCTAGGATGACTTCATTATTTTGATGTTGAAGTCTCAGGGCTGCGGTCATGAGTTTGATTCCTTTATATTTAAATAATTAGTGTGTTAACTTCCAATCCCTGTCTAGTTCACTTCACATGCTTTTCTACGTATGTTTAAGATATATAAAAAAATAATATAAAATATATATTTTAAACAACGTTTTCTAAACCAATCACCAACACATTATGTTTATTTTTAAAGTCACATAAATTTAAATTGTATTAAAATATATCACTAAGTAAATTCGCAATACCAAAGGTTTTTCAAATCAAGTTAAATAAAATAGCCACTTAAGTTTAATATAATGTTTCCTAGCAAAACTTATTTCGTCACAAATTATATTGGCGTAGCTAAAAAGTAATAAAATAAGAACAAGAGTAATACATAATAAAAAAAACTGCTTTAGAGAAATATCAAAATGTTTGTGTACCTACTAAACTATTTCACAAATTTGTATTTAAAAAAACAAGCATATCTAATTTGGTTGACGTTAATCGGTTTCTTCTTTCACTTAAGATCTGCCCCGCTTTCGAAAAAATTCGTTCTGAGGGAACTGACGTAGCAGGCACACACAAATGTTTTTTAGCGAGAATGTACAGTTCTGGACAAGAATTTTGTTGACTAGCCCAATAATTTAAGGGATTACTTTTCCTGTCTTCGTGGGGCTTTTCATAGTATTGCCTCAACATTATTGTGCTACTGCTAATGGGTGTAGATTTTGTTCGTACATTTGACAACTTTTGGTCAAACAGACTCCAAATAGGATTGTTTGACTCAGTTGTTGGTTCCGTCGCACTTCCGCCACTCACTATCACCTCCTCTTCCACTTGGTTCCGTCACACTTCCGCCAATCGCTATCACCTCCTCTTCCACTTGGTTACGTCTACAAAGAGACGCTAAATCTTCACTAACCCAATTGTGGGCTGTTGCTGCATTATTCTCAACACCAAAAGCGGTCTTCTTAAACCTAGGGTCTAATATTGTTCCCATTGCAACAATCTTCTTTGTTTCTAGTGGTGCAAGCCTTCGGAGCAGCCCATCACTCAAACCTTGTTGTAATGCTATGGCGGTTTCACATGTTGGTGATAGATTTCTTATTAAATGTTGCACCCCTCGCACAATAGGTATCACTTTTGACACTGTTGGGTAGGACTCGCCTGACAATTCAGCTGTCATAAGCTCCATTGGTTTCAAAAGAGGGATACACTGTTCAAGAATATCCCATTCCACTGCACTGAGAGCTGCAGGAGAATTAGGAAGTGATACTAGGGCGGCCGAGATCTGTTCCTTCAAAGACAACAGTCTTTCGAGCATCACTAGCGTGGAGTTCCACCTAGTGGATACGTCTTGTTTTAGCTTGAGTTCTGGCAGCCCCATTTGATGTTGAATATTTCGAAGCTTATCACCTGAAACAATGCTAGTTTTGAAATGGGTCACCATTCCTCTGCATTTCTTTAAAATGCCATCTAGAGCTAAATTTGATTTGAGTGCATCTTGGACCACAAGATTAAGAGTGTGTGCTACACATGGCAAGTGCGGAATTTTCAATCTGTCAACGGCATTCTTCATATTGGCCGCATTGTCAGTCACAATGGCCACCACCTTACTTTTCACACTAAACTCATTCATAATCTCAAGAATGTTGGAGGCGATGTGTTCCCCTGTGTGACTGCCAACAACTTGCCTAGTGGCTAGCACAAGAGAATATAGCTCATCATTAAATATGCAATGCGCTGTCACAGTAATGAAACCTTTGGTATTCGCAGAGGTCCAAGTGTCGGTTGACAAAGCGACAAACGATGTTCCTTCAAGAATCATTTTCACCTTAACGCGGCACTTTTCTAGTACTGGGGGGAAAATTGTCCTGGACAATGTTTTTCTGCTCGGAATCTCATAGCGGCTGTCTAACGCTTTAACAAAAGCTTTAAAACCTCTATTTTCAACGATTGAAAGAGGTTGAAAATCAACAGCAATCATTTCAGCAAGAGTTTGATCAATATGGTTTCTCCTAACCTCGGGTATCTGCTGACGTCGAAAAGCCCCCGCCAACGAGATTTGTCTCGGCCTCTTTGCTAGGACAATTCCTTCATTAGACGTCCCAGCAGAGGTTTCTGATGTGGTTGCTCGGTCATCAAGTCTTGTAGTTTGGATTGACGTCGATGGTAAATCTGGATCACCCTCTATCACATCCAAAAGTGTCGTCGAGTCACGAAGAGTTGGGTGATTTCTTTTTAAATGGCCATGCAAGTTAGTAGTATTTCCATGGTTCTTATATTCTTTTTTACACACTGAACATTCCACTGTATTGTTTTCTTTTTTCACAAAGAATTCCCACACTACTGACTTTTTCCGCCCTCGAACCATTATTGTTAAAAAAAAGTTGATTGGATAGTAAAATTCACTATATTTAATGATTTGATTAAAATATAGCAATAATAATAATAAAACTAAAATAAAAACAAAATATCTGGCAAAACAAAATTTCACCTATTCTATTTAGTCGTATAATCAATTAACGTCTTCACATCTCATCACACACGCACTAGATCACGCACGATTGTGGACTGAGGTTGACAAATTATCACATAGACATTTTTCAGCAGAACCAACAGCTTACTCGCACTGTCTTAAATTTCTAATAAGATTAGAAAACAAATTTAAAGCTACAGCAGCAATTTATTTTTGATAAAAGAAGAAACATTCTAAGAAACGAAGTACAGCACTCACCATAAACATGTGATTATTATATTTTATACATTAGTCTATTATTACTAATAAATAGAGCTAAAATATTTTTATGGTACATTGAAACACAATAATGTATCAATGATCGAATCAAAGAAGAACGCAATGAGAAGAGTAAGTAAGAGGAACTGCACTGGCATTTGCTAAATGAGAGGATAGAAAACCACTATTGGCCCCTTCACCTCTCCTTTCACCCAGTGCGGCAGGTCGAGATTGATCCCAAGCAAGATAACGTGTATGATTCAAATTTCAACACTTATTTTTATCAAACTAATGCCTTAAAATGTGATGGTCATAAGTTCAAACCCAGCTGAGGTCGACGGATTTTTCTTGAGAGATGAAAATCCGTAGCACACCCTCCTTCGGAAAGGAAATAAATCCGTCGGTCCCATGTCAGTTGTGGCATGTAAAAGAACCCAGGAAGGTTTGTGAGAATATCTTTCCCGGCAAAATTAGTAGGCTCTTTCTCGCTCGCTCGCTCGTAGAAATTCATTGGCGTACAACCCATAGGGTTAGTAAGACGCAGTGCTAATTAATTTAAAAAATTATAAAACTGAATATTTGATCGAAGATAACATATTTTTACATCACGTCCTACCATCTGTTCAGGTTATACACATTGGATAATTACTCTAATGGGGTGGGGATGAGGAGGAAAGCAGTTTAGAGGTGATCTACCCGCATTTGCGTATAAGAAGAGTGGGAAACCATTTTGGAAAAAACCGTCTCAATAAACCCGTCCGGGATTCGAACCCCGCTCTCCCCGTTATCAACAGGCCAGTCTAACACGAGAGTGACGCCTTAGACCATCGGCCCACAGAAGTGATGATAGCACAATTAAATGTTTTCTCCTTTAAAAAGGTACAATTATTATAGATTTATTTAACAAGAATTTAAAAAGAAAAGTTTATTTTACTAAAAAAAGGTAACAAAAATTGTAATCTTTTTTTTATTGATACAACCCGCCTCGGTGGCGTAGTTGGCTAACGCGCTAGTCGTGTTGAGCTCGACCGCCGAGGACGGGGAGATCGAGGTTCGAATCTCGGTCGGGTGAACTGGGGGTGGTTTTTCCTAAATGGTTTTCCATTCTCCCTCCACGCAAATGCGGGTTCACTTCCTCTAATTCAACCTTCCCAATTCCTAATCCATTAGCGTAATTAGTACTTAAGCGTATAACCCGAACGGGTAGTAAGACGCATTGCTAAATATTAATATTTATTGATACACTTCTCAAAACGCATACTTTTGTATTGACTGTACATGCAACGTGAAACCTAAAAATAAGGGGGTGGAGGTCACTGTCGGTGTCGACTGCCTCTTACAGGAAGAGATTATGGACTTGTTATTAGTATCGAATTCCATTGCAAGACTTCCGAGTAATGTGGTCCAACCGATTGCCATGGGAATATTCGAGTAGATGATTCGCTAAAAATTACTCGAGTAATTTTACTCGATTACTCGATTCTTTTTAAAGAGAATCGAATAATTACTCGATTCCTAGAATTACTCGATTGTGCCCATCACTAGACTAACGTGCCTGGTAGCGTTGAGACTACCGCATGCATCACTGCCCCTCTAGACTAACGTGCCTGGTAGCGTTGAGACTACCGCATGCATCACTGCCCCTCTAGACTAGCGTGCCTGGTAGCGTTGAGACTACCGCATACATCACTACCCCTCTAGACTAGCGTGCCTGGTAGCGTTGAGACTACCGCATGCATCACTGCCCCTCTAGACTAGCGTGCCTGGTAGCGTTGAGACTACCGCATACATCACTGCGGGTAACATACAGAGTCAGGCGCTATGCTACCATGCCGAGGTAAACATGTCCATCAAAGTAATAATACTAATAGGATTGTAAAAAATACCTTTTACTCTGTAGTCGCCCCTGGTGTAGATAAGTTTAATCGTGTGATTGTAACTTGAATTTTTTTATTTTATTGAGTTTTTAATTTTTTTTGTATATATCAGTATATATCAGTAATGTTTTAGGATTTAGTGTATGTACCATATAAAATAAAAGATACTGAACTCCACACAAACTTTTTAGTTCCAGTGTTTAAAAATGGAGATATTTACACAAAACTCGTAGTATATGTGAAACTAGATAATATACATTATCAAACCCAAGCAAAAATTATGCTATACTTATGTAAAGCATTTTTTGACTCCTGGTTTTAAATTTTATTTTAAAAGAATTAAAGTCTTCACTGTATATTTGGACGAATAAAAAGATCAATACTGGGTCCACATGGGTCAACACTTTGTAATAAAATTTCAACTTCGAGTTAAAAAAGATTTAAATTTGATTAGGGGATGTACAACTTATGGTTATCGCATTGCTATTAAATTCCTCATTTATAAAGTTTGACAAATAAAAAAGGTAAATATTGACTATCGAGTCTAAAATGATAGAGATAGAACAGTGCTGTACAAACATTACCCCTAAGAGGTTGAAGGAAAGAGAACAAACACTTTTTTAGATAATTACTTATTTCTTACTTTACTCTTACCGTGCCTGCCTTAAAATGTGAGTGAAGAATGACACAGGACGATTCCTGGATAGCTCAGAGGTTAGGGCATTGGCGTACTAAGCCAAAGGTCCCGAGTTCGATTCCCGTGTCCAGTTGTCATATTTCAATGTTCAAAACATGATAAAATGTATCTGGTCACACATAAGATAGTGTAATGTTCACCTCTCTGCTATACTGGCTGCGATGACGCCCTCGATGATAATCCTGCCAGTGCTGGTGGCCGCTAGAGTTACTCCCAAGTCCTTGTCACAGGGTCGTTCAATCTCCACCAAGAGTGGTCCAGTGGCGCTGCGCACGCACTCGAGCAAATTCACATCATATTCCACAGTCATTGTGGTGGTAGCACACTCTGAACTGTTGAGCAGTTCCTGAGCCTCTGTCAATGTCGCTTCATTCAGAGATGTGCCATTCACTGCAATCAGTCGGTCTCCAGACCTCAAAGTGCCTTCTCTAGAAATATAGGAGAAATTTGGTTAGACCATATTTTGTAATCAACTATTACAATCACTGAAATACCAAAATTTAATGTAGGCCTAGTAAAGATACAAAAAAGGAAATAATATGTCCATACAGCAGCATAAAACCCAAATATTTTTTCAAAGAGCCCGTTCATACAAGATTGTACAATTCTAAAATAATATTTAGTAAATATAATAATGAGGTTTTCATTAATATTCATTTTTATGTTTGTAATTTTCTGTATATTTATTTATTAATACTTTTAGGCCCTACTAATATTATCAGCCTAACTTAGCGATACTCACCGCAGCGTTTTTTTTTTTTTTGCCACGTGACTAAAATTTTCGCGGATAATTCTAATGTCCCTTTCATAATAGAGGGAAAATCCCGTTTGTTTCCCACCCGTTCAATTTCTGTTGTGCTAGTGACGGGGTTAAGAATACATCAAAAACCCGCGTCAACTCCGACACCTCCCACCAAGTGGTGTCGGTAGGTAAGAAACGCCTGGCTGAATTTTCTTCGGACTCGGAAGACTAGGTTGCACGCTTCGCAAGTGTCGACAGCTCGTGCATTCCGTGGTCGTGGAGGGACTGTCTTCAGGACCAGACCTAACGTTGATGCGTGATGATTCGAGCAGAAGGGGTAAGGCCGGTAACACCAGGAATATACCGGGGGCAACAAATAACCATTTAGGCGGTAGCTCTGGTGATGAGAGTGAGGTCAATGGTAGCCTGGGCTAAGGTGCGCCAGCTTTGGGCAAAGGTGGGAAGAGGCAGAAACCTAAGAGTAACAACGCAAGTCACGCCTCATCCCAGCCTGATACTAGTGGTTCTGGGCCGGCTCACAAAGCCAAGGGGAAGATCCCTCCCATCATATTGTGTGACGTGGAGGATTACTACAAGATGGCGAGGGCCAGCCAATCCAAGGATCAAGAGCCTGTGGAAGTGGTCAGGCAGCCGGGGGATCAAGTGCCCCTCCAGTGTGGGTCTGAGGAAGCTTGCCACGCCCTCCAGAAGTTCCTGCCGAGCTTGGCCATCCAGAAGTGGTTCTACGAGCTAGGACGGAAGTGACTGATCATGGTCTTGGTGAAGGGACTCCTGACACGGACAAACCTTGGCGATATCCAGGAAGAACTGGTGGAAATGGGTTTCCCCGTGAAATCCGTCACCAAGATGCTCTCACAGTGGAAACGGGATAAAAGGGCCGGAGAAAGGCACTGGTTGCCGAACCTCGTTGTCTCTCTGACTCCCAGGGAACATATCGCAAGGCTGTACTCCATGTCAGTCCTGTGTGGGTTCCGCGTCAGGGTGGAGAAGTACAAGTCTCCCGGTGGCCCGGTTCAGTGCAAGAATTGTTTCCAGTTTGGGCATGTGCGGAGGGATTTCCGTACTAACTCTAGGTGTGGGTTCTGTGGTGATGATCACGAGAGGGGCGGGTGGCAGGAGGAGAGACGATTTCCCCCGAAGTACCTTCACTGAACAGGAGCCCACTCCTCAGCGTGGTGGGGCTGTCCCACGTGCAAGTCCTTGTGGGCGGCAGGAACTATACGGGCCTCCAAGGGTCAAGAAGGGAGGACGGATGGTCTAAGTGAAGGTCAGAAGCCCTCGAGGCCCGTTGAGATATGGAAGGTGACTGTGACTCCACCTCCAAAACCAAAGCCTCTGGTGCATTCTTTCGCCATTGTGTTGTCAGGTAAACCTAACCCTCTACTTCAGGCTGAGGCACCTGTCAAAGCCACCTTACCAGAACCAGTGGCATCAAGTTCTTCCCTCTCGCTCGAGGACCCATCCAAGACTGCTCCAATCCCAACCCTCATGTCTCCATCCCCCGCAACCTACTCCTCTATCCTCACCCTTTCGCACCCCTCCAACCCTTTCCTATCACTCCCCACTCATACCCTTTCATCCCTGCCACTCCCACACCCAACTCGCTCTCCACACCTACCCCAGAGAGTGAGAGTGCAAAACTCAAAAATTGCATTGAGCTACTAAAGGGCATTCCGGGACTGGATACATGGGACTTTTCATCAAGTCTCTTGAGGAAGGTTCAGGAATCTTCAAGGAGTATCCATGGCCACCTGGTCATGGAGTACATCATCCTCTATCTGGCCTCGCATGGCAGTACACCCGAATAGAGGACCACCAGTGCTGAAGGAGCTCACGGTCGCACTCTGGAACGCCAATGAAGTCGAGAGGAAGAAGGCTGAGCTTGAAAGTTTCCTGGCAAAGCATCTTGTCGAAGTAATGCTGTTGGGAGAAACCCACTTGCGCTCCACAATGAGGTTGGCATTAGCAGAGTTCATCTGCCATTGGAGCGACCAATCGGGGGATGTGGGAAGAGGCTTGACGGCGGTCCTAGTCCGAAGTTGCCTTGACCATCACGTAATCTCGCTTCCTCCCCTCCAACACATGGAAGCAACGGCTATCCTGGTGACCTCTACCCACCCAGTGTGTCTCATTTCTATCTACTTCCCTCCCTACCACCGGTTCAACCGGGCTACGAGGGCTGACATGGAGGTGCTGCTTCGAGGTACCCCACCTGTTTTAATCGGTGGTGACTTCAACGCTAAGCACCCTTCATGGGGCTCTAGGATTATGTTCACTCGTGGTGGATTGCTCCGCGACGTCATAGATCTACACGGCTTGGTGGCTTCTGGCCCCCTCCTTCACCCACTTCCCTCACAATCCTTTTGGTGCCCCGGACATCCTCTAATTCGTTGTTTCCAGAGGGATCAGAAGGCGGTTAGTACTGAAGTCTCTAGCTGGGATAGACTCAGATCACAACCCGTTCTTGTGAACCTGAGACGTGCAGTGTCCTTCATAACCCCGAAAAACCCGACCTAAAGCGCACTGACTTGGTCAGGTTCACAAATGTGTTGAGAGAGAGGTTGGGACCCACCCCTACTTTTCGAACAGCAACAGAAATCGATCGCGGTGCGGAGTTCACAACTTCCTCCATCAAAGAGTCACTCGAATATTCGACGCCAAGGCACCATCCTAAGATGGCGCCACAGGCTACTTTTCTTGATTCTATCATCAGGTACGTCCAGGAGAGAAATTGGCTGAGGATGGCTTGGAAAATCTCGAACGACCTGGTAGACAAGGCCAAATAGAGCCGCAAAGTCCATGCGGTTACATATATGGTCCCAGAATACCGGAACAGTGTCCGTGAGGACAAGATTGAGAGCCTGTGTGTGCAAGACAGGTCCCTGTGGTGCATAACGAGGCAATTTATGTGGGTCCCCGCACCAAGGCTACCTATTGTAGGTCGTAACGTGGTGGCCAACTCCGACCAGGAGAAGGCCGACGCTCTCGCTGAGCACTTCAAAGCACAATTTGTACTGACTGACGACCCGTGATACCCGGTGCAGATTGCGCACGTGGCTCAGGTTATCGGTGCGGTCTTATACGGACTCTTGGATGAACCTGAACCCATGGAGGCTACAGAAATGTCGTGGGCGTTAGCTGCTCTAAGACTAAACAAGGCCCCCGGACGTGAAGGTATCAATAACGTGGTCCTCAGAAAGCTGCTCCTGGAGACGATTAACATCCTTATGGAGTTATTCAACGCTGTACTGCTTCTGAGTCCCTTCTCCGAGCTATGGAAGCACGCCAACGTCCTCTGCTTTCATAAACCAGGTAAGGACCCAGCACTAGCTCGTCTTACCGACTGATCAGCTTGCTCGACTGTTTCGACAAGTTGTTCGAGACACTTATACTGACGAGACTGACCCAACATGTTCACGAGGCAGGCATCTTGGTGGATGAGCAGTTCAGCTTTCAGGCGGGACACGCTACGTCTCACCAACTCGTTCAGCTCGTGGAGCAAGTCACGAGGAACTTCAACATCAAAAGGCTGACTGATACTGTCTTTTTAGACCCGGCAAACCCCTTTGACCGTGTTTGGCACGAAGGTCTCCTTTTCAAACTCCTCTCCCTGAACCTGCCCTTCTACCTAGTTAAGGTTGTACAATCTTATCTATCTCAAACACACTTTTCCACTACCTTTGGGAACGCCACTTCCCAAGTCAGAAGCATCTGGACTGGAGTGCCACAGGGTTACCTCGTGGGCTAGGTGCTCTTCAGTCTTTATGTGAACGACATTCCAAAATCCCCAGACACCAAGTTGGCACTGTATGCGGACGAAATGTCTCTAGTAGTGGAGTCGTGGCGAGGTCAGATGGTAGGGTAGAAAGGTGACTCCAGACGCACCTGACGCAGTTGGGATGGCTGACCACCTGGAGGACAAATACTAACGTGGAGAAGAGCACTGCAGGGCTCTTCACATGGAAAAGAAAGTTCTACAGGCCAACCCCACTCCGGCTGTTCGGAGAGCAGATAAGATGGGAAACAGTGCTAAGTACCTGGGACTCAGGCTGGACACCAAACTGATTGGCGACTACACTGCACTGAGAGACACAACAAGGCGAGGAAAACGCTGGGAATCCTAGGCTCACTGCTTAACATGCGTAGTGCCCTGTCTACAAGGAATGGTCTGACTCTGTACAATCAGTTGCTCAGCTCGATTCTTGACTATGCGTGTTCTACTTGGGGCCACCTGGCGGACACGTATATGAGGAGGATGTAGGCGTTCTAGAGCAGGTGTCTGAGGATCATTGTGGACACACCTTGGTAAGTTGGGAATGGATATGCCTACCATCAAGGACCCCTTCTGGAAGCTGGCACAATCCTTCTAAGACAGACTTCTTCGTGCCCCCCCTGCCCCCGTGCCACCAATCCTCTTATACATGGGCTTGGGAATTAATGTAATCGATCCTGGAGGGTGCCAAGACGTTCCAAAGCCCTGATCGGATAAGCGAGAAGTGTCAAACAGTGTTTTGGGAGGCTCTCACCCAGCCCTCTCATAGAGCATTATCTCCACATGTAGCTCTAAAAACCCTTATTCGTTTTCCCAATATACTTTTTTCCCCGCCAATATTAATAATTTTATTTTCTTTGTTTCAGAAACTTCGCGAAATGCGACAGTCTGTTTTTTTAGAATTCGAAACCACACGGCGTGACCAATTGGTTGGTACGTGTTGGAATTTTCTCTCGTGCTCCCCTTCAGGGTGCATTAGATCATGCTAATATGCGACTGTGAATGCAGTACTGGTAACGACAGTTTCCACATGAGCGTGAGGTGTGCGATGATGGGTTAATTCGGTGGAACTGGTAGTGGTAGTGTATGGGATACAAAGGAGTGGAATGAGGTCGTATCAAAGCCTAAAGAGATGTGTTTTTTTGTAAAGGTGACACCAGAGGTGTTTTTCTGGGGTATGCGGAGTGGTACGGTGGGTCAATAGGGAGCAGAGGGTGGAGTTTATACTTTGGAAAGGAGGGGAGAAAACCCGACTGCGGGTGAATATGTGGGGTCTGTTCCTGTGTTGGTTCCTAGATGTCCTTAAAGGCGTCGTACTTCTCTTCATGGAGTTTGTTATTGTTTCGACCTTTACTGCGGCGATACTGTGACGTCATAAGGCAAACAGGAGGGAGTGTCTCGATCTTGGTGCTTTAGTGAGTATTAATTCATTTAAATTTTTTTTATCTCCGAACATAATCGCACATGGTACATGGGGGAAGGCTGGACCTACACCTCCCCCTTAGTCTTATACTCTAAAATCTACGATAGAACATGTCATCCTACCCTTTTATAAGTAACATGAAAGAAATCAGTTTCACAAATTATTTACATATAGGTACAACATTTATTATTCAATCTTTTTGGATAATGTGCTACAGTCTGGGAATTCTTCGTTTTTACGCACTCTTTTACGGAGAATAAGGACTACTGGGCTGTTCCACCTGTCGCGCACTGGGGGTTAATTTAGGGTGGTGGGTTTTCCTAGGTGGCTGCACAAGGGTTGGCTGAGGGTAGCAGATGGGTGACCTGGTATGTCCGCTTGCTACCAGGTGGCCCTGCCTGTCTCGGCTGTGGGTGTAGTTTCTCGTGATAGTGTTCGGAACGGTCACCAGGCACCGTACCCTTACGGTCGCAGCACAACAAATTAACTGGGCTTGTTCCAAGCTTATACTTGTATTTTCGATAATGAAGTGCCATAGAAAACATTAACTCTAAATATCCCTAAGGGCCTTTTCCACTTCAGACGATATAATTTATGAATTGTTTCAGCCATTATGGAAAACTTTCTTGACAACTTGACAGGCTCTTTATATTCCTAAATCATTTACTAGATAAAAAATATATTATAAACATTTATTTGATGTCATTTAGAGACTTTTAATTACTGATCTCCCCCTCAAGAATGAAAATTATTATTTCGGGAGGAACTTAATTGTGATTTTTGATAATGTGTGGATAGATTTGGTTATATTCCAAAAATGCAAAAATAAAATTATTCAAGTAGATAGACCATCTACCTTGAAAAGCTGAAAAGTAACAATCTGATGTTGCTTGATTCAACTATTATGTAGTATCTCCTAAACTCTAGTCGCTTCAAGTTTTATTAATTTCTTTAGCGTTTTCTACCCAATAATACACGATTATAGATCTCATCAATTGATTCTTGGCAAGACCGTAGCAAGACAATAATTTCAGGGGGGGGGGGGCACATCCCCCAATTTACCGAGGCTAGAAAAAATTCTAAATGATAAACGGTTCTAGAAGCTATCTAAAGTGTTTTTATAGCAACATAACCCCTAACTGCCGAAGTTTAGGAAAGTTCTAAATATTGAACATCTCTAGAAGCTTCCTAAACTGTTTTTTTATGGCAACATGGCCTCCTAACTGCCGGAGTTTAGGACAAATTCTAAATATGAAACACTTCTAAAAACACTCTAGTGTTTTTTATCCTAACACAACCACATAACTGCCGGAAGCAAGTAAACATCTATATATTTAAACACTTCTAGAAGCTCTTTAAACTGTTTTTTATGGCCACATAGCCCCCTAAATGCCAAAGTCTAGAAACAATTCTAAATATTAAACACCTCTATAAGCTTTCTACAGTGTTTCTTATGTTGACACAGCCCCCTAATTTGTAGATTTACTTATAGTCTACCTTAATTTTAATATGGTTCAAGCCATAAATAAAGCCATATATATTTTATTCATAACATTTTGGTTGGGGGGTTTAACCCACCCGACTGCGACCTTGATTCTTAGGCAAATCAGAGAAGTTGGTATGGGTCAAGGAATATTATTAATATTTCCCACAAGCTCAAACGATTGAGTTCTTGCACATGACAGGGATCAGTTTAAGCAACCTACTCGTGAGGCAATTCCAGCAGGAGTGGGTGCTATGCTGATTAATATGATGTAGGATGGGATAGAAGCCACTATCGACTTTGGTTTAATTACACTTACACAAATATAATATTACAAATTGGACTAAAAGGCCTTACCACAAATTTTTGTAGCGCGGAAGATTCATCAATATGTTTACGAAAGACCAACTACTTAGTAATGGACAAAACATCCCTAGGCGCTTGGAATTATTAATGCAGATCTCATTAAGCCATAATCATTTCAACACGACGGTGCCTGAGCATCCGCTAGGTGATTAAATAGTTATTGGAAACATCCTCAAGCTATCATGCTTTTAGAAACAGACTGCCAGTACTCATTAACCTCACCTCTTCCATGGATCATTAAACTTTTATCTGTAATTGATGTCGATTTTGCGGTGTCAATAGATGGAATCATACTCACAGAAAGATAACAAAACCATCGAGAAATTAGTCGGCACAGGTAGATATTTTTGAAATTAACAGTCTAATTATACCTTATGAGCCAGCTGACCATCACTAGCATAACAGTGTAAGCTAGTGTTCTTGCAAAGATAAATGAACTCAGGATTTCCTACAGGGCAAAGCAAAAACTCCCTTTAATAGTTGGGGATCAATTTATTGGTTATTACATCACGTAATCGTAGGATTTCAGTTCAAGTCTCATAATTCTTAAATTATTTGAGTCACTCATGGCGTTCCCTTAACATTGTAGAAAACCTAATTCCGAAAGGAGCCATCTCATGTATGTGTACATATGTGTTCTCACGCGTGTACGTGTCTGTGAACAATTTTTCATTTGAGTATACAAATTTGGTGTTTGGCTATCAAAATCTTATCTTAATTAAGCAATAAAGAAAAAGAATAGAGCAACCATATCATATACAAATAGTTAATAATTCAGTGAAATAGATCAAACTCAGTTTAACAGCAATATATTTGTGACACTCTGTTGAAATTTAGCTTGATACCACACTGCAAAGGTGTTGGGTTAGCGAGAACCAAAGCCGATACCTGTGTGCAGGTCCTCCTGGTCGCACGTAAGTGATGACTAGTGGGCGACACAACAAGGGGTCCGGGTGGACTCCTCCTCGCAAGGTGAGTCCCAGGCTTCCCTCTTCTTTCTTCAGTGAAATATGGACTATCCGAGGAACCACACTCGGCATGGACTCGGACTCTGCAACAATAACAACATACAGTTTGTATCTATATACATATTAATGTAGACCCAGTACAATACTGATAATACTCAAGCATTTAAAGCTATTTGCATTATGTTGTGTATAACAAAAAGAGTTCACAACTGTCGCTACTCCCCAACCCACGAGCTGACGTGTCAGGATGGCTTGATGGGATGGCAGTGGCAAATAATTGTGGGGTTCGTTTTGATCTGGTCTATTGAAATAGATTAATTACTCTGCGAGTGTAAGATCGTGGGGTGGATTTTCATAGCTAGTTGAAATAGTTTTAAAAAAGGTCCTTGTTCTATCAAAGTCTCTACTCAGCAATTCCGTGCCCTGGCCTATCTTCGGTGCTATATCTCTAACTGGTGGAGAACACACGACCACCGTTGCTCGGTTGTTATATAACTCAAGACTTTCAAGATGGGTTGGGGCGTCCTCCCCCGTACTGACTCAAACTGTATGATAGTCTTCTCACAAGCTGCTGTAACTTGGTGGCTGAGTAGGTAAAGCACTTCGAGGTAACCCGTTAACAACTGGCATCCTTCCCCGACACCCTTTTCCCAAAATATCTAAAAACTCTCTTTTATATACCAAAAAGGAGGGATGTTTCCCCTAAGTTATTAGTTTTTCCAATACTCCGTGTTATGCTAATTGGCAAAACAATCTGTTTTTGAAAACATGACCTGGAACGCGTGCATAACTGCTGATTCAAAACAATTGACAGTATGAGTTCTCAGGCTTACGTCATCCATCCTTACATGCTCTAGATAAGGGTTTCTCAAACTGTGAGGAGTGTGGGTGTTCCAGGTAAGGCGCCGCATCGTTAAACTGTTTGTTGACCGATACATTTTCAATTAGGATTAAAAGTTTGAACAATATATTTTACATTTCAATGGATTTGTAAATGTATGGACAATCTGTTATATATGGTAGTATTACTCTAAAAGCAGTCAGGTACCTGACATGTGAGAGGGCTGAAGATGAAGACAAAAGACAGGTGACATGATCCATTCTCTCTCCTTCCTTCTTGCTCTACCATTTCGCATTCTTTCTGTGGTGGGTACATAAAAGGGTTTGATCAAGAGCTTACTTAAAAAAAAGTTTTAAGTAGCTTTTTGTAGCCTGGTAGCATTGTTTTTGTTTTGCAACATTCCAGTATATGCAAAGTAGCTCATAAGACCAGAGGAAATGTGGTTATTTTTAGTATTTTGTGACTGTGCACTATAATAATGATTTTTATCTATGTTATGTAAGTTGTACATAGGTGACTTGGCAGTTTAGGGGTAAGGTGTCGGACTTTTGTGCTGTGGGTCCGGGGCTCAATCCTTGGTCCCGGCACAGATTCATCTGATTACCAAACCCTTCCTTCACATCTGACAAGTCGTGTATTAATCACAACTTGTGAATGTGTGGAATGCCAGGCCTCCACCGTGGTTCGGATTCCACGTTAAACTGAAGGTCTTCATTTAATCTCACAAACACCCTACCATTACACATTAGCGTAAGTGCGTATAGCCTGAACGTGTAGTAAGACGCCGTGCTAATAGTAATAATAATAATAATGATAATAATAATAGTTATGCATATAAATAGTAATTTTGTCGTTTCCATCTAATCGAAATGAATCGTTTTTTCAAAAGGGTTTTCCCAATTCAAACGGAAACTGTGCAAAATTCAATGACGAAAAAGAATCTTGCCAACAGACAATATGACGAATGTTATATTAATTTGGCTTTCCCTTGCTTGAACAAAGAGAGTGACAATCCAAAGTATCAGTGTGTAAAATGTTGTCAAACTCTTTTAAATTATAGTATGCTGCCATGTTAATTAAAAAGACATTTGCATTATAAGCATCCAGATTGTGTTAACAAATCAAGCTTGGATTTTTTTATTTTTAAATTAGGTGAACCTCAACAACAAAAGGGTACAATTTCTAAACAAGCTAATAAGTCGTGATACATGTTGATAAATCAAAAAAGTAACATAAAATTGCAGAACATCTTATATTACCATGTGCTGTTAATATGTGTAGTATAATGTTAGGTGAACGTGTGAGTAAAGAAATAAAAGATATTTCTCTGTCAAAAAACAAAATTCACCACCGTATCAATGATATGACAAAAAATATAAAAGGAAAATTAATTTTCCAAGTAAGAGAAAGCTTGTTTTTCTCGATCCAGTTATATGAATCGACATATATATCTAGTTCAGCGCAGCTTTTATGGTATATAAGATTTGCAAGTGAATAGTATCTAGTTGAAGAGTTACTATTTTGTAAGAACGTTGTTTCTAGAACTATAGGAGAAGAACTATTTAAAGTAGTAGACGAGTTTATTGATAAAGAAAGATTGTAATGGAGTAAATGTGTAAGGATATGTACCAATGACCGGGAAACATACATGTCTTGTAAAACGAATTTAAAATGTAGCCCAGAATGTAAAATAGGTTCATTGCTTATTCACCGAGAAGCTCTTGCAGCAAAACATATGCAATCAGTTGTTTATGGCGTGCTTTGCTTGGCTGTGAAAATGGTTAATGTACTCAAAACAAGTGCAGTGAATACAAAATGTTTCGTATTAATGTGCTATGAAGTGGGCAGCTCCCACCGTCACTTGCTGTTCCATACTGAAATAAGATGGCGGTCACGTGGGAGAGTGCTTCAATGGCTGTTCGAACTGCGTGATGAGGTGAGGAACTTTTTGCAAGGTAGGTCTGTATTGTCAGAGCGTCTTCAGAGGAAACACTTTTGGTGAAATTAGCATATCTGTGTGATAGTTTTGACAAGATGAACTTAATGGATATGTCTCTGCAGGGGCATTCTACTATTGTATTGGAGCTAAGGGATAAAGTGAATGGTTTCATGAAAAAGTGGTTGTGGAAAAGTAGAGTTGAGAATGGATATGTTTAGATTTTTTAGAAGAAATGAAATTAATGTCGATAAATACTATTCAGGAATATATTTTCAACCATTTGTCAGCTTTATACGAAAGATTTAGCGATTATTTTAAAGAAATTAGCGTTGAAAACTGTTTGTGGATTCCAGTAGCGGCTCTTCACTTTAGAAGCTGGAGGGCGCAGTCTGTTTAATTCATAAATTATTTCTAAATAATATATTTAAAAGAAGACATAAATTTTGGAATATATTTTTTTGAATAGTCATTTATTTAAACTCAAAAATTAATATCACAAACAATATGAAAATATAAGAAATAATTAAACTCACCCCAAATAACGTGGATCTGTTGTATAAACTATGTATCCGTGTAATATATGTATGTTCAATGTCCTCATTAGCTCACAACATTAATATGTAGGATACACAATATTTACATTATTTATACTTGCAAGAAATGAGTTAGAATGCAATAAACAAAGAAATTATTTACATACGAAGTCCATACGCCTCTCCTTTAAGTTAATGAACTTTTGCATAACTCTGTCGTCTAAGTCCTTCATTTGTTGATGACTACCATCACTAGAGCATTAAGTCTTGTCATTTGTCATTGTATTCCTTAGGAAAGTTTTTATTATATTCAGTGTTGAAAAGCAACGTTCAGATTCAGCAGACGTCATTGGAGTCGTTATGATAATTTTTAGAAGCTTCGTCACCTCAATGAAAACTGAAATAATGTTATTTTTCTCCATGAAGTTCAATAGATGTATTGCTCCTCTAATGTCAAAGTCCTGTCGTCTGTATAATAGTCCCAATTTAGACCAGAGTTTTTCTTTTTCTAAGAAAGGGTAGTGTTGGATTACTCGCGTGAGTTTTTCTTCCGGAAAACAAGTAGAAAATTGGGGAAATGATTCATTACATAAGAAAGAAACTGCCACCAAATGACCCGTATAAGTGAATCTGTCTTTTACATGTGTTGTAATGACATAACACACTTATTTTGCATCCCCTACTCTAGTGCTACATTCAACATTACTTTTCCTTTTTCTTGGTTGTTCAGGAAACTCTTCGTTTATTTGCTTCTCTATTTAGCTCACTTCCCCCTCTCTTTCTGCATCTCATTTTCAAAAATGCAAATGTCATTTTGCCACATTGCACTGTCTCTGTTCCTGGTTTGTAATCGTTGGTACAATATATCCACGTGAGGTAAAATTTTGTGGAAAAGAGTTAGCAGAACATGAAATGTGGGTCCTTAAAAGCCTTTCTGTGACTACTCGCCTCGTTAACTGTAAGTTTGTTTGTGAACTTTTCCTCAATAACTTCGAAGCATTCCTCCAACTTATCTCTATTTTCGTACACAACGTTAACAGTTCGAATGTTGTCGTGCCATTTTGTTGTAGCAATAGGAGGGAGGATAAAAAGAGGAAGGGGGCTATACAGTGATGGTAGGACTGTATTTTAAAAAAAAAGTAAATAAAAAGTTTTGCTTTGATATTGACATGATGGATGATTTGAAGCTTTGTTTTACAGGAGTCTTTACAATATTTTTTTACGGGGAAGGGGGCTAGTCTTTAATAATCCTACCAGATTATTACTGTACACCCTCTGTATTTGCATTTAATCTATACCTACTTATTGCTTGTGATTTCCCTTTTCATAAGGAGCCGTACAATATATTACATACACTCCTTGTACACACAGTAGTTTTTTAAAGCTAGATCCTTCTACTAAAGTCAGCTAACTTGCCATCATCAATGTCCTGGCCGGACCACAGCTGATTACAGCTCATTTACCTTCACGTCCATCACAATATCACGTAGGAATGGAAGTTCCTCTGTTTGCATTACACCAGGATTACTAACAATATTATTCTTACACGTGTGTGTTGCTTCTTTTTATCTGGATAAGCTAATCATTGATTTAAAAAGTTGCTCACGTTATTTTGCACTCTCCATACCTATTTCTTTAGTGCACTTCATTAATGGCCCAACAATAAAATCAGTTCATTTGTCTTACATATTTAAATATGATTTAATCCGTATAACCCCAGCGGGTAGTCTACTGAAAAAATAATTGTTAAAACAAATAAATTAAATTTTTGGTAATTTTCCTGCTATCTTTGTTGACAAAATGTCAAGTGTGTAGTTTATAAGAAATCCCGTAACCATTTATAAATGTGAGTGTGTGAGTATGAACAGAGCACTGTTCCTCTAGGCCTATTGATCGCTATAACGAGAACTCACGGTGGATGGGAAGAGGGTAATCCTTATCTAGGACTTTCTTCTCGTCGACAGTGATAGTATGTTGTTTCGTCCTATCCTCGCCAGTGACGTCATCGATATAATCACTTGGTGGTACACCAGCACTGTTGTCTCCAAGTTGAAGATTGTTTGTTGTTGGACAGACGCCACCTGAAAACACAATGTAGCGTCTGGTTGAGTTAGATGTCACAAAGGTATATATATTTTATTTTACACGCATTATAGTACCCATAATTTACACACATTTTACCTTGAAATATATCCTCCTTTTGCCCCTTTAATTAGATACGTATAGTTGATTTACAGTAGTAAGGTAGCTTCTTACCCCCTTTGATTAAATATGTGTAGTTTATTTAAGGTAGTTTGGATTTAGAGTTGTAACATAGCCTGATACCGCCTTTGATTGGATGCATATAGTGGAGTTATGGAAGTGAGGTAGGTTTAGAACATTTATACAAATGCTATCAATATTGAATAAATGTAACAGATTACATTCTGATAGAGTAATGTAAAGAAAAATAAATTACACCCTGATAGTGATTCGAAACATGTTCATACAACTTTAAATGTTGACCGTTCTACCGATCATGGTGACTCATGATGTAAAAGTCAGGCTGTTCACAAAATAAAAATTGAAATGGTAAACATTTTGTAAATATATACATATAATTTGATTAGGTCTAGCCAATACCAACTATATAACAATGGCTTCTTTGGTGTTGACTGACAGCTAACAGCTGACTTCTGACAGTCAAAATTTAGGTATATACCTAAATTTTGACTGTCAGAAGTGACAGCTGCTAAACACATGTTTTTGCAGATCATATGGTTCGGCGTAGGGATACATAATTTGGTCTGGTAACTTTTTAAAGGGTGACCTGGTGGTCTAGGGGTAAGTTGTCAGGCTTCTGTGCTGGGGTCCGGGGTTCAATCCTCGGTCCCGGCACAGATTTATCTGATTACTAAACCCTTCCTTCACCTCTGACAAGACGTGTATTAATCACAACTTGTGAATGTGGGGAATGCCAGGCCTCCACCGTGGTTCGGATCCCACGTTAAACTGTATTTCATTTCACAATCACCCTACCATTACACATTAGCATAAGTGTGTATAACCTGAACGGTTAGTAAGACACGGTGCTCGTAATAATAATAATAATAATAATAATAATAATAATAATAATAATAATAATAATAATAATAATAATAATAATAATAATTTTTAAAGCTGCCAGTCAGCACCAAAGAAGCCATGGGGCTACTGTATATATATAGGCCTCTATAAAGTTTAAATTAATCCAATACAGCACATACAAACGAATAAATAAGCCTATTCACACACACATGTGTACACACAACCATATGATAATCCCTCCTTCCCCTTAGAATGCCCATGGTTAAAGTCTTTAATGTAACTACTAACGATCCTGTTTTGAATATAAGGCATGGTCAGTACAGTGGACATATTTCACTTATTGTATTTGTGATAACATACTTTTATGTGAACATGATTTGGAATCACACTTAGACTACTGCAAGCCTAACTGTATTTCCAATCAAGTCCGAGTGGTATAGATGAGGAGGGTGAATTTAGAAAGGAATCTAATGCTCACACTTCACAGAATTACTAGTATACTAGGGTTTTAAGCGTGAGAATTATTTTTAGGAGAATATGGAAAAACATATATATCAATATTGTTACGTTATATTTATCGGGATTTTCTTTATTAATTTAGGGATTATATTATTATGCTTTGAGCATGAGAACTTGCTTGGGACGAAGGAGAAAATTACTAGGCGTAGAGAAGGTAATAGAGAGTTCAAGTGCACCAGCATTTATACTAAAATACCTTTATGCACCTGAAAAGAGAATGGGAAACAAAATATAGTGGGTGTGGGAAGAATAATGTAATATAAAGCGAGTGTATCATAGTTAGATTCAATAGTTTGGCGGTAGCACGTAGATTGGTCTACAACACTTGTAAAGGTCAATCAATGAGTTTAAATATGCACATCTAGCTCATGCCAAGAATCGAACCAAGAACCCTTTGCTCAGCCGGAAAAATGGTGTTTTCTTCAGGAATAAATCCCGGAATCCTTAGTTCAGCATTAGTTCTGAGAAGGGGAAGATGATGAATGGGGTAGAGGGAAGAGATGGAGGAGCTGTGGGTGGAGTTAGAAGAAGTAGAGGCCGGTCTTAACTGCCACCATTGATAGTTTGTTGAGGGTGGCGGGAGGACACGGGGGAGAGTTGGGAGGCGATCATGCTAGGGATTGAACCCAGGCCCTCTGGCTTAGTGTCAGTAACTCTGTTCTTAGAATTTCCTTAGGGGGGGGGGATAAAAACCTATATGCTAGGTCTAGAGATATTTAGGTGGACATGCAGGGTAGGGTATTTGCAGCGAGGAGTAGTTTTTCGTTAGGGGTTTGGCTATATCGTGAAGCCTGCAAGCACCAGGTTTGGTTACTCTGTGCAATAGGTGAAGATGAGGTAAACAGGATTGCTGAGTTGTTTCAGCATTTGCCTGGAGAAAGAATGGAAAAAACTATACATCTTAATAGTATTGGGTTCAAAAAATGTGGGGAGAGAAGTTGAAGAAGGGGGAGAGATGAGGTATATCCATCACGTAGGTGGGCTAACAACACGTAACAAGTTCCGTGAGTAAGTTCATCCATGCAACTTTATCTCGTGTCGGTAATCAAACCTTGGACCCCTGGCAGTGTAACACCGCCCTTATCTTCCGAACGAATGAAGGCTGGTGCACAACAAAACTAAGAATAAAAAAAAAGAAAAATAATAATTGCAGAGGAGCCGATAGGATAATCACAAAAGTAAATGGGCCGTACTCAGGTCTATTTATTTTCTGTTTCCTTGAACTCACTCTTCAACTATTTAGTAATTTGGATATATATATATACTATGGTTACCTGTGAAGGATTTAACATATGAATATTTTATATAAAGAAATATGTCAGAAAATAACATTTTATTTATTGATATTGAATAAAGAGAGATTAAATATTGAACGGTAATAAATATTTATATATATATATATATATAATATATATATATATATATATTACAACAAAAACAATAGTTGCGGGCAACTTAAATAACCCTGAATTGGTTAACAACCAATATAATGGAATATTATAAAAGATTACCCCTAACATGTAGTAAAGAATATTACTATTCCCGCAAAACCGAAGACCACTTAGCCTACTTAACACAACAGCCAAACTATTTGAATCAGTACTACTAAAAAGACTCAAGCAACACTCAGAATCGACCAACGTAATCCCCGACCTTCAGTTTGGGTTTAAAGAACACCACTCTACAATCCACCCTCTGATCAACTTCATCGAAGACGCCACAGATACCTTCAACAAAAGGGAATATATGATTGCTATATTCCTGGATGTTGAAAAGGCCTTCGATAAGGTGTGGCATTATGGCCTACTCCATAAATTGATACAAGACAACTTCCCACAGGGAGCCATCAGACTCATAAGAAGCTACTTGGAGGACAGAGAATTCAACGTCTATATCGAGGGATCACTGTCCGAAAAGGTCCTTGTAAAAGCTGGAGTGCCACAAGGGTCGGTCCTGGCACCCTATCTATTTAACCTGTATGTGGCTGACATTCCGACACATCCGAAAATGACAGTCCGACTATTTGCTGATGACACACTAATCTACACCAGAGGAAAAAACTTAAACTACGCGACACTGGCAATACAACGCTACCTGATGTTACTAGAGCCCTGGCTTGCGGAATGGAGAGTGAGAGTCAACACCACAAAATCAACGGCCATGGTAGTGACTAGGAGAAGGCAGCAACCCCCGGAAAACTTCACCCTCTTTCAAGAGGATATTCCGTATCAGACCAAATGCAAATATCTTGGCATAACAATTGATAGGAGACTAACCTGGACCAAACATATAGACCGAACCAAACAATCTGCAACTGCCTTATTCATACAACTGTACCCACTACTTAAAGGTCACCAACTCGATCAGAAAACAAAACTAACTATTTATAAAAGTGTAATACAGCCTGTTATTCTTTACGGCTGGGTAGGATGGGGCTACGCAGCAGGGACACACATCAAGAAGCTGCAGACCGTACAAAACAAAGTACTTAGAACAATAACAGGAACAGACATAAGAACGAGGGTTGATCACCTACACGAAATAACAAAGACCAAGACACTACAGGAAATATTCAAGGAACGACGAGAAAAGTTCTACAAGCAAAGTGCGGAACATGAAAATCCGTTAATACGAAAACTGGGCAACTACGACCCGCATGACCGAAGATCCTACAAGCGCCCAAGGCTGGAGTAGAGCGACAAGACGAGCCGACAGATAGAGTCAGTAATAAAATATTTAAAAGAATTAAAAAAAAAAATCACCCACAAACTCACATTCAATTCCATCCTTCATCAAGTGTATATTTTGAATAATCAAACATGTAATTCTTTTTCAGGAATCACTCACACCTCCACACTTCAATCACACTCATCATCCATTAGTTGTAGAAATTTCATAAATTCACTGTTTTCACCCTCATTCCATGAGGATAAGGGTTAGCGTATGCTGCCTGTAACTCACAAAGCAATACAGCCCTTTCCCAGGTGACCTAGCTTGACGCTTCTGTCAAGGTGGATATCTTGTGTCGGGCTACAAACCAACTCAAACCGTGTACTTTGTACAATTAAATCATAGGTACCAAGTCATATAATGTTAAGTTCATGCAACGAGGATAAGGGTATGTGAAAACAGCCTGTAACTCGCATATCAAATCAGCCAAAACTTCCCTCTACTTGTCAATGACTCTATTGGCAAGTGGGGAAGTTAGGGCAACAGGGGAAACCTATAGTAAAGAATATTACCCAAATCGTAAGTTACTAATATTTCTTTCATGGAAATGTAAAACTTTCAAGCCAAACAGGCTATAAGTTACCAACATTTCTTTCTAATGACAATACCAAAACTTTCAAGCCAGATAGGCTATAAGTTACAGATACTCCTTTCTCAAGACAACATAAAATTTTCATACCACACAGACTATAAGTTACTAACATCAAAAACTGCGTCTTGTAAAATGACAAATTTGATATCAGCGAACCCTGATGGGGCTTCACGTCAATAAAACTTAAACTGAAGATAAACATTCTTGACCATGACGTATCCAAAATATTAAAGTAATACGTGATATCCCTACGTAAATATCTTTAAAGTTGTAAAGGTTTTAAATTTAAATATTAATTTGCCAAACAGAATTTCAAAATACAACAGCCGAAAAAGAATGTTGTACCTTCTAAAAACATCCCGGACACCTATGTGCGTCCAAGGACAAGATCCTGACAAGAGTAGTTCGTCCATCAGGACTACACCATTATAAACATAATTATTCTAGCTCAGAGATGGGGAAGAGGGGTAAACAAAACAAAGGCAAACATAAAACAACGAAGAGAGGGAGGGATAAATAGACGATGTTTGAACACCGGAGTAGCTTGTAGATGGTTCCAGATAAAAAGTTTTAACACATCACCACTTTCTTGCGCATGCACGCCACAATTTTCCCAGCATGCCCCGAGATAATGCACAGTCCAGTCTTGCATGATTTTCACTCGCTTAGTTGGTCAGTTAAATTCATTGTGGCATGTTATTTTTGTGCGGGGAGTACATTAGTGAGGCGAAACTGCTGAATGGGGCAACAGTGAATCTACTCGTTTTAATTTCAATAGTATCCAGTCATGATTTTTATTCATTGACTGTTGTAGCTTTATGCTAATAAACGCTACAGCAGAATAGGTGACCTTCTGCTTCCGCATGATAAGAATCGAACCTGGCACCCTTGGCTCCATAGAGCAACTCTGTGTACTTCGTCATTCCTGGACTCCAACCCAGGAGCTCTGAATGAGTAGGTAAACGCGCGTCCAATGATTTATATAGTAGCGAGAGGAGAAAAAGGAGAGGGGGTGGAAGAGAGGGAGGTAGGAGCCGACATTTGATCAAGCTCACAAGCAGCGCTAGTTGAGTTGTACGCCACTAGGGGAAAGGTGGTGGGCCGAGGATGGTAGTCAAAGAGGAGTGAGGGAAAGTAGGGGCGACCAGATGAGGAGGAGAGATAAAAGGGGAAGCTGATCAAACTATTCCGAACACTAGTTGTAACCGTAGGCCAGGGGGTGGAGTCCGGGTGGGGGCGGCGTCATTGTCCACCATCTTGCTCAGCCAAACTCCTTCTTTCTACTCTACTAAAGTGTATAAGGATTCTGACTTTGCAAGTGACATCATTGACAGAAAGAGTTTATTGTCTAGTGTATTTATCATAAAACTAAATGGCAATGTTATAAATTGGTGTTCCAAAAAAACATCAAAATACCTGTTTTAAGTAGTAGTGAGTCTAATTTTATGACAATCTCAGCCTGTATGTCCGAATGTTTATTTTTGGATAAACTTGTGTAGTAGATTTGTAGGTCTGTTTATCCAATTTTGATTTATGAGGACAGTCAAGGATGTATCAAGATATACAATGTACTAAGAACATTTATGTAAAACACCGTTTTATTAAATATCCGGTTAACAATAGTAACTTTAAAATAGAATATGATTCAACTAATGATCCATTTAATAGATGTGATGACAAAAGCTTCATAAGTAACTAAATGTGAATATTTTAGAAAATATATAAATATAAAAAAAAATCATTTGTATTGTAAATGAAATTTATGTTCTATATTGGTTGCGGTATTGTTAAATTGAAGAGGGGTATTGCAGAATAGAAGAGAGGTATTGTTGAATTGAAGGGAGGTATTGTTAAATTGAAGGGAAGTATTATAGAATTAAAGGAAGGTATTGTTAAATTGAGGGGAGGTATTGTTAAATTGAAGGGAGGTTTTGTTAAATCGAAGGGAGATATTGTTGAATTGAAGGGAGGTATTGTAAAATAGAATTGAGGTATTGTTGAATTGAAGGGAGTTATTGTAGAATAGAAGAGATATATTGTTGAATTGAAGAGAGGTATTGCAGAATTAAAGGGAGGCATTGTTGAAATGAAGAGAGGATTTGCAGAACTAAAGGGTGGTATTGTTGAATTGAAGAGAGGTGTTGTATAATTTTAAGAGAGTGTAATGAAATAGACTTTTCATTTCACAATAATTTAAATAAAAATTCTCACCATCAATATATTTAAAAATTAATGAACAGTTTCAGAACATAAAACAAAATGAATATAGAGGCGTTATGAAATCTCCTCACACACTTAGATGATCAATTATTTATTTATTTTTGTTGTTTACGACGACTCTTACGTCCGCTTATACTTTCCATTGTTTAAATCGTCCCAACAACCCAAATTGCAAAAACTTGTGAAATATGACCACTTCGAAAACACTCACTTTCTCTCTCCCTCCCTTCTAGAACATTATGCAAGCTACAGAAAGATAGAAGCTACTAGAACAATTTCTTTAGAGACATATACTCCAAAAGAAGGCTCCTTCCTTCATAACCTTACAGAGGAACGCTTTACTAAACTTGAATTCAGTGACGTATTCTGAGAAAATAAATAGGTATGCTGCACTCTAAAAGTTGCAGGGAAGATTTGGGGGCCGGGGGCCCTCAACCACCGCTGTTCCAGAACGTCAAGGGATTATTTCAAGGGAAATATTTAAAGATGTGTGCCTATATAAAATTGGTTCTGTTTTTCAGATAATCTGGACGCGCCGGGAATCAAATCCGAGACCCCTGAGTCCATAGCCAGAACCTTTGACCATTAGACCACATAGGCGGTCCTCAAAGTGTAATGATATCTACATGGTTAGAAATTTAAGTCAATATTAATGTCGGGGCTAGGAGTGGTATGGGAACATTTCTGAATGCATAAGAGACAGATCCTATTCAATTAGCCTTGTGTAATTAAAAGCACACAGTTAGCAATACTCAAAGCAAACAATCATAATAAGAGTAAAATGAAGTGATACATCAATCAAGCGTCCATCAGATCTTGGTGAGAGGGAATCAGGTGGATTGTCCAACTCACGTTGCAATTAAAACTATTTTATAAAGCCTAACTTATTTCACACAATGCTGCTTGGAAACAAACGAGTCTCCCAACTTGAGAATTTATGCTCCGGAAGTTATTTAGAACTACTATTTACTACTACTACTACTACTACTACTACTACTACTATTTAGAACTAACAAAGGGGAGATTATATCGGACTATTAATACTCTATCGCTACGTCATTGGTGCACCCAAGGGGGAGAAGGGCAAACAGGGTATTTGCCCCCCTTTCCCTTTTTTCCCCCAACACCACAAATATTGTTAATAGAAATTTAAATAATATGAAGTATAACTAGCATTGAAGATGTGTCGAATGTATTATGCTACATTTTAAGACCAAGCTTCAGACTTAAGCCAAATATTCAAAATGTTTACCGTTATACACATAATTAACAATTGAAAAAAACATACAAATAATAGCTTTGATACCATTTGAATTAAATCTCTTAATTACTATAAAACTACTCCAAATGATTTATAAAAGCATTTAATATTTATAAATATTCTCGGCCTTTAGGGTTTAGGAAGCTGTGCAACCCCAAACCTGCTTTCTCCATCAAAATGTCATTCTTGCTACAGCCTTGATTGAATGCCTCCCTCAAAGTAAATGGCTGGGATCGCCACTGATTAAGTAAATTATAAGAAAATATATTTTATTCTACCTTTTCCTTCTAAATCATCTTGAAATGGTGAAACCACACTCCTAACTTTTGGGATTCCTTGATGTATAATTATATAAAACCACAATGACTAATAAGTCGTTAATGTAAAACAAAAACAAAAAGAACCCTATTAAAACTCCACGATCCTTTCTACTAAAGAAAAACACAAGAATTACTGTCAACTACGGTTAAAGTAGCCTAGTCACCCTCCTTAACCTGCCCCCCCCCTCCCGCCCCATTCTCTAAGTGCTGAAATGCCTACATTTGAAAGATTGGTTGGATGTGTTTGCCAAATACACGTGACTAGAATGCATAAGCGTAACATAATGTATTTAATTAATGTATAATTTAAAGCTGGTTACGTTTACTATTATTTTACAATTAATTTTATATTTATTTTATGTATTTTTACTTAAACTATACTAAATTAGCTTAATGAATAAACATTGTGATCGTGAATCTTTTTTCAAAGTTGTCACAATGATTAGATTGCTTCACATGAACAGCATGACCTGGGGTGTAAAAACCCGATTTCATTGGCCAATGACTTGTGGGTGAGCGGAAAGGAGTGTGGTACCACCCCCTATACATTGGGCAAAGTAATTAGAACCTCTGTGAATGTGGGGAATGCCAGGCCTCCACCGTGGTTCAGATTCCACGTTAAACTTTAGGTCCTCCATTTCATCTCACAATCACCCTACCATTACACATTAGCGTAAGTGCGTATAACCCGAATAGGTAGTAAGACGCAGTGCTAATAATAATAATAATAATAATAATAATAATAATAATAATAATAATAATAATAATAATTAGAACCTCCCTAGCTTGCCTTGCGGTTTTCAAGCAGCAAGCCCTGGGTTTCCTATTGTACTAAGTAGAACCTTTTGGAAGAAGAATTACTTAAAACACAGTATTCTTGGAATATGAACCAATATTATTTTTAAAATTAATAATTAATTACATGTATATTTATTGACAATTTAAACATTAGTATTTACACAGTTAGCACAGACAACATTGCATTTTTTTAGTCCATATCATTATAGGTATGCAGCGCCGGACTAGCATACCCAGAGAATACGCCACTGCTTTAATTTAAAATTTTAATTCACTTGACAATCTTATTGCAGAAGCGGTCCGCGTTAAATTAATTCCAATTTTCAAATTCAGTCCACGATGCATTAAGCTGTCGTATTGTATGTGCAAATAAAATTACTCAGGATAAATTAATAAAAACAAGTTTCTGCAAAATACATTTTTCACAGATAAGTAGCATTAAAAGCGAACTCAAACCAAAGATCTCACTACAAGAAAGTATCCTTACAACTTGGTTTTGACAACGAGGGGCTTCCAAAAACGTAGAGAACATAACTCTACAATTTGGCTCGACAGCGTGGGACTTCCAAAGAAGGACTTTCCAAAGAGCATGAAACGAAACTAATATCAACAAGAGGTATTGTTGAAATAAAGTGAGATATTGTTAAATTTAAGGGCGGTATTGTTGAATTGAAGGTAGGTATTGTAGAATTGAAGGACGGTATTGTTGAATTGAAGGACGGTATTGTTGAATTGAGGGGAGGTATTGTAGAAATAAAGGGAGGTATTGTTAGATTGAATGGAGGTATTGTTGAATTGAAGGGAAGTATTGTAGAAATAAAGGGAGGTATTGTTGAATTGAAGAGGGGTATTGTAGAATTAAGGAAGGTATTGTAGGATTAAGATATTGTATAATTAAAGTGAGGTATTTGATACTAAGGACCATTCTAGTCGTACCAATTGGTAACAATCTGGCAACACTGTTCTGGTTTATTCATGTTTTATATGGTTTTATAATTATTCTAATTTAATTGTTTTTCTTTATCTTTTTTTTTTGTGTGTTTCCTTTACACTAATACATTACTGGATTAACATTATATATGTTGGTTTGAATATTCACGAACATCAGTATCTATCTATATTAATAAAATGAACAGTTTGTCCATCATGAACGTTTCGCGATATCTACCTCAGTGGGTTGCCCCTGTTGCCCCAACCTCCCCACTTGTCCATAGAGTCATTGACAAGTAGCGGGAAGTTTTGGCTGATTTGATATGCGAGTTACAGGTTGTTTTCACAGACCCTTATCCTCGTTGCATGAACTTAATTATTACATGAATTGGTACCTTTGAATTGTTTGTACAAAAATACACGGTTTGAGTTGGTTTGTAGCCCGACACAAGATATCCACCTTGACAGAAGCGCCAAGCTAGGTCACCTGTGAAAGGGCTGTATTTCTTTGCGAGTTACAGGCAGCATTCGCTAGCCCTTATCCTCATGGAATGAGGGTGAAAAAAAGTGAATTGATGAAATTTGTATATCTAGTGAATGATGGGTGTGATTGAATTATGAAATTGTGTATGATCTCTGAAAAGGAATACATTTTTGGTTATTAGTTATACACTTTATGAGGTATGAAATGTGAAGGTGAAGTTGTGGGTGAACTGTTGCTACTCCAATCTCGGACGTTTGTAGGACCCTCCTTCATATGGATCGTAGTTTCCCAGGGATCTGATTATGGGATTCATATGTGCTGCACTTTGAATGTAGAATTTGTCTCTTCTTTCCTTGAAAATTTCTGTCAGTGTCTTGCTGTTTGTCATGTTGTGAAGGTTGTCCGTCCTTGTTCTTCTATCTACCCCGGTTATCACCCTTAGGATCATATTCTGTGTTGTCTGTAGTTTTGCAATGTGCGTCTTCGCTGCGTATCCCCACCCTACGCAGCCGTAGAGCATGATTGGCTGTATCACCGTCCTGTAAATTATGAGTTTTGTTTGCTGGCTTATTTGTTGTCCTTTTAGTATGGGGTATAGTTGTATGAAGACTGCTTTCGCTTTTTTGTTGGTTAGTTCTATGTGGTTTGCCCAAGTAAGTCTTCTGTCGATGTTGATCCCGAGGTATTTAGTTTGGTTTTTAAACGGTATGTCTTCCTGATAGAGAGTGAAGTTTTCCGGCGGTAGCAGTCTTTTTTTCGTCACAACCATTGCGGTAGATTTCTCAGCATTCACTTTGACTCTCCATTTTGAAAGCCATGTTTCTAGGTTCTTCAAGTATCGTTGTGTCGCTAGTGATGCATAGTATATATTTTTGTCTTTGGTGTATATCAACGTGTCGTCTGCAAATAGTCTTATGGTCATTTTTGGACTGGTTGGTACGTCCGCAACGTATACGTTGTACAAGAAGGGAGCCAAAACTGACCCTTGTGGTACTCCCGCCTTTATATTCCTTCTCTCTGACAGTGTGCCCTCTATGGAGACTTGAAATTTCCTATCTTTCAGGTAGTTGTTGATCAGTTGTATGAGTCCTTGTGGGAAGTTGTATCTAATCATCTTGTGAATGAGTCCATAATGCCACACTCGATCAAACGCCTTTTCCACATCTAAAAATATGGCTATCATGTACTCTCGTCGGTTGAATACTTCCGTCGCGTCTTCAATGAAGTTGAGTAGGGGGTGAGTCGTTGAATGTTGTGCCTTGAAACCAAACTGTTCGTCGGGGATTATGTTGTTGTCATCTGTATGTTGTCTTAGTCTTTTTTGTATGAGTGTTTCAAAAAGTTTTCCAAACGTACTGAGTAGACTTATTGGTCTTCTGTTTTGAGGGAAGATTCCATTTTTACCTGGTTTAGGTATTGTGATAATTTTTGCCTGTTTCCAAGTATTTGGGAAGTATGCAAGTTTGAGGGCTGTATTCAGTATTTGGGTCAGATGAGCTATTGCAATTTGAGGTAGGTTTATTAACATTTCGTTCCTTATGCAGTCAAGTCCCGGTGCCTTGTTTCGCTTTAGTGTTTTGATAGAGTTTTGAATTTCATGGTCTGTGATTGATTCTGGTGTTTCTGCTACTGGTCTGTCTATGTATTCGTTTACTGTTCTGACGACTCCTCTATTAAAAGCTTCCTCTTGGGTTGGATTTGGCGTGAATTGGTCTATTAATGTTTCTGCTATGGCTTCGGCTTTATCTTTACTAGTGTAGGCCATCCCCTGTCGGCCGTGGATTGCTGGTGTACCTGCTTTTTTTGTTTTCCCTTTAAGTATATTTGTAATCTTCCATGTTTGTTGAAGATTTGTGGCTGTTTCTGTCACGAAAGTGGTCCAATTGGCTCTTCGGATTTGGTTAACTAATCTTCTTACTATGGCTTTATGTCTGTTATAGTTGGTTCTCGCTTGCGGTGTCCTCATCCTTTGCCAGTCTCTTCGGGCTTCCCTTTTAAGGGCTAGTCTGTAGTTTAGTTCTGGGTTTTCTAGTCTCAGGTCTTGTCGTTTTTTGCGAGGTCGTGGTATGAGTTGCGTAGGTTTCTTGGATTGTAGTCGTGAATATTTCTATCGCTGCGTCAACATCTTCCTCAGTTTCTATTCGTAAGTTTATTGGGATCACTTCTTGTAGTTCAGATTTATACATTGTCCAATCGGTCGTCTTTGTAGTCGGTTTGTGCCAGTTTGTGTGGTGGTCGATGTTGATGTCCCACTCGCAAAGTAGTGGATTGTGGTCTGAATCAAGCTCTTGTAGGACTGATACTGCCTCCGATGATATTTTTGATTTGTTAGTATGATGTCGAGGATGTCCGGTCGATGAAGATGGTTTCCAGGGTAAAATGTTGGTGAATCTGGTGCAACTACATTGTATTCCGTCTCGTTGGAGTGTTCCTCTAAAATCCTTCCGTTCCTGTTTGTTGTCCGGCAGTTCCACAGTACATTTTTACTATTCAGATCCCCCCTATTAGGTAGTCGTCAGTTACAGTAACTTGATCAAGGTCTCGTTTAAGTAGAGTCTTGTTCGGAGGGTTGTATACTGCCACAAAAGTAATAGGTCCCTTCTTAGTGTTTACGCCAACCGCCGTGGCCTCAAGGTTCTCCGTATCCTGTATGTCCGCTCTGTAGTGTGGAAGGTAGTTCTTGATTAGGACAGCTGTCCCTCCCCCCCTGGTATGCTTTCTGTCTGTTCTATAGATGGTGTACCCTAGGATATGTAATCGTTTAGTTTCTTGTAAATGAGTTTCACATATTAGTGCTACGTCAATCCCGTACGTTTTTAGTAGGTCCTCAAACTCTCGGGCTTGTTGAAGTATACTGTTGGCATTCCATACTAAAATTCTTAGTTGGTCTTTTTCAATTGTCATCACTGCTGAAGTAATAGTCAGTTGCCGCTTCTACAATTATCATGAGTTTTGACATCTTGTCTTCTGCTTGCTTTATTTTTGTAATGTAAGGTCTCAGGTGTTTCAGTAAGCCACATATGTCCAGTTCTTTGAATATATTAATTATTTCTTTAAAATCAAATGGGGAGGTTTTTCCCTGCTCCTTCTGCTGATGTGAGTCTTCTCTTCCAATCATCAAGGTGTCTCTGTATGTGCGGTGCGTTACGTTTGCGTTTGTTGTTTTTGGAGGTAATGTCAGGAAGTCCTTGCTGTTGATAGTTGCCGTTTGTATGTTTGTGTATGACTTTTATATTTTTTGCTGCCTTTGTTCTATCTTCTTTTCTATGAGTTTTTGATAAGTCGGACATTTTGTGTAATTCGCTGTGTGCTTGCCGCCGCAATTTACGCAGCTTGCTGGAGTGGTCTTGTCTTTTCTAGGGCAATCTGAAGTCAAGTGAGGTATTAGACATTTTACGCATCTTGGTTTATTTGCGCAGTTATTTTTGGAGTGCCCGAACTTCTGGCAGTTGTGGCATTGTAAAATGAAGTTTTGGGGCTGGACGTAATGTTCTATCTTAACACGGGTATTGTTGAGGTATGTTTCTTGAAAAATTTGAAAGTTTTTGTCAGTTCTAGTGAGTGTGCAAACAAATATCGGTAAGAGTTTTACTATGTCTTGTACACTATTTTCATTTTGTGTTCTTGAGGTGAACTGTCGTACATCCGTTACCGTGTACCCTAGTATCTCTAGCTCCTCCTTTATGTCCTCAGTTGGCATATTGGGTGGGAGTCCCTTTATCACGATTTTGAGGGGTTTGTCTTTTTGCATTGTGTACGTGTGGTACTCTTGTCCTGTATTTTTGAGAAGTGCTTGTAGTGTTTTAAAGTCTTCTATTGTAGTAGTATGTATCTTTAAGCCATCTTGTACATAGAATACTTTGAATGTTCCGATCATAGTGGTTTTCATTGACTTTACAATGTTTGAGTAGTTGTTTGTCCCCGAGATGACTATCGGTGGAATTTTTTGTTTTGATTTCTGAGTTTCTGTGGTATTTGTAGGTATGTCAGAAGTATCCATAGTTTGGTCCTCTCCTGAGAGAGTCTCAAATTGATTGCTCACTTTGACAGCTTTAGGTGGTGTATCGTCTTTCGGTCTAAAAAGCAACTTCCTCTTTAGGACCGTAGCATCCGTAAACTCAGCGTTCTCAGCTTCGTTTTCAGTTGTGTCAATGTCTACATCCTCTTCCTCATCGAGGTTTCGTGCCCAGTCCTGAGACTGATGTCGTTTCAGCTGTCCGCGTGAGTGGTCAGCTATCTTGTCCATTTTAGTTTTTGTTGTTGGCCCTGAATGGGCCGACAACACTTTGAGTAATTTTTGTTATATTTATGGTTTTTATTTGTTTCTTCGTCTCTATAAGAAATGGGCGAATACTAGAAGAGCACGCAACGGATGCAGACTACAACATAATAGCTCCAGAATCACCGACATTTTATCCTGGCAATCACCTTCATAGACCGGACGTCCTGGACTTATTACTAACTAACTTAAAAATAACATCGGAAACCTTAACGGTGTTACAAGAACTCGATTCCGACCATAACCCGGTACTCTGCGAATGGGACATCGACACTGAACATCAGACCAACTGGCACAGGCCGAGTACTAAGACAACAGACTGGAAGAAGTTCAAAGAAGAACTTCAGGAAACCGTACCAGGAAACCTAGAAATAGAAACAGAAGAGGACGTTGACGCCGCCATTGATATACTAACAAATACAATACAAGAAGCTTACAAACAAAACACAGTGACCTCCCGAAAACAGCAAAACGTAAGGATTGACCAGCCCAACCTCAACCTACTGATAGCGCAAAAAAGAGAAGCACGTAGGGATTGGCAGAGGCTACGGACTCCACAAGAAAGAACTAGGTACAACAGACTAAAGGCTCAGGTTAGAAGGACGGTCAACAACATTAGAAGAACCAGATGGAACGACTTTGTCATAGACACTACAGCCAACCATCAGAAACCGTGGACTTTGACAAAAATTTTAAAAGGAACTGCGAGAAAGGCGGGAACTCCAGCCATACATGGGCAGCAAGGAATGGCATATACTAACATCGACAAGGCTAACGCGATAGCGGCGACACTAGAACAACAGTTCAGACCCAATCCAGTGCAGGATGAAGACTTAAACAGAGACATTATCAGGGGAGTAAACGCCTACTTTGACAGACAAATAGCCGACATACCAGCCCCTCTCACAGTAGAGGACCTTCAACAAGCTATCGAAGATCTTCGGTCAAATAAGGCACCGGGTATAGACGGCATCAAGAATGAAGAGTTAAAAAATCTACCTCACAATGCAACAGCACTGCTTACCCAAATATTCAACACGACCCTTAAATTACACTACTTCCCAAAATTTTGGAAAAGGGCCAAAGTCATCAGCATCCCAAAACCAGGCAAAAATAGCATCTTCCCTCAGAACAGACGACCAATCAGCCTGCTCAATACAATCAGTAAACTTTATGAATCCCTGATACTAAATAGACTGCAACAACACACAGAGATGAACGAAATAATCCCCGATCTACAGTTTGGATTCAAGAAACTTCACTCCACAATCCATCCTGTACTAAATTTCATAGAGGATGCCACCGATAGCTTCAATAAACGCGAATACATGCTCGCCATATTCTTGGACGTCGAGAAGGCCTTCGACAAGGTGTGGCACTATGGACTGCTATACAAACTGATACAATACGACTTCCCACCAAGAGACATAATGCTCATTAAAAGCTTCTTAGAAGACAGAGAGTTTCAGGTCGCTATTGGGGCTCACTTTCCGAGAGGGTGAAAGTAAAATCAGGGGTACCGCAAGGGTCGGTCTTGGCTCCCTACCTTTTCAATCTTTATGTTTCTGATATACCAACACACCCCAAAATGACAGTGAGATTATTCGCGGACGATACACTAATTTATACAAGAGACCGGAATATATACTACGCGACACTAGCACTACAACGATACCTAACAACACTCGAGACCTGGCTCACAAAATGGCGAGTGAAAGTCAACACTGCGAAGTCCACGGCTATGGTGGTGGCTAAAAGGAGACAATTACCACCAGAGAACTTCACTATTTTTCAAGAGGACATACCGTTCGAAAACGAGGCAAAATATCTTGGAATAACCATAGATAGGAAGCTCACCTGGGCGAAACATATTGACAGAACGAAGAAAACTGCAACCGCGCTTTTCATACAGCTCTATCCTCTCTTCAAAGGGCGCCAACTGAGTCAGCAATCCAAGATAACCATTTACAAATGTATTATCCAGCCCATCATCCTCTACGGCTGCGTAGGTTGGGGATACGCAGCCAAAACACACATCAAGAAGCTACAAACAGTGCAGAACAAGATACTAAGGCTCATAACCGGAACAGACATTAGAACAAGAATAGACCACCTCCATGATATAGCCAAGTGCAAACCACTCGATGTGTTATTCAAAGAAAGAAGGGAAAAGTTCTACACACAAAGTGTAGCACACAAAAATCCATTGATACGTGCACTTGGTAACTACAATCCTCACGACCAAAGACCATACAAACGCCCAAGGCTGGAATAGAGAGGGATAAGAGAAAGGAGCAATATCATCCACACCTTCACATTCAAATTTTCATCCTTCATCAAGTGTATATTTTGACTAATCAAACATGTGTTTCCTTTTCAGATAATCATCACAAACTCACAATCAATCAACCCATCTTTCACTAGATATATATTTTCACAAATTCATATTTTTCACCCTCATTCCATGAGGATAAGGGCTAGCGTATGCTGCCTGTAACTCACAAAGCAATACAGCCCTTTCACAGGTGACCTAGCTTGGCGCTTCTGCCAAGGTGGATATCTTGTGTCGGCTACAAACCAACTCAAACCGTGTACTTTGTACAATTAAATCATAGGTACCAAGTCATTTAATATTAAGTTCATGCAACGAGGATAAGGGTCTGTGAAAACAACCTGTAACTCGCATATCAAATCAGCCAAAACTTCCCAATGCTTGTCAATGGCTATATTGGCAAGTGGGGAGGTTGGGCAACAGGGGCAACCCATTTCATTTCGTCTCTATAAGTTGCTTGTCAGGTTTAAGTCAAGTTTGTTGAATATTCACCTTTCAAACGTTGAATTTGGGTGGATTTGGCCGCCTATTCCGGATAGGCTGGAACCTCAGCCGTCAATCGACCTTCTAACTCCGCTATCACTTTTGTTGATCACGGATCCTCGTACAGTGAAGTCAACCTTCTAACTGTCCGTCCGTCCGTCCGTCTCGTCTCGTCCGTCCGTCTGTCGATATCTACCTCACACAGAGGTATAACATTAAATATAAGTAGCCATTGTGCACGAAACTGTGCACCTCGAAGCAGGAATTGTTTCAGTTAATTAATTAAAAACCGTAAAAACGAAGAAATATTAACGCCGCGGGAAAGCTTTATTACTCCATTACAAACAATGTGTAAAGTAATTTGATTGGCATGGAGATTAAACAAAAAGCGTTTGGTTGCTATGTAGAGTTAACAAGAAGAGTTTGGTGGCCATGGAGAGTAAACAATAAGTATTTGATGTCCATGGAGAGTTAACAAGAAGAGTTTGGTGGCAATGGAGAGTTAACAAGAAGAGATTGGAGGAGATGGAGAATTAACAAGAAGAATTTGGTTTCCATGGAGAGTAAACAAGAAGAGTTTGGTGGCCATAGAAAGTAAACAAGAAAAGATTGGTGGACTTGGAGAATTAACAAGAAGAGTTTGGTGGCTATGGAAAGTAAACAAAAAGAGTTTGGTGGACATGGAGAATTAACAAGAAGAGTTTGGAGGTCATGGAGAGTTAACAAGAAAAGATTGGTGGACATGTAAAATAAACAAGAAGAGTTTGGTGGCCATTGAGAGTAAACAAGAAAGTTTGGTGGTCATGAAGAGTTAACAAGAAGGGTTTGGTGTCCATGGAGAGTAAACAAGAAAAGATTGGTGGACATGAAGAGTAAACAAGAAGAGTTTGGTGGCCATGTAGAGTAAACAAGAAGAGTTTGGTGGCCATGTAGAGTAAACAAGAAGAGTTTGGTGGTCATGGAGAGTTAACAAGAAGATTTGGTGGCCATGGAGAGTAAAAAAGAAGAGTTTAGTGGCATGGAGAGTAAATAAGAAGAGTTTGGTGGCCATGGAGAGTAAACAAGAAGAGTTTGGTGCCATAGAGAGTAAACAAGAAGAGATTGGTGGTCATGGAGAGTTAACAAGAAGAGTTTGTGGCCATGGAGAGTAAACAAGAAGAGTTTGTGGCCATGTAGAGTAATTAGGAAGAGTTTTGGTGGCTATGGAGAGTAAACAAGAAGAGTATTGTGTGGCCATTGAAGGTAAAAAGGAATGAGTTTGGTGGTCTTGAGAGTAAACAAGAAAGTTTGGTGGCCATGAAGAGTAAACAAGAAGAGTTTGGTGTCAAGTAGAGTTAACAAGAAGAGTTTGGTGGCCATGGAGAGTAAAAAAAAGAGTTTCGGCCATGAGAGTAAATAAGAAGAGTTTGGTGGCCATGGAGAGTAAATAAGAAGAGTTGGTGGCATAGAGAGTAAACAAGAAGAGTTTGGTAGTCATGGAGAGTTAACAAGAAGAGTTTGTGGCCATAGAGAGTAAACAAGAAGAGATTGGTGGACATGGAGAATAACAAGAAGAGTTTGGTGCCATGGAAAGTAAACAAAAAGATTTTGGTGGTCAGGGAGAGTAAACAAAAGAGTTTGGGGGTTTGGGGGGAGTAAAAAAGAATTTTTTGGGGTTGGGTTTTTGGAAAAAAAACCAAGAATTTTTTTGGTTGCCATGGGGAGAAAAAAGAATTTTTTGGGGTGGTCTTGGAGAGTTAAAAAAAAGGGTTTTGGGGTGGGAAAAAGGAGAAAAACAAAAAAATTTTTTTGGGGGGGAAAAAGGAAAAAAAAAAAAAGGGGTTTTTGGGTTGCCATGGAGAAAAAAAGAAGTTGAGTTTGGGGGGTATGGAGATTTAAAAAAGGGTTTTTTTGGTTTTGGTATGGAGGAAAACAAAAAAAAATTTTAGTGATCATGGAGAAAAAAAAAGTTTTTAATTGGGGGGTCAGGGAAGTTAACAAAAAAAGGGGTTTGGGGGTCATATAGAGTTAACAAAAATTTTTTGGGGTTGGTCGGGGGTTAAAAAAAAAGATTTTTGGGGGTTTAAAGGGGGAAAAAAAACCCCAAGAATTTTTTGGGGGTGGCATGGAGAGTTAACAAAGTTTTTGGGTTTGGGTTTGGGGGGGAAAAAAGGGGTTTTTTGGTGGTGATGGGGTTAAAAAAGAAGTTTTGGGGGCCAGGAAGAGAAAAAAAAATTTTATGGTACCCGGGGGGAGAATAAAAAAGTATTTTTTGGTTTTCCCAATGAAATTTTTTAAAAAAAACCCCCTTTGGTGGTAATGGGGGTAAAAAAAAAAGGGGGTTTTTTGGGGCCGGGGGGAGAGTAAAAAAAAAGATTTTGGGGGTTTCTTGGGTGAAAAAAAAGGGGGGTTTTTGGGGGGGTCTGGGGGGTTTTTAAAAAGGGGAAAAAATTTTGGGTTGGTCATGGGGTTTAAAAAAGAATATTTTTGGGTCAGGGGGTTTTTTTAAAAAGAGGTTTTTTGGTCAGGGGAAAAAAAAAAAAGATGTTTTTTTCCCCCAAAGGGATTTTTAAACAATTGAGTTTTTCCCATGGGAGTTAACAAGAAGAGTTTGGTCCCCCAAGGGGGAGAAAACCCAAAGATTTTGGGGGGTTTTTTTGGAGAGAAAAATATGAGTTTGGTAGTGATGGAGAGAAAACCCCAAATTAAAAATTGGTTGTAAAGGAGGTAAAAAAGGGAAAAATTTTTTTATCGGGGGGAATAAAAAAGAAGGGGTAGGGGTTTTTTGGGGGAAAAATTAAACAAGAATTTTTTTGGGTCATGGAGGTAAAAAGATTTTTTTGGAAAACCATGGATTTTTAAACAAGTAGATTTGGTGGTCTTTGAGAGTTAAAAAGGGGTTTTGGGGGTGGTCAGGGGGAAAAAAAACAAAAAGGGTTTTGGGGGGTTGGGGGATTTTAAACCCCAAGAAGGGGTTTGGGGGGTTTTCAGGGGAAAAAAAAACCAAAAGGGTTTTGTCTGCCCTTTGGATTTTTAAAACCCAAAAAAGGGGTTTGGTGGTCATGGGGGGGTAAACAAGTTGATTGGGGTTTTGGAGAGAAAACAAAAGATTTTGTGGTCATGGATTTTTAAATAGGGTTTTTTTTTGGTAAATGGGGATTTTTAACAAAAGAGTTTGGTGAAAAAGGGGAAAGGAAAAAAAAATTTTTTTTGGTGGAAATGGAGGTAGAAAAGAAGAGTTTGGGGGTCATGGGGGGGTAAACAAGAAGATTTGTTGGTCAGGGATTTTTAAAAAAGGGAAAAAAATTTTTGGGGGTTTTTGGGGGGAAAACCCCAAAAGGGGGTTTTGGGTTTTCATGGAAAAGTAATCAAAAATTTTTTGGTGGTATGAGGATTAAAAAAGAATTTTTTTGGTGGTAATTTTGGGGGTTAACAAGAAGATTTTGGGGTTTTTTTGTGATTAAAAAAAAAGAGATTGGTTGTCATGGAGATTAAAAAGAAGATTTGGGGGGTGGCCATGGGCAAAAAAAAGGGGGGGAAATTGGTGGTCTTGGGGAAAATTTAACAAAAGATTTTGGGGGGGAAAGGGAGTAAAAAAGTTTTTTTTGGGGGGTCATAGAGAAAAAAAAAAAAAAAGAGTTTTGGGGGTCAGGGAAAAAAAAACCCCGGGATGAATTGGGGCCCATGGATTTTTAAACAAAAAAAATTGGGGTTGGGGGGGGAGATTTAAACAAAAAAGTTTGGTGGTTAGGGGAAAATTTTAACCCCAAAAAGGGTTTTTAGTGGTCGGGGGAGTAAACAAAAGGGGTTTTTTGGGGTGGTCATGGGGGTTAAAAAAAGGATTTTTGGGGAGGGAGGTAAAAAAGAAAAATTTTTGGTTTCCCCCGGGGGATTTAAAAAGGGGAGATTTTTGGGGAAATGGAGAGTAAACAAAAAGGGGTTTGGGTGGTATGGAGAAAAAAACCCCAAAAAGGTTTTGGGGTTTGGTCATGGGGGGGGAAAAAAGGGGGGTTTTTGGGGTGGACTTTAAAAAGGTAAACAAGAAATTTTTTGGTATTAAACATTTTTTTTATCTGGTCGCCATTTTTTATTTTTTTAATTGTTTTTTTTTTGTGTTTTTTTTTATTTTAAATACCCTTTTTATCTAATAAATATCCTTTTATATTTTTTTTTCCTCTAAGTTTTTTTATCCTGTTTTTTTTTTCCCCCAAAAAAAATTTTTTTCCCTTTCCCCATTGATATTTTTGTCCCTTTTTTTTTTTTTTAAATTTTTTACCCTTTTAAAAACCTAAAATTTTTTTTACGGGAAAAGTTGGGAAAATTTTTTTAAAAAAGGGAAATAAAGGAAAAAAAAATTTTAAAAAAAGTAAAAAAAATTTCCCCATAAAAAAAAAAGTCTAAAGGTTAAAGTTTAAGGGTGAAAAGAAAAAGGGGGGCCCCCAAAAAATTTGGGAATGTTTATAAAAAATTTAAAAAACCCGTTTTTTATGTTTTCCCCCTTTAAAAATTTAAAAGGGGAAAAAATATAAAAAAACAGCAAACTAAAATATTAGCTTTCTTTTTCCCTTTAAAAAAAAAAATTTAAAAAAAAAGGGGGTTTTGAAGGGTATGATAGGGGGCCCTTTCCCCCTTTTTAAACTGTGAAATTTTTTTTTTTGGACTTAAAAAGGGTTTCTTTTTGGGGGGGGAAAAAATTTTTTGGGGTTTTTTTTAAAAAAGCTTTTTTTTTTAAAAAAAATGAAAAATTAAATGAAAAATATGTATTTTTGTTTATTCAGGGGGCCCCCTTTTTACTTTGATCTATGAGTTTAATTCTATAGTAGTTTTTTAAAAAAAAACCCCTTCAAAAAAATTGAAATTTTTCCAAATTTTTGGAATATATTTAAATTTTTTTTTTAAAATTTTAAAAAAAAAAAGGGGCCTTTTAAAAAGGGGACTTTTAAAAAGGGTTTTTTTAAATTTTACCCACACCCCCATACATTGTTTAAACCACCCGGGGGGTGTTTTGTGGGTCTCCCCCCTTTTAGTTACGAGAAAAAGGGGGCCCCGGGTTTTTTTCCCCCTTTTGGGTTTTTGGTATTTTCCTGAAAGAACATTACCCAACGGAAAAGGGTTTTTTGGTTTTTAAAAGGTTGGTTGTTTTTGGGGTTTCCCCTTCTTCCTCCCCCCCCATACTCATACCGCCTCATATTCACCACCCCCTCATACTCAAAATCCCCCTCCAAATTTCACCCCCTTTATTCATTTATAAAACCCCCAAAATCATTATGCCCCTTATCACTATCCCCCCATATCCCCCATAAACCCTTTCTTTATTCACCACCCCCCTCTTTTAAAAAATATCCCCCTTTACTCCCCCTTTCCCCCCATATAAATATCCCCTTTTAAGGATGTTCGGTTGGGGAAAAATTTTTTAAAAAAAAAATTAAGGGGGAGCAAAAAAATTTGAAAACCCCCAAATGCGTAATTTTTGTGAAATATTTGGGTTTAAAAGTTGTAAAATTTTCCCCGTTTTAAATTTTTTTTTTGCTTTTTTGGGTTTAAATATAAATAACAAAAAAACCCCCGAGTAGTTT
>JBCFYV010000001.1:66684788-66922800 GCA_039000515.1 Timema cristinae
CCGAAGATAGGCAGGTACCTCCATCTTCCGAAGCGCTTCCATGATGCAGCTCCATTTAGCAGAGTTGAACGCATTTTTCACATCGAGGGTCACGATGGCGCAATATTTCTTCGTGCCTTTCGACCAGCTTCTGCCTGCTATTGCGTCCCTGGCAATGGTTACAACTTTATCTATCGCATCAATCGTACACCTGCCTTTACGGAATCCTAGTTGGTTTTCAGAGAGGCCCTGTGGCCCCTCACTGAATACCTCTATTCTGTCAGCAATGATCCTCTCCAGCAATTTGCCTGATGTGTCCAGGAGGCAGATTGGACGATATGATGATGGTTCGTCTGGTGGTTTGGCCCCTTTCGGAAGGAGAACAAGGTGTTGATTTTTCCAGCAGTCAGGGAAACGCCCCTCTCTCAGACACGCCTTGTAGACTCGGATAAATAAGTCTGGTCTCGTCTTGATTGCGGTTTTCAGAGCTACATTCGGAATTCCGTCTGGGCCCGGAGCCTTGTTGTCTCCTATTTTGCGAGCTGCTTTCAGTAGTTCTTCACAAGTGATTGGTGGCACTTCTTCCAGGTCATCTGATCGGTTTTCAATGAGCACTACATCATCTGATTGTCGTGGGAAGAGGGTGTTCACTATCTTATCCAAGAACTCCGGACAAGTAGGTGAAGCCGAATCCTGTTTTCTCATCTTAGCCATAACCGTCCTGTAGGGTCTGCCCCAGGGATCCTGGTCGACCTCCTTACACATCTCCTTCCAGCACCGTCGTTTGCTTGCCTTGATGGCTTTGCCCAAGGTTTCTCCTGGCTTCGGCATACTGGTTTCTAAGAGCAGAGAAGGTCAAACGACCCCTTGCACGCTGGGCGTTTCTCCTAGCTCGGAGACATCTTCTACGGAGTTCAGCTATCTCCTCGTTCCACCAGAGCGCTGGTTTGTGTCGGTGATTACAGGAACGCCTCGTCATAGCAGCGTCGCAAGCGTCGGTGACAAGCGTCATTAACTGCGCGACTACCTGATCAAGCGTATCCCTCAGCTCAATGTCACTGTCCTCCATCAAAGCGATGAAGGTTCCTCGATCAAAGGAGCGCCCGTTCCAGCCTCTTGTCCTCTCCCTACCCGGGTTTACTGGTCTCTGGGTGGTTATCATCTCGAATATGATCGCCTGGTGGTCACTCTGTGTAAGGTGATCACTGACTTTCCATGTCACCATGCGGGAAGCCAGGTTTTCGCTCACGAAAGTCACGTCAATGATGGAGCTGTTGCCGTTCCTCTCGAAGGTAGGAGTGATACCGATATTCAGTATCACCATATCCATCAGAGAGAGTGCATCCAGAAGGCTCTCGCCACGTCTGTCGGTCATTATACTGCCCCAGGCTGTAGCCCAGGCATTAAAATCACCAGCTATAATAACAGGTCTTCTGCCTCGTAGTTCGTCAGCGATTTCATCCAGCATGTGCTGGAATCCTTCCAGGGAGATGCTAGGTGGAGCGTAGACGCTGCAAACGTATATGCCTCCCACCTTTGCCCAGACGAATCCATCTTTTTTTATTGTTTGTCTTTCTTCGATGAACAAACCCCTGCGCATCCAGATAGCGGCTTTTCCAGTACGGTCCGGTATCCAGGACGACAAGTTGTCTAAGTTCCGGTACTGTTCACAGAGGATCGCCAAGTCAATGCTCAATTCACTTGCAGACTGCCAGAAGAGGTCCTGTGCTGCTTCACAATGATTCAGGTTTAACTGAAGGAACCTCATCGTCTTCTCTTGTGCAGTAACGCCATTGCTTCCCTGTAAGCAGGGCACGCACTACTTCCTGTTCGATGATTCCTGTCCAAATTCTCACTGCACAGGAGGCACTTCATCTCGGCTTTCACATAGTCCTTGGCAATGTGTGTGGTTTCTCCGCACTTGGTGCACTGTTTCGACCGATCCGGGCCTTTGCACATCCTGGCCAAGTGACCAAACTCTAGGCATCTAAAGCATTTCAGGGGAGAGACTCTCCCTCTTACTCTGCAAACAACCCATCCTATCTTCAGTTTGTCCTTTTGTAAGACGAGTTTCGCATGGTTAGCAGTAAGGACAAGTAGCGCGATCTGCGTTCCCCCATACGCCTGTCGAAGGGATTTTATAGCATGTATGTATGTGTGTATGTATGTATGTATGTATGTATGTATGTATGTATGTGTGTGTATGTATGTATGTGTGTATGTGTGTGTATGTATATATGTATGTGTGTATGTGTGTATGCGTGTTTTTTTTCAGGGGGGAAATGCTTTTACGCACAGAGTGTTGGACTTGGTTTGGAATGTATGTATGCGTGTGTGTGTGTGTGTGTGTATGTATGTATGACGATTTTTATATTTCCAAGAAGTAAACAGAACTTTGTGGCTCAATATTGCAGCAGTGAAAATTACTGATTGAAGACACAAGAATATCCGTCTGCAGGAAGAGACACGATATATTTTTAAGCTACTACAGATTGCCGGATTTTCTTTGCATCTGCAGATTTAGTACAACTCCAAAGAATGGAGACTGTTCGCTAATTTGTCAAAACTAAGATTTAAAGTGGTTTTGTTAATCAATGGAACATAAAACTATCCATATGGGTATCAGCTGTGGATTCAGTAAGAAATACCCCTCGCCCCCTTTTCCCCCACGATCAGATCCACACTAAAACTGAAGACGAGATCCCTCTAGTGGAAGCCAGAGGTACTGCAAGCTGGGCGAAGCCGCCGAGAGCGTCCCATCTCAACCTTGTCTGTGCCCACCTTCAAGACGGACTGAGAACCGTTACCCCATTTCTCTGAATTAGTTTTAGGTTGTATTTTATTTATAAACCCTCCTCTGGAATTGTGGGTCACTTGCCCACACAGTCCCAGAACTTCTCCAGTTAATGTCCGACCACGCCATCGACATCTCTTTCCTTACCGAGACGTGGTTCACGGAGGCCTACGACTTCCAGATTCCGGGGTTCCTCTGCCACCAGGCGGACCGAGGTGGTCACCGGAGAGGGGGGGGAGGCGTGACCCTGTTAGTTCGGGCGACTCTGCAGCATCACAGGGTGGCCGTCTCAGGACTCGCGTCCTTTGAGGTCGTGGTGGTGAGGATGCTAGGTGCCGCGTATTCGATCACGATCGCGACTGTCTACGGTCTTCCTGGGGTCCCGACTTCGGCGGCGGATCTTGCGGTCTTTCGGGGCCACGACACCAGCGTTGTGCTGACGGGCGACTACAATGCCAGACACACCTCTTGGGGCTGTGCTGGCGTTAACCCCAGGGGTGCCGTCGTCCGCCTATTCGCCGATGGACACGGCCTCTTCGTCCACCGTACCCCCCTACCCTCCTATCTCCCAAAAACACCCTATCACCTTCCCAGTCTCCTCGACCTCATCCTGAGCATGTGGAAACCATTTCTTTCCCCTCTGAACACAACCCTGTGACCGGCGACATGCAATTTATTCCACTCCCCATCGATTCTCCTGCCAATTTCAATTATAGACGTGCGGACCGACCTAGATTCCAGGATAGGCTAGCCCGTGTGGTTCTTTCCACTGCGCCCATCCCCGACGTCGTGGAGTTGTACCGCCAAGCCCATCTCTTCGCGTCAGCTCTCCTCTCTGCCACGTCTTCCTCTATTCCTGTGCGACGACTTCCCCCCTTGGGCCCTCCCTTACCCCCAGTCATCCTGGATGAGATGCGGCTCCACGACAGGACGCGAACCCCGTGGCAGCGGTCTCACCTACTTAGAGTCAGAAAGGTCTATAGAGTCCTTCGTTCCCGCTGCCGGTGGCTACTCCGTTGGTGGCGGGTGGAGGCTCAATGCAGGAAGCTCAAAGATCTAGCTACCGAGGATCTCTCCCTGTGGCGCCATCTGAAGGGGATGTGTCACAGGAGAAATCTAATTCCTGAGCTGCGCGTGGCGGGCGGTTTAGCGTCCGCCAACTCGGACCGAGTCGCGCGGCGGCCGGGTTCACCGGTGAGATATCTGGACCCTCCTGCTGTGGAGCTTCCTGAACATCCCTTCCTTCCCCCAGTCGAGGGACACCTTCCATATCATGACCTTCGATTGGTCACCCCCCACGAGTTGTCTTGGGCCATGGGGGGGGCTGAAATCCTCATCCGCCCCGGTGCTCGACCGGGTTTTCCCCCTCCTACTTACCCACCTTCCTCGCAAGGCATTCGTCATTCTCCGAATTCTCAACGCCATCCTGACGCTGCTCTACTTCCCGGACCAGTGGAAGGCGGTGTACGTCGTCCCTGTCCGTAAACTGGGGAAGCCCCCGCTTACCCGGCATCCTACAGACCGATCTCCCTCCTTTCTTGCGTCGGCAAGGTGGCGGAGAGAATAATCCTGGATAGATTGGAGGCCTGGCAGGAGGTGAACCCCCTCCTGCCGGATCACCAATTTGGCTTTCGGAAGGGCCTGTCGACGACCCACGCGGTCGCCAAGGTAGTCAACCTGGTGACCAGCGCGTTCAACGCCGGGGCCCGGACGGTTTTCGTGGTATTGGACGTCAAAGGGGCCTTCGACAGCGTCAGCCACCGTGGGCATCTCACCACTCTCGCCGGGGCGGGTATCCCGCCACCCATACTCCATCTCCTCAGTTCCTTCCTCACCAACCGCTCCTTCAGAGTGGGAGTCGAGAACACCCTTTCTTCCCATCAACCAATTCGAGCAGGGGTCCCCCAGGGCTCCTGCCTCTCACCGATCCTGTTGGCCTACCTTCGATCACGTTCCCTGACTATCCAGTCCAAAAAGACGAAGGCTATCATGTTCAAACGTCGGGGAACGGGCCCCCTGCAGCCACTTCGAGAGGAGGGTGTCGCAGTCCAGTGGTCGCAAAGAGTCCGGTGGCTGGGGGTGACCCTGGATGCGAAATCCAGTTGGGACCCGCACCTGCGTTCGGCGGAAGGTAGGGCCAGGTTCGTCATGTTGAAGCAGGCTCCACTTTTGCGCCCAGCCAGTCCGCTGGAATACGGCCACAAGATCAGACTTTTTCTGCTCTGTGTGATGTACATCCTTCTATTTTCCGCTCCCGTATTCTCCTATTTACCCAGATACAGGTACAATCATCTCCGTACCGTATACCACCGGTTCCTTCGCTTGATCCTTGGGGCCCCGCCCCACATTCCAAACCGCGTTCTCCTGACCATGTCAGGCCCATCCTTGGAAAGCCGTATCCGCGGGCCGACGGAGAGATTTTTCAGTCGGGCGTTAGCCAGATCGTCCGGGGCATCGGCGATTACGATCCCTACCACCGAATAAGGGACGGTCGTGAACCCCTTTGTCGACGTCGGCAGGTGACCTAGGAGTCAAATCAGGGGATTCGTGACCCCCCTCCTAGTCATGTGAGACTAGGGGGAGGGAGGAGATAGCGGGGTATGCCGGCCTAAAGGCCAAGATCGGTGATAGTGTGCGGGTTGCCTAGTGCTACGGAGAAGGGCACCCGCGGAGTATATACCGACCAGGTTATATGTTTTGTGTGTGTGGGGGACATAAATCCCCCCGCTTATAGTGGTATCCTGCCCTAATCTGGGATACACTATTCAGAAAAAAACTCTCTAAGTGCTGTGACAAGAACACAAACCATCCACTTCTTTCCCACTGTACGACTGCTCCAAAATATATCCGGAGCATAAAGAAACAAGGTTGCTCTGGACCTGTTCCAGCGTTGCTTGTGACAGAGACGAGGAGAAATGAAAAGCGTTGATAAACACTACTAATACGTAAATGTTTTTTGCTGTCATCTACCGTACAATATTGTAACGATCCAGCCTTGGCCGAGAGGAAAAATAGAAGCTCGGGGAAAACTAATGGGCATACATACAATAATAGTTGGAACGTTTCAAACAGGCCAGTGACAAAAAGAAACATCTCCTTTCGCCTGTCTGTCAGGAGCAGGTTGTGAATGTGACGTCAGACTAGCAGTGATACAGGAACAGGTTGGGATTTCACAACCCATCCCTACTCCCAATTCAACTGTTCGTAACACCACAAAACCAGCTTCATCCAGCATGCCCCGAGATTTTTTGTCGCGTGATGCTGACCACCATTAATAGCGGTCAACAAGACCCACAACCGTAGCCACTTAAGTAAAAATAAACTATTAGACGTATTGTTGGAAGATGTTTGGGTATCTGAAAGGGAATAGGCATTTACTTGGACTTTAGATTGTATTTTAAAAATAGTGTTGTCGCAAATGCTCGTAGGATCTTCGAGCAACTTAAAAACATATACTAAGGGCAAAGGACTGACAAGCAAGATAACATAATGTTAACAATGCTCCCTTGAAGAATTTTGGAAAATGTGTTGTTCCCTCCTCTACCCATAAAGTGGGGGTTATAAATAATGTTGTGAAAAGTTTGAAACATAATTAAGGCTTTTACTCTCTGTGCAGTAGGTAGCCTAAGTATCATATACACAAGAAAAGTTAGGTACAAAGAAAATTTTGAAAGGTAACTGAACTCAAATTAATTGGTTTCATTTTACTTATTCAAATCAGTGGATCGCGGTTTTCTGGGCCGTAAAAGGCAGGACCATTACCCCAACATCCCATAAGACCTATTACAGAACTTCTAAAAGCTATGATGTCGGATGTATTTAAAATACAATTTACATTCACACCTGATATTCTTTTCCTAAAAACCTAGAAACCGCTGGTGATGAACAAAAGGAACTTCCAGCTTCAGTGGCTGAATGCCCCGTCTACAGACTCCGTATCCGTAAGGTGTGTAGTGTTCCGCCAGAGATCATCTCCACGTTGACAGATTATTCTTAAGTCCATAGTACCGTACTTAGTGCAACAACCTCCACTGTCCCTGTAGGAAAGGCCCTTAAAACTACGGGAAAGGGGGGATGTGCATACATGAACTATCATCAACAAATTAAAGAGCAAATATTTTAATCAGGAATACTTTAATCATCTTCAAAAAACAAATAGACAAGAGGATAATGGCCTTAATTCAAACTTCCTAGTAGCTACTATCCATAAAGAAAACATTGCATCTTGAAAACTAACTTCTTAAACTTGACTTACGGTCTTTCCTATCATATTACAGAATGATAGTATAATAAATATATACTAAATTTTTCCAACAAAATTTAAGGTAATAATTTTAATTAACAATTATATTCAGTGAAATCTTAAGTCCTTCAATTTACATTAACTCAAAGTATAAATCGATAAAATAAAATGGACACAGAATAAAACGCTGAAAATAGCGTATACCAACAAAGTGTTGATAACTAACTCTAACAATTTGCAACGTATGACAATCATACTGACACCTAAACAATATTTGAAGAGTAAACAAAGCTAAAGCCAGGCGCAATCGCCCCATTGCGTTGACTAGAGACACGCCAAATTATAAATACGGGTTTCATTCCCGACACGCCTAATATCCTAAAAAACAGTTTAATAATATTGAAAGCATAGTTACAGCCTGGTCTAACCTCCATGACCCTGATACATCGATACATAATATGCAAATAAAAAGAGTCTATTTATATTAAACAAATTAAGTATCCTTCATGACCCTGATACATAATAAGCAAATAAAAAAGTTTATCTCTATTAAACGAATGAATTTCTCGGTCCATCCTCCATGACCCTGATATCTATGATGCTGTTTCTATAAATGAAATTTAATTTTACCAATCGGTCCAAACTCCCTGGTCCCTCCTCCAGGACCTCCATACACGTAACGCTGTCATACAATGCTCTGTTGCAATGATATATTGCAATGATCTGTCGGCAATCCCCCCTGGCAATGCTCTGTCCCTATACAATTTACATACTCTTATATATACTCTTTCTGAATCTAGCACACAAAACAAGGGGGGGGGGGAAGTTCATATTCAAGCCAGTCACGTAACCACAGGCATTACGTCATTATACATCAGTCTCTTCTTTCTTCCTGGTCTCTGATTGGCCGTCAGCCGACGCATTGCAGCAAAACATGAATATTTGAAGTTGATCTCTCTCGACAGCCGTTGGAAGCGTCTGTTGCTAGGTGACGGTTGCCATGGTCTTCCCCCAGGTGGCAACACTGCGCAGATATGATTTGTCAGCTTGACCCTCAGGAACGTCGTTTAGTCATAATATTTTTCTCGGGCCGGTTACAGCTTTGGACATTTCTTGTAGTCGTCCGCGACCCAGCCGGGCCGTTTTGACTTGGCAGGATTCTAGTGATGTCAGCTTGGAGATTCAAGGTACGTGACGAACAACTCGTTTTGTAGACAGACAATATTGGATGAATAAAGAACGTTTATTTGATGTGTGATGGTTGGGCTGCATTGGGCTATAATAGTGAATAGTACTATTATAGGTTACGTCGGAGTTATTAAGGAGCGGGTAGTATGTTATACGTGATGAAGCGTGTAGAATCAGGTTGGGTGGGGTAGCAATTGTACAATACGAAGATTGTATTGTTACATTAGCACTACGTAGACGTTGACACAACTTTAACTTTCTAAGGACTAGACAATACAGACTGCTAAGTACTATCATCACTGCAAAGTAAGCTTGCACGCGTGTCCCAATGGCATTATCATAGCAATTTGACTAACTATTTCCTGTTTAAATATATTTTAGTGACTGAACTTAACTTACCTTTCAAATGTAGCCTAACCTGGACGTTTTATCAAAATGTGTTATGTAGCTAGTTTTGTTCAGCTGGGATATCGCCTGCTGCACAGATGACATTTGTTTGGGCCTAGCTCTAGAAATTTTCCTGTGGAAGAATTTAATTGGAAGTTGTTTACAACTTTCTCATTGGTTAGCAGGGTCACGTAATAACGAATATGGACTGTTTGGACGCTATTTTCATGTCTAAGGACAATTAAGGACTATAAGGATGCGGAGCTTACGGACTTTATAGATGGGTCTTTAGGCGTCACCTTAGTGTTGGATGGCCTGCTGATGACGGAGATATCGGTGTTAGAGTACCGGTTTGGTGTACTGTGGTTGGTTTTCCACTCTACTTCTACGCAAATGGTGTAATTATCATACTGTATATTTGTAGAACCTAAACAGGTAGATAGACATGGTGATAAACAAAATGAAATGATTTCATCGGGGAAGGGATATACCGAGCATCATTATCAAAGTAGTTGGGATCTGGCAATTATAGGCGATCACTTCTGGTTTATCAACGAAGATGAAACTTCACATAAAGAAAATAAAGACCCCGTAAACTAATCTTTTTATGCAGTTTCTTTAAATTTAAGGTTTAATGAGTAAAAAACATGATCGAAAATTATAAAACCATTATAGGCTGTATTCCCAATTTATCAAACAGGATATCTATTATTAACGCTTTCAATACATCGACCCTTACTAACAAAGGCAAGAAACAATGTTTTACTAATATGGGGCATATTCCTGTACCATAAAGACTGTACGTGCCACAACGTTGTTCTTGTAGTTTTCATAATTAGTACTCCTGATTTATAATAAAACAGCAAATGTTATCGAGAAAAACTCTACACTTGTTCACTAGTGTTATTTATTAGAAATAAGCTTTTGACATGGAACCAACTTAACAATAACACAAACCAGTTGATAAAGGGGAGCCATACCACCTCCATTTAAGGCTCAAGAACTTTCTCATATATTGAATGATAGGTTCACTCACATTTGCTTCCTCTCTTAGCTTGCGGTCCTGAAGGGATGGACGATCTTTCGGCAGTGCTGTTCCTCTTGACGCGAGATCGCAGGCTGGGCAACCTCAACGACGAAAACATCTCAATGAACGAGGAGCGTCGTGCCAGCTATCGCCACTTCTTTTGTTCACTTTCCTGACAGATATTCTCATTTGCTACAACCACTGTTTTCTAATAAAGGGTCACGGCACTCGAAAACAAAGTTAATATATGTGCAGAGCTAAGAACAACACAACAATGTATCTTCTTTCTTCGAATGTATTGTTATATTGTTAATGACATATGATTGATAGTAAGGCCCCACAGGAATAGTTGATTAAACTGGTATTTTTCCCAGTAATAATATGCATATTAAATATCATGAGTTTTTGACTAGCTGCTGCATTAAATCTAGCCTACATCTTGCAGGATAATCTAAACAATGATTTGTGGTAATAACCATTTAGTTGTATTCGTAATTCTCTCCCAAACTAGTGAAAAGTATTCCTGGCACAGATCATCGCCAAAAGAGGGCCAAAGAAATATCTTCTATTTTAATTCAATGTCAGGAACCTATGTGTGGAGGATAAGCTTACTTGACAGGGATTCAAACCCTGGTATTCCCACCAACGGAAGTCAAGTCTATTGTGAGAGTGACGCCTTGAATTATGTGACCCCTGAAACGAGTAAGACATGTCTTAATATAGATAAAAAAAACACTAAAAAAACTATGTAAACACACACATACGTTAGGAAAGGTTTTTTTAAAAAGATTATACTTCTTTTCGAGTCATCATTGATAATATTTCACTATGCTATTACAAATGTGATAATATATATCAAAAGAGACAGATGCAGATTACAGTATGAACACATGTGAGTAGTTAAAAGTATCTCTTATCCCTGTCAAATACGATAGTTCGCACCATGTAGTTCCTTCATACAATGTTCAATGAGGACTATTTCAATTTAATGTGAATTTATAAAATAAAATTTCATCCAACAATGTAATACTTGCTAACTAGTGAAGTCAACAATGGAATGCTAGAGTGAGAGGTTAGTAGAGTGTACGACCTAGTAGATCAACATCCATTTTACTTTATATCTGTTCAAAAGTGGTGTATGTTACTCGATCACGCACCACACCATAAAAAAAAACTCATGTCGGGTGTCCGTGATTTCTTATGGGGAGTGTAGCCCATTGTTTGGAATCCTAGAAGGACGTTAGTTTCAAATTTGCCACTGTCACATTTCATCGGTTGGTGACCTAAGCCCCTGGAGAGCGTGCCATGGATCCTCTCTCGATGGAAGTTACACATAGACTGAGAGAGATCCGGTCAGTCCCTATACCCAGAATGACGCATCCCTTATGACGTCAGAATCTATTTTTGGACTCAAACTCCACATGTCGAAACAGGAATAGTCCGCGGGTGACGTCGCAACCTTGATGATGTCATAATCTATGACTCAGCCCTGACACCGTTTTTGCGGCCAGACATATCGATAAGGGAATAGTCCAAGAATATATTATGGGCATGGCATGTGACCACGTGACAGATCGATCAGTGGGGTTGGGGGTGAATATATAGGGGTGCCACTTGGCCAACTGTATTTATAAGCGTTTGTAGAGCGGATCACGATAGACAAGCTACAGCCGTTGGTAAATATTGTGGATGCTGTTCCAGTAGTAAAATTGTGAGATCTAGTCGGTGATCAAAGTACTCCATGGATAGATTAAAAGTTGTTAATAACAAGTCTGGAAGACGCCTAACTTATTATATAAACGGCGTGTTTTGTGTGTTTTTGCTCAAATTAAGATGGGGCTGGATTGTGAATAGGAAGGAGTAACACAAATTCTATTAAGCTCTAGGCCGCACAGAAACCTCTTAAGAAACGAAAGGGATGCAAGATGGGAGGTTTTATTCCTTTAATCCCTCTTTTAGCCGGATTATCTGCCAAGGGCTTCAAAGGAAGATAAAAACAATTAAATGAGGCCCAAAGACATTACAAAATGGAGAAAGCCATCACCATGGGGAAAAAGCAGGTAAGAGGATGTACTTGAGGTCATGTCTAAAAAACAAATCTAATCATTTCCTAGACAAGCGCTCACAGAAAGCTCACGTGGCATATACGAAACGGGCTATGAACTCAGAATACTCTTATAGTTAAGGTGATTTAAGACCACCCAAGGAACTTGTTCATCATCTTCAAGGTAGTAATATAGAATACAATAATATTGTAAACATTATCAAGCGGAATATATTTAAATTTGCTGGAGCTTTTCTTATTTTTTATTTGAATAATGAAGCACTTAACGAACTTTATCAAGAATGTTTATAACACTTAAGCTGAGTGGAGATAGCTCAAATTTGAGCGCAAACTATTTCCCTTCCATCGTGCTTTTGGAAAGGAACTGAGTTATTGGATTGATTACTTTTCAAACGTCAATTCGATACCCAGCATCGACAGTAAAACTCAAAACTTTATTGCGGGAATCAATTATTATATAAAATACCTGAGGAGGCCTATATACTCGATGAACTAACACAATATTTAGAACGAATTGTGGTTATAACCAGGGCTGTGAAATCGGAGTCAGAGTCGGAGAGTAGAAAAAGTAGAGGAGTTAGATCGGAGTCGGAGTCGTAGGTTTAGCCTACCGACTCCACAGCCCTGGTTATAACTCAAGTCAATATTATCTAATTCAAATAAATTACGATGCTTCATAGTCTGTGATCAAAAGATAGATTTCAACAAAGACGATACTTTTGGATTTCTGCTAGGGTTTGAAAAAGTGAAACTGGAACCCATCAAACAACATTTATCTCCAAAATAGGTCTAAATTCTGCGGGCCATTTGGGTCAGAATCAATTATTGTAATATTGCCAACGGGTCTTACATTAATGGGGAGCAGGCCGATACTACCCATTCTTTCTTCTCATCTGTGCCTAATGGAGCCAAGATTGTCGAAATTTCCCTAAATGTAATTTATAATGCCTATATTTGACAAGATAATTGCCAGAGTAAACGCTACCCCGCAAATACCTACACTTTCTGCCTCATTACTCACGACAGATTTGTGGAATATACCCCAGTAACAAAAAAGGCATGAATAAAGTATGAACCCAAACGCAAAATAGTTTTTTTAATTTCACCATATTTATCGACGTGCAAGGAGACTTATTGAAGGGGTAATTTCTTTATAATGAGGTGACTTGCGTATACTCCCATTTAAATGATATTTTATTATCCCCGTGCGAATGGTCGGAATTGATAAACAAGTAAAGGGCAACATGTTGGTTGATGACTAAAAAATATCACGGATTCGAATGGCAACACTGGAACATAGTGAGTTAAAAAAATAAATATTTATTACTCATCTCGAGAGATCTGGATTGATTAACGTCAAAGGGTTAGGCAAAGTACACGGGGTAAAAACACTTTTAGGGAGAAGTGTACTATGATATCATCAACCTTTGAGATTATGGAATCTGAACTAAAACAACTAAAAACAGTTTAAAAAATGTTTAAGTCATCATCCAACCAGCTGGGTGTGCGCACTTCAAAATGTCCGCTTCCTGTCCAGATGGTACGGAAATTATTAATCCTATCATCAAGTCTGGAAAAGTAGCTGTTCTACAACTACTGAATAAAGAGGAGTTATTACGACAGGAAAACCATTAATTTACCACACACATTTCGATACTAAGTGCACAAATAACTCACAGGGAGAGAGATAGGGGGTGAAACTACTTTTTTTGTCTAAGAATAGATCCCCCTCCCCCTTCCTCACTATTATCGATGTTTTTCAAATTGCGGGTCACGACCCATTGGTGAGCTGGGAAAAGAATGTATTGTGTCGTGAGGACCGACGGAGACAGGACAGATGTTCACGACAACTATCGTTTGAAATACACATTTTCAGCACTGGAATATGGCCTGACAGTACACGCTCTCTCTAAAACCGGCCACACGAAATAGTAAAATGAGGCAAAGTCTGTTTATTTCTCGCGTTGAATACATTAAGGAGGGAGTGCAGGAAACGAGAGAAAGGTCAGGGATTCTTGCAGTTTTTTATACGAAACTTGAAATAAACCTACCTTATCTCGCGTCCCCTACATCCCCACCAGTCATTCGACCATCAACATTTCACTCCACACTTTTAACAAGTGTATAATCATGAGATATAAAAATAGTGATCTATTGATTTCAAATCATCATAGAGCACTAGCTAGCTATAAGGGGTCAAAATTGCTATTTTATGATTTTTGAGTTCCATTGTTAAGGTAAGGTAGTTAATGTGTGGGACTGAAATTTAGTATAACCAGACATTCATATGAAGTGTACACAATGACATATTTATAATATTAATTTCAATGAAATATTAATATTGTTGTTATATTATTATAATATTATGACTATTTTAATAAAAATGAAAAAGTAGCAGCTCTGGTTTAGTAAACTGAGAATAACTGCCGGAGGGTTATTTCTATATTTTTACTTTTACGCATTAATGTATTTTAATTTATCATAACATGTGTACTGGGTGACGGTGTAAAGTAGGCCTGTAGGTGCTTCTTGTGGTGGATTGCGGCCAGTGATAGGGATAGGACATCCTGCCAGCTCGCCCGCAGCAGTAGGTAAACAAATAACTGACAAGTAATGTTTTACAACTTGAAAACTATTTGAGCGCTTGAAGCTGAAAGACTATTGAAAGAGCCAGTAGTATGTAAATATTGGGTTCATCCTCTCCTTACCGAATAGAGTCAAGCGATATTTGTATTACATTTTACGCTAATATTCGATAGTAAGAAACATTAATTTTTTTGTGCTAGCGCATGTCAACAAATTTATTTGAGGAAATGTTTAACATAATGTTCCCGCACGTAACTAAACAGAACACAACATCAGCAGGACTATGCTTATTTAAGTTGTCCAACTATATTAAATATAGGTATATCACGAACATACATATTACAACATTCCCAGAATAATGCTGTTCGAATCAGGGAAACCTTAAGATACTTTGACGGAGTAGGAAATGTTCCTTGGAAAAATCACTATGACCTTACAGAAAATATTTTGTCTAATGTTAATATTTAATACATAATAACAAAAAATGTATTAATTTGGAATGTTTAGTCTTCATATATTAATATTTGATACATGTATTAATAATAAATAATATGGAATGCTTAATTCTCCACATATTTCGTCCCATAACCTTTTTTAGTACTCCCACATTCTTGTGCAGGACGTCACTGGGGTCTTCTTTAAAACACAGCACTAACAAGCTTTTGAATCTCCATTATTATAAATAAAATAGAAAACGATTGTTGTTCACATAATGGCCGCCGCCTGGCTGCTGTACGATTTTATTGTTAAATTACTTTGCGGGTTCCCTAGAGGGCTCGGTTCGCAGCAACCCTCGAGCCGCTTGTAGTATGCACAGCAGACTAAATATAGTGTGTCAAGCATGTAGCCTCCAAGCAAGTCACTTGTAGTATGCACAGCAGACTAAATACCGTGTGTTCAGGCATCTATCCTCCAACCTCCAAGCAAGTCACTTGTAGTATGCACAGCAGACTAAATATCGTGTGTTCAGGCCTCTAGCCTCCAAGCAAATCACTTGTAGTATGCACAGCAGACTAAATACCGTGTGTTCAAGCCTCTAGACTCCAAGAAAATCTCATGTAGTATGCAAAGCAAACTAAATACCGTGTGTTCAGGCCTCTAGCCTCCAAGCAAATCACTTGTAGTATGCACAGCAGACTAAATACCGTGTGTTCAAGCCTCTAGCCTCCAACCTCCAAGCAAATCACTTGTAGTATGAACAGCAGGCTAAATACCGTGTGTTCAAGCCTCTAGCCTCCAAGCAAATCACTTGTAGTATGCACAGCAGACTAAATACCGTGTGTTTAAGCCTCTAGCCTCCAAACAAATCACTTGTAGTATGCACAGCAGGCCAAATACCGTGTGTTCAGGCCTCTAGCCTCCAAGCAAATCACTTGTAGTATGCACAGCAGACAAAATACCGTGTGTTCAAGCCTCTAGCCTCCAAGCAAGTCACTTGTAGTATGCACAGCAGACTAAATACCGTGTGTTCAAGCTTTTAGCCTCCAAGCAAATCACTTGTAGTATGCACAGCAGACTAAATACCGTGTGTTCAAGCCTCTAGCCTCCAACCTCCAAGCAAATCACTTGTAGTATGCACAGCAGGCCAAATACCGTGAGTTCAGGATTTAGCCTCCAAGTAAATCACTTGTAGTATGCACAGCAGACTAAATACCGTGTGTTCAAGCCTCTATCCTCCAACCTCCAAGCAAATCACTTGTAGTATGCACAGCAGGCCAAATATCGTGAGTTCAGGATTTAGCCTCCAAGCAAATCACTTATAGTATGCAAAGCAGACTAAATACCGTGTGTTCAAGCCTCTAGCCTCCAAGAAAATCACTTGTAGTATGCACAGCATACTAAATACCGTGTGTTCAAGCTTCTAGCCTCCAAGCAAATCACTTGTAGTATGCACAGCAGACTAAATAGCGTGTGTTCAAGCCTCTAGCCTCCAAGCAAATCACTTGTAGTATGCACAGCAGACTAAATACCGTGTGTTCAAGCCTCTAGCCTCCAAGCAAGTCAATTGTAGTATTAACAGAAGGCTAAATACCGGTGTTCAGGCCTCTAGCCTCCAAGCAAATCACTTGTAGTATGCACAGCAGGCCAAATACCATGTGTTCGGGCCTCTAGCCTCCAAGCAAATCACTTATAGTATGCACAGCAGACTAAATACCGTGTGTTCAGGCCTCTAGCCTCCAACCTCCAAGCAAATCACTTGTAGTATGCACAGCAGACTAAATGCCGTGTGTTCAGGCCTCTAGCCTCCAACCTCCAAGCAAATCACTTGTAGTATGCACAGCAGACTAAATGCCGTGTGTTCAGGCCTCTAGCCTCCAAGAAAATCACTTGTAGTATTCACAGCAGGCCAAATACCGTGTGTTCAGGCCTCTAGCCTCCAACCTCCAAGCAAATCACTTGTAGTATGCACAGCAGACTAAATGCCGTGTGTTCAGGCCTCTAGCCTCCAACCTCCAAGCAAATCACTTGTAGTATGCACAGCAGACTAAATGCCGTGTGTTCAGGCCTCTAGCCTCCAAGAAAATCACTTGTAGTATTCACAGCAGGCCAAATACCGTGTGTTCAAACCTCTAGCCGCCAAGCAAATTACTTGTAGTATGCACAGCAGACTAAATACCGTTGTTCAGGCCTCTAGCCTCCAAGCAAGTCAATTGTAGTATTCACAGCAGGCTAAATACCGTGTGTTCAGGCCTCCAACCTCCAAGCAAATCACTTGTAGTATGCACAGCAGGCTAAATACCGTGTGTTCAGGCCTCTAGCCTCCAAGCAAATCACTTGTAGTATGCACAGCAGACTAAATACCGTGTGTTCAAGCCTCTAGCCTCCAACCTCCAAGCAAGTTACTTGTAGTATGCACAGCAGGCTAAATACCTTGTGTTCAGGCCTCTAGCCTCCAAGCAAATCACTTGTAGTATTTACAGCAGACTAAATACCGTGTGTTCAGGCCTCTGGCCTCCAAGCAAATCACTTGTAGTATGCACAGCAGACTAAATACCGTGTGTTCAAGCCTCTAGCCTCCAAGCAAATCACTTGTAGTATGCACAGCAGACTAAATACCGTGTGTTCAGGCCTCTATCCTCCAACCTCCAAACAAATTACTTGTAGTATGCACACCAGGCTAAATACCGTGTGTTCAGGCCTCTAGCCTCCAAGCAAATCACTTGTAGTATGCACATCAGACTAAATACCGTGTGTTCAGGCCTCTATCCTCCAACCTCCAAACAAATTACTTGTAGTATGCACACCAGGCTAAATACCGTGTGTTCAGGCCTCTAGCCTCCAAGCAAATCACTTGTAGTATGCACAGCAGACTAAATACCGTGTGTTCAGGCCTCTATCCTCCAACCTCCAAACAAATTACTTGTAGTATGCACACCAGGCTAAATACCGTGTGTTCAGGCCTCTAGCCTCCAAGCAAATCACTTGTAGTATGCACATCAGACTAAATACCGTGTGTTCAGGCCTCTATCCTCCAACCTCCAAACAAATTACTTGTAGTATGCACACCAGGCTAAATACCGTGTGTTCAGGCCTCTAGCCTCCAAGCAAATCACTTGTAGTATGCACAGCAGACTAAATACCGTGTGTTCAGGCCTCTAGCCTCCAAGCAAATCACTTGTAGTATGCACAGCAGACTAAATACCGTGTGTTCAAGCCTCTAGCTTCCAACCTCCAAGCAAATCACTTGTAGTATTCACAGCAGACTAAATACCGTGTGTTCAGGCCTCTATCCTCCAACCTCCAAACAAATTACTTGTAGTATGCACACCAGGCTAAATACCGTGTGTTCAGGCCTCTAGCCTCCAAGCAAATCACATGTAGTATGCACAGCAGACTCAATACCGTGTGTTCAGGCCTCTAGCCTCCAAGCAAATCACTTGTAGTATGCACAGCAGACTAAATACCGTGTGTTCAGGCCTCTGGCCTCCAAGCAAATCACTTGTAGTATTCACAGCAGACTAAATACCGTGTGAACAAGCCTCTAGCCTCCTACCTCCAAGCAAATCGCGTGGAGTATAGACTAGGCCTAAGATTATTATATTAGCACCGCGTATTACTACCCGTTCGGGTTATACGCACTTACGCTAATGTGTAATGGTAGGGTGATTGTGAGATTAAATGAAGGACCTACAGTTTAACGTGGAATCCGAACCACGGTGGCGACCTGGCATTCCCCACATTCACAAGATGTCTTGTCAGAGGTGAAGGAAGGGTTTGGCAATCAGATAAATCTTTGCCGGGACCGAGGATTGAACCCCGGCCGCCAGCATAGAAGTCTGACACCTTATCCCTAGACCACCAGGTCACCGAGGCCTAAGACTAAACTGCTTGCTATAAGCGATGGTCGAGAGTAATAGGGGGGTGGGGGGTGCAGTTGAGGTATATTGTTGGTTTCAATGACTCAACCTGATTTGGCTCCCACTTATTAAGACATGTCATCAAAATCAGCTTTAATTGCTACTGATAATCGTATTCCACTTATTTTATCAATGATACTTTTGAACGTAGAATAATCCCTGTGATGGTGCGGGTCACATTGAATGAGAGAGAGAGAGATGTACGCCTCCACCTGGTAGTTACGCCCTCTATAACAAGCCGACACTTTATCAAAGTAAAGAAAAAATTGTCACAATAAAATTTATTTTGACTCCTTTTACCAAAATGCGTGTTTTGGGGTCCCAGAATGAATAAGTTAGATGACATCTAGATAGCGATAGGTGTCATACTTTCGTAAGTCCGGCAGTGGACTTCCGCGTTCCTGACACCACGGAGAAAATAATACTACAACCATGCTGATAGAACATAACAAATTGGAACATAATGCAAGTAAGATGGAATATCACGAGCATTATTTCAAACACAAGATTAAACAGTATTTCTACCTAATACATTATATAATATAAAGTAAAGAACGGTATCTGATAAGTCATAAAACTACTTTTGTATATTCATACGGCCATTCTTCAAGACATATTTTTAACAGTCACTTTTGATCACTATTATCCATACCAATAATAGTAAAATAATAAATACAATAATAAAGTTTTATCAAATTTGGCTGCAAAAATGATATATTATTTTCTAAGATACCGTTCTTTACTTTATATTATATAATGTATTAGGTAGAAATACTGTTTAATCTTGTGTTTGAAATAATGCTCGTGATATTCCATCTTACTTGCATAATGTTCCAATTTGTTATGTTCTATCAGCATGGTTGTAGTATTTCTTTCTCCGTGTGTCAGGAACGCGGAAGTCCACTGCACTAGTCCACTATTTATTTTCTAAGATACGTCAAACTTTTTCTTACTATAGCGCCTTTTACTTTTCTTTTTACCAGTGTAAAGGTATGTGCCGAGTGTTATTTTATTGTTAGTAAAAACCCATTAAATTTAGTTCGTAAAAGCAATAAATGCTGTCCAACCAAGTAATGTTAAGTTAAAAGTGGTGCCTATGTTTAAATTCCTTTGTTGTCAAGATATCTTAATTATATTTACAAACTTAAAAGTTACAAACATTTGCCACACTCGAAACAATACATCAACTTCTTAAAACGATAGAATGCATGTTTGATATGTTGTGGTACGCCCCTCCCCTCGATTGAATGTTCCAACCCGTAACTATTGTCTCAACGGATGTAATTTGTCATAGAGTGGATAAAAACCCGGCGCGAGCGAGCGAGGTCATGCTCAAGACTGACAGACAGCAACACTCACACCGAGATGCGAGCGACTCTGGAGGAGAACCTTGCAACTAAAAACTTTCCTCGCTAGGTTTAGTTGGATCACGGTGAGCCTGCTGGCGAAATAGAGCTTTCTTCTTACGTAAACTTTACTTCAACGTGTAAATCAATATATTTTATATATATTTTGCTGCCAACTTTGGTAAAAATAAATTCGTTATTATTATTATACTAAGTTATTTTAATAAAAAAAACTCTTATTTTCATATTTCCTATTAATTATGTTGCTATAAGAACATGCTAGTTTAACTGTAGCCTATTTAATCAACTAAGCATGGGTGGGCACACGGACTAAACGTAAGGCTAACCTAGTCTGGTTTAATAGAGAGAATGGGGTGTTGGGCTCTAATTCCAGTTAGGTGAATTAAGGAATTTTCCCCCCTAAAGAGTTTCCCACTCTCTCTTCCCGTAACTGCTGCTACACTTTCTTTAAATTGTATGTCTTTACTTGTATAGAATGATTAACTTAACCATAGGTTATTATAAGTGAGACTAAGCTATGATCGGCCAGCCATTGTTGTTGGAACGTTTTACGACGCACCCTACTCCCGAAACACATCGGTTGGTTTGAATCCGTGTGGAGTAAGTGTTTGAAGGCTGAAACTACAGAGCTATTCGAATGACAGCCGTTCTTAGCTGCATAGAGCTGTTGTCATTCGAGTGAGCTTCATAGTTTTGGCCCGAGATATCTACTAGACCCACTCACTTTGTTCCGGTGCGAAACAGCTTGTTTTGTGAGTGTGTGAGTGTCGAGGGGCCGGCGGGCGCCGAGACAGATCTGGAGAGGGACTGAGTCTGGAGAAGATGCTTCTTGCCAGGGTTAATTTAAGAACAGAACGACCGCCAACTCTCACAGAAAAAAACAACATTCATCTCGTCACGGCCCAACATCTGTTCGTCGGGAGACGCTCGCATCAGAAGGAGAAGTAATAGGCTCATTATCTCCACAGTGCTATCCGACATGCGCGTGGCTAGTACCCAGATGAACATCACCATCATTGCCTCCAAAACTTAGAGTAGAATAATTATCTTGGTAGATAGAAACTTTGAGAAAATTAAAACATATTTTTTCAGTAGAAATTGATATGATTTCACTACTGCCATATATATATATATCCCTAGTGACGGACATAGACCGAATGATTTGACGTGTGCATACGAGAAAGTAGATCTAGTATATTTTCTGTCAGACAAAGTTCTTCCTATTCTTGACATTGTCAACATAATCTACTGAAAGTGTATGTTCGTGTATCAGGGCTGTGTATGTCTGGGTTGAGGGAAGGGGGTCAAAATAAGATAACCACTCGCCGAGGTCAAGTCCTCCGACGGTAGGGTCTATTATTCGTTTCAACGACCGAACCCAGCTTAGGTCTCCCTAATTAAGACAGTTTGTAATCAATTTTAATAAACGGTATTATAATTGGAGACCATATTTCACTCATTTTATTGACGATCATTTCTATGAACAGTCCCTCTTGTGTGGTATGTCTTGGTAATGGATGACGGATAATGTTTTTTTATAAAAAAAATCAGGCAGAGGGGCATTGGGACCTTTTAGGATCGCGCTTGGTTTTAATAAAATCTTGAAACATATAAAATAAAACTAGGGTAATAATATTAAGTGCCCCTAGAATTGTGAATTGTAAAAAAAATACAGAAATAGTAGTTTAAATACATGAATAGCCAGCCTCCTTACCCCAAGTCAAATTCCGTTTGTCCCAATGTTCTTAGGCTAGGCGTTGTTGCCTGTATTCTAGTTCTCGGGGCTTAATAATATCGAAAAGGTCGCATAAGGTTCGAAGCAAGTCATTATTAAAGAGAAGGGGTGCGCCGCAAGACACTCTAAGGGCCCCATTCACAGGGGGGCTACTCAACAGAGCTTCAACGGCGCAACTCACAAGGTTCAGTGGCACTGCTAACCAAGGCCGTAGCCACCAATAATTTGGGGGGGGGGGGGGGGGGGGGTGTAAGAGGTTGATGGGCACATCCCCCAATTGCCGAAGGCTAGAAAAAAAAAATCTAGATTATAAACAGTTCTAGAAGCTATCTGAAGTTAGTTTTATGGCATCATATCATCATAACTGCCAAAAGGCTTGACAAAATTTTATTAATAATTAAACACCTATATAAGATCTTTGAAGTTGCTTTTTTTATGGTAACACAGCCCCTAATTTGTACTTGTGCCTTAAATTTTGATGTTGTTTGAACCATAAATAAAGCTTACATATTTTGTAATTAAATTTTGGAGGCAGGGTTGAACCCATAACCCCCCTCCCCATCCACTACGGTCTTGCTGTTAAGGGTGCATTCGAAGCCCTACCTACGCATTTTTAAAAATCCTAACCTACATCAGCTATTTTCTATGATAGAAACCTGAAATCCTGCTTAGAACAAATATTTAACGAGTAAATACGTTTGAAATCCTGCTTATACTAGTTATTTTAAACGAGTAAAATTCGTTTGAAATCCTGCATAGAATAGCTATTTTCTTCGAGTAGAATTAGTTTGAAATCCTGCTTATAACTAGTTTATTCTTACGAGAAAAATTTTCGTTTGAAATCCTGCTTATACTAGTTTATTTTTTACGAGTAAAATTCGTTTGAAATCCTGCATAGAATAGCTATTTCTTCGAGTAGAATTCGTTTGAAATCCTGCTTATACTAGTTATTTTTACGAGTAAAATCGTTTGAAATCCTGCATAGAATAGCTATTTCTTCGAGTAGAATTCGTTTGAAATCCTGCTTATACTAGTTATTTTACGAGTAAAATTCGTTTGAAATCCTGCATAGAATAGCTATTTCTTCGAGTAGAATTCGTTTAAAAATCCAGCTGACACTACTATTTTAACAAATAAAATTTGTTTGAAATCCTGCCTATAATAATTTATTTCTACAAGTAAATTCAATCTTCAAGTGAACATGGACGTGGAAAAAGATCTACGTTTACTGTGTTCTGCTTATACCTACTGAGGAAGAATAAGTTTTATACGTAAAAAAAAAGAAAAAAGATAATCAGGGTCCATTCATTTCTTTTGTAAATAAATATTTTGGGGACTGTTTAATAACTTATTTTTGATCTAATAAAACAATAAAGAAAAGTTTTTTTCATATTTTTGCATGTCTTAGAACTCATTTCAAGAGCTTCTAGCTGGAATTAACCATGAAATTGGGAATAAATTTGAATAAAAAATACATCAAGTCTATTCCACAATATGAAAGACTGGTTTTGACACCAAGGTGAGATAAAAATGGAATATTTTTTTAAAATATATTTTCTTTATTGTAGGCTATGCATAATATATAAATTAAACACAACAATTTTATTATTCATTCCATAGAATAAGTACAAAATTACTTAAAGGTTTCCCCCCCGGTAATTCCTTGTCCAAAGTTATTGTTAAAAGATTCAATAACAAAAAATTGTGATAACAAAAAGCAACCTCATTCGCTTTCAAGGGAGCTGGTGACCAACGCCGTGCGTTAGCAGCGCACCGACGGGCCACGTACGCAAACCCCCAATATGGTGACGTGTTGCAGCCCCAAGTGAAACCGTCTAATTCAAATTTCTGATTTCATGACTAGCAGCACCACTTAAGTCGGGGTGGCCCAAGGTAAATTTAGCGGCCCCGGGTGGGATCGTTATTTGGCGCACCCTTATATAACGGGGGATAGTAGGAAATATGAGGATAGTCCCCCAAGGCCAACAACTATAAACCTAACGTAGCCTGAGCATAACAGGGGTAAAAAACCAGGCGAGGACCATTCCAAATAGCTCTAAGGACTTCAATTAAAAAAAAATGTTGGTGAAGACTACTTCAAATAGCTCCAAGTGGCATCTAAATTTAAAAAAGAAATAAAGGACATTCTAAATAGCTTTTAGGCATTACAATGATTTTTTTAACAATCTGGTGAGTACCACCAAGTAGATTCTAGGAGTAGGTAATCTAGTTTATATTTAAAAAATCTGTTAAGCACTTTTTAAATAGCAAAACTTTTTAACCAAAGGAGGGATTCTTCAAATATCCTAAGAAGTAGGCTATCCAAACTTAAAAAAAAAATTCGGGAGAGCGTTATTAATAAATATCTTTTAAAGTGTATGAATTTTCAAAAAATCTCAAAACAAAGACCACTACAAATAGATTCTAGGAGCATTCCAATTTTCTAACCTTAACTGGGGGAGAGGAGGGTAGAAAGTCCAAAAAGCACTTTATTAGCTCTTGCCCCCTCCCCCTCTTACACAAATAAAGTTCCGCCATTATTGTGAAAAATAAAAATTCTCTTAATGCCTAGGGTTTAAAAATAATCCAAACATAGTATCAAACCTTACGATTCTTAACAAAACCCCCCCCACCCCTCCCCTCCAAAAATAAAATTAAATTTTTTCCTTTCCCATGCCCACCTAAAATTCCCAAACCCAAGTAAAATAGGGGGTACATGAAAATAATCTAAAGGAAAAACTCCAAAAAGGTTAAACATACATCGAGAGTACGAAAAAGTTTGGACCCCCAAAAAAAAAACAAAAAATGTTTTTTAACAATGTTTTTTTTTAAATAAAGATACAAAAAATAGTTTAAAAAAATTTTAATTGCAAGATCCATTTTTTTGGCCCAAAATTTAAAAACCCGGGGGAAAAAAAAAAAAATTTTTAAAGAGGGGCCCCCCCCCGGGAGAAAGAAATTGCCCTGTGGCTGTTTTTTAAAAAAACCCCAAATTTAGGGGGAAGATTTGCGAGGGGGGAAGCGTTTCAAAGCATGTGAGGGGCCCCCGTGAAAAGGGGGATTTCTAAAAACCCCCCAATAAAAAAAATTAAAAAAATTAAATATATATAAAAATTTATAAAAATTTTCCAAAAAAACAAACAAAATTTTAACCCCGCAAGTTTAAAATTTTTTAAAGGGCGGGTAGACTGGCAGTACTAGAAAGGGCCCCCTCATAAAAAAAACGTAAATTTTTTCCTTTTTTTCCACCCCCCTCCCCCACCCCCCCCCCCCGGGCCGGGCCCGCCCCCCCAAAAAGGGGGCCCCCCGGGCCTAAAAAAACCCCCAAATTTTTGGGTTTTTTTGATTTTTAATGTTTTTTTGTTTTAATTATTAAAAATTTAAATTTTAAATTAAAATTGGGGTAGGTTTGGGGGTTGGAGTTTTTTTTCATTTTTTTTAAAAAAACCCCCCGGGAAAAGTTGGTTCTTGATGTTTAATTTTTAATGTTTTTTTAATTTAAATTTTATCTTTTTTTTGTTTTAAATTTAAAATTTAAATTTGGTAGTTTGGGGGTTTTGGGGGGTTTTTTTTTCGTCGAGGGGGGGTTTTGTAGTTTTTTGGGGGGGCATGGGGGCATTTGGCACAAAACCTCTTTCCAAGGGTTTGTGGGGGGGGTTTTTTTCCCCCCCCGGAAACAAGGTTTTCCCCCCGGGCAAACCTTTCCCTGAAGGTTTGTGGTAGAGTTGTTAAAGGTTTCCCCCCCCTTTATTCCCCCCCTTCCCGGGCGCCGGGGGGGGTTTGGGGACAAGCCCAAAACAAAAAAAAAATCGCACCTAAAAAAAACCGGGGGTTTTCCCCCCCAATGAGGGTCCCCCTCGCGTGCAAATTCCAACCCCCGGGGGCGCCAGAATTGGGCCCCCGAAAAAGATTTTTTGAGAAAAGGGGAATGTTTTGGGGAAAAATTCCCCCAGGGGCCCCAAAAAGGTTTGGTGGGAAAAAGGGGGAAAAGTGGAAGAAAAGAATAGATCGTTTTGACGAAAACGGGGGGGGGGGCCCCGGCTATAAAGGGGGGCCCCCCTTGGCGCCTATTTTTAAATTTTTGAAAGGCGACCCAAATCTGGGAGGATTTAAAAATTGTACAAAAATTATTCAAATGCTAAAATTATGGGTGAAACCCAAGGGACTCCATACTGGGTCGGGCCTTTTGGGGAAACTTTTTCCCCTTCCAAAGTCATCTTTTAATTTGGATGTAAGCGTTTTAAAATCTAAGAAACCTTTTGATATTTTCCCCGGAGGAAAAAAGGGGATTTTTAAAGGGGGGAATTAAAAAACAAAATGTGCCAGGTGTTTTTAGCACTCGCCTGGCCCTTTTTGGGGAAAAAGGGTTTGTGAGGGGGGAAATGCATTTTGTGAGTAAGAAGAGTGTTTATTTTTCTGCAACCCCCAATGAAAATTACCCGGGTTTAAAAAATGCTGCGGATTTACAAAAGCTCTAAAATTTTTTGGGTTAAAAAAAATCAAACATCCCCAAAATCTGTCAAAAGGATGTCTGTTGGGCCCAAAAGGGGTTTTGTGCAGTGCGTTAGACCTGGGGAATTTACAACTGTGTCAAGTGTTAAACGAAATTGTGAAAAACCAAAAGTTATAAATTGTGTAGGGGAAGAAAAACCAAATGTTATTGTGCTGGGTTTTTGTGGAAGAGTAAGATGCCAGAAAAAAAACTGTGAAGCCCTTTTTCAATATACTTTTTCTACCCCCTCTCAGCGTGCCCTTTTGGAGGGGGCTCCTAAAACATTTTAGTTTTTAAATGTATTTTTTATTTATTGGCCCAAAAAATTTAAATTAATATTGCTGTTGTTGTTGTTATGGATTTTTTAAAAAAATTAAAAACATTGTGATTGTAAAATAAAAAAAAAAAGCTTCCAAAAAGGGTTTTTTTTTTAAAACCCTTTTTGAATAAGTCGGTTAGAAAAATCAAAGACATAAAGGGAGATGGAAAAAATTTTTTGAAAGCGTTTGGTTGCTACCCAGGAGAGAAAAAGGGTTTTTGTCCATAATTTTTTGAGTGGTGCTTCTATAATATTAGATAGAGAGGGTGTAGACTTTAAAAAACCCCAACAAAACATTTTATAATATTTTTTTGGGGACAACATTAAAAAAAAACCAAAAAATAAAAATTTAAATATCTCAAAATATTTAATTTTCCCACAAAAAATCAAATTTAATCATTATGGGGAAATTTAAAATTTGTTTTTAAATTTTTTAAAATATAAAAACTATTTTGCTGACAAATATACTAACTTTACGCAAAACAAATTTTCCGCTTCGCAAAAAAATTTTTAAAAATTTTAAAATTATATAAAACCTATACAAAACCCAAACCTCAGTGGCGAAAATTTTGGTTAAGGTTTGGGTGTATTGAGTTGGCTGCTGGGGAAAAGGGGGAAAATCGAGGTTCGAATTTTGGGTCGGGTAAAACGGGAGGGGGTTTTTTCCACTCCGATGATCTTTAAATTTCCTTCTTCCAAAGTTTATGAAGAAAGATACCCAAAATTTTTTCACCGTTAAAAAAGAAAACCCAGGAGGTTCACAATTTCCCTTCGGAATCGACTATTAATATGCAAATCCTAAATTACTATGCGTCGTCATTTTTGTAGTTGATAGTGATCGGGGTGTGCAACTGCGCTTAAAAGCTTGTGGGCTTGTATTTATGGGATGGAGGGGGGTTGGGTGTAGACGTTAAAACCCCCGCAAAAAGTTTTACAATATTTATTTAAATCGTGAAAAAATTTTTTTAAACACCCGGGAAAAGAAATACTGTGAAATTTACAATATTTTTAAAATTTTATTAGCATAAAAAAAACCCCGTTTTACACACAGTGGAAAGAAAAACCGGTGAATTTTTTCCCAAAATTTTTTATTTACACACATGAAAATTTATACTGTTGAAATTTAAAAATGGGGGAAATAGTGGCCCCCGGTATTTAAATATGATTTACATAGAGAGGGTTTTTAAATTTAAAAGAATAAAATATTTTTTTAAAAACAAACAGTTTATTAAATTTGAAAGATTTTAAAAATATAAACAAACTTTTTTTTATTTTGACTAGATTTAAAAAAATTTTATATAAAAAACGGGAGCCTGAATTAAAAATTTTATAAAAAAAAATTTGATTAGAAAAATATCGGGTTTGGGGGGAGTATTGTACTGCAAATAAAAAAATAAAAAAAAAGAAACCCGGTTTGCATAAAAAAAATTTTTAAAAAAAATATGCTTGTTTTTGCTAAAAAAAAATATAAAATCTTTAAAAAATGGTATTTTCCTTTAAACGCCCTAGGTGAAAAAAAAAAAAGATGGTTATTCGGGCCTACTAAAAAAGCCCCTTTTTGCGTGGCGATGGTTTACAAGGACTCTGATCCCCAAAACGGAAAGATTAAAATAATTTTTCCCGAGTTTGGTTTACAGGGGCCCGGGTAGTTTTAAAAGTCTGTGAAAGGGTTTATTTACAGCCCCCAACCCCCTTTTCTTACAATTTTGGGGCGGTATCTGTATGTTTTTTTCCGACCCTTTTCAGGGGGCCCATCGCTTTTAAAAATGTAAAAAATTAAAAATCGTTCCCGGGGTTCCCAAAGTTTTTGGGGGATCCCCAAACCCCTACCCCCCAAACCGTTTTTTTTTTTGGCGGGATCGCCCCCAACACAAAACTCAGTACTCGAAAATTCTTGGGACCGCAGATACAAAGGGCGCTAATGTGTTTCCCGGGGACCGAATCCTAAATTCATCGGGAGGTCACCAAAAAATCCCGGTCGGTGGACCCCAAACGGGGGGCTTTTCGGTAAATAAAAAGCAAATCGTATATGATCCCCAAAACGGGGGTTCCCCCAATTGTTAAGGGATGCTTTTATAATGAAATTCCCCATAGCAGTCGTGTAGCATGCCACACCCACATCGTTTATTTTTAAAGGGCGAAAACGCTTTAAACGGAATTTTTTGAAATTTGGGGAACAAAAACCTATCTTTTTACATCAATAAACTTTTGCCCCGGGTTTGAGGGACGGACCCTTCGGTACTTGGGGGATCCCCCTGATGGGACTTTAAACCCGGTCGTGTAGTAAATGGGGGTTTTTTCCCCAAATTTTCCCCAATTAAATTTTAAAAAAAAAATTTTTACCCCAGAGTCCCGAACCCCGGGGTTTTTTACAAACAGACCCGAAATCGATTTTAAAACCCCTTCTTTTCCTAAAAAATTTTAAATTACAAGCTAATTTTTCCTTTTTGTGAGGTAACCACTCTGGCCATCCGATGGTTTCTTTTTTAAATTTTTTCAAAAAATTAAAAATTCCCCGTGAAAAAAATTCCCCCAAAGAACGTGTCTGCCCCGGCCCGTAAAAAAAATACAGGTGCTCCCACTTGTGAAATTTTTCAACGGGTCCCCTTTCTCAAGGGCTTTAGGATCTCGCCCAATAAACACAGAGCTGCCCCCAACGTTCTTTTTTGTCGTTTTTGGACATGCCCCTTGGGTTTTTTCCTCCTCCCCACTTTCCCCTGAAAAAGTAAAAACTTTGGGTTGTGTGCACCCGGGGGAAGGAAATTACGGGCATAAAAATAAATCCCCCCAAAGGCGTCCCCTGAAATTTGGAAAGGGCCTTTTTCTTTATCTATAGCGGAAATTTAAATTCCAAGTAAATTTTTGGGGGTGGTGGGATGGGGTTTTTTTTTTTGTATTTAAAAACGTAGGTAAAAATGAACACACACCCAAGTACTTGATTTTTCCCCCCAAAAAAAAGGGTTCAAATTTTCGTGGAAGGGGCTTGATAAAAGGATACGTCCCCCGGGAAAGAAACCCCTAAACTGAGGGGTTTTCCCTTGGAAATACCCCCGTGCTGGAGTAAAAATTTTCTGAAAGCCCTTTCTGTGCGTTTCATCGCATTAAACATGCACTCCTACACTCTACGACCGTGTAGCCCGGGATTCTTAAACTTTTACAAAAAAGCCCTGGTCGCTTCATAAAACGCTCCTTTGGGCCCCGTGGGATATTTTTGATAGGGGGGGTCCCGTCAGGGTAAAAGAGGGGGGCACCCCGGCCAAAACAGCCCCCGAAATGGAAAAAAAACCGGGTGGGGTTTCCCCCGCTTTAAAAACCCCCGTTACACTTTTCCCTAAAAAATATTCCTCAACCTTTTCCCGCAAAGAAAAAAATAAAAAACCGCGTTGATGGGGCCCCCCAGCAGAACCAAATTTTACAGCTGTGCGACGTTGGGGCTTTCGCACCGATAAACCCAACCCTTTGGGATTAAAAACCGAAAAGTATTTCCTTTTAAAGGCCCTTGGCGGAAACCAACGGCCCCTCCCCTATCGTACACGCCTCGCTGAAAGGATCCCTCTTTGCTTTCTCCATGAGAAAGTCCCCCCTAAAAATTCATGCAGGGGCCCCCCCGTAAACTCTTACAACTTTTTTAAAAATCAGTTCCAACTCGCCCTTAAAATCAAAAAAAAAATTTTTTTGACCCCAAAGCGTCAACCAAATTCTCAAAGGGCTCCTTTCCCAACTACATTGCCATACCCTAGACCCCTTTTGGGGGCAAGGGACTCCCATACCCCCCGTTTTTTTTTAATTTTTTGAAAAAATTTAGGAAAAGTCCCCTTTGGGCCCAAAACCCCGGCCAACCAAAAGTTTTGGTCCAAAATTTGGGCAGGACATTGGGGGAAAATTCAGTGAGTCAATTTAAAATGGGGCGGCCGAACGCTTTGGGCCCTGAAATTTTTTACCGTTCATTATAAATTTGGAGTCCATTTTTTACCCCCCTAAAATATTTTTTAAAAAAAAATTCCCATTTGGATTTAGCATTATGGGCCCAGGAGGGGAAAATCCCTTTAAAATTTTTAAGCATTAATTTGTTCTTTTAAATTCAAAAAAAATTTGGGCCCTTGTGGGGAAAACCCCTTTAAAATTTTCGAGCCTATCCCCATTAGGCGCAATTAGGTATTTTCATCTAAAATGAAAAAAAGCCATTCACCACGCCTGCACGCAATATGTAAGGTTCGGCAATTACGTGCCGGGCCGCACCTTGAAGAAGCGTTTCCCCGTTGGGATTCAAAAAACTAAAATACAAACATGAAAATTTCTCTTTTCCAGTTTTTTTTTTTTTTTTTTTTTTTAGGGGGCTTTGGGTGAGGCCCGAAAAATTCTCGCCTACCCCGCAAACCCCTTTTTTACACACAGACCCACCTGGGCACCCCGCTAAAACCCGGGCGTTTATGGTTTTCAAAGCACGTCTGTTTGAACCCACGCCCGCGTTTTTTACAGACCACAAAATCGGGCCCCCCGCTATAAACCCCCTTTAGGTAGCACCTTTACACGCGGGAAACCCCCATTGTGCGTTCTTTTCATTTAACGGACCGGCACTCACGGGAAAAAATTTCCCACACTTTAAAAGCGGTGTCAAGGGTGCCTTGGGCTTTAAAATGGTTTTTTTTGTTTGTCATGAAAATTTCAAAAACCCAAAGGGCCCCTAAAGGAATGTTCGGGAGGGGGTAGGCCCTCATATAGGACCTGTCTCCCTTGCGTTCCCCGGGAAAACCGTGGGTTTTGTAATTTGGGGGGTTCTTGAAATTGTTTCAGTTCGTGATCCCAAACCACCCTTTTAAAAGATTTAAAGGGATCCCTTATAAAAAATTCTGCCTTTTTAAATTTTTGAATAAAAACCCCTTTTGATTTTGTCTAAGGGTGTTTTACATCCATTAAAAATTGGGTCTCTTTTTTTTATCACTATAGCTTTGGCGACAAACAATGACGGATGGCCCCCAAAAACATCGCCAATTTGAAAGTAACTCCCTTTTTTTTTATTTTCGGTATAGGGGCAAACGGGAGCGATTTTTTTAAAAATTTAGGGGTTTTCCCCTCCCGCGGGGTCCTTAAAAAGGGGAAGTTTAAAAAGGGGTGTTTCTCAAAAAAAAATTTTTTTCTCTGCAAAAAGGGGGGTTTACTTTTTCAAGTTTGCTCGTGCGTCTAAATGGTCTGTCATTAAAGGGAGTTTTACACAGGCCGGGGGGCGTAGGCCCGGTTTACTAAAAAAAAAAACCGGGGGGGGCATCGCGTAACGCCAGGGGGCCTGAAACCCCATTGGAAAAATTTGAAAATTTTTTTTTTCAACCCCTTTTTAAAGCGTAAACCGCTTGCCGGGAGCCCCAAAGGGGGGGAGGGGAATTTCTTACCAGTTTAAAAAAAAAAGCCCAATTGTAAAATCCTCTTTCAACGAAAGAGGGACCCCCTTTTTGCAAGAAACCGCCTTTTTTCCCTTTCCCGGGGTTTTAAAACCCCCCGGGTTTGGGGGGGAACCCCGGTTTCCTTTTCTCTCAAAGGGGGTCCCCGATCCCCCTCCCGCACCCCAGGGGGGCTTGAACCCCCCCCCCTTTTCTCTTTAAAAGTTTTTTTAAAATTCCTCTCTTCCCCCCAAATGTTGAAAAAAGGGGTTTAAAAATTTTTTGGGTTTTTGTGATTTTTTTGTTTTTAAATTTTTTGGGTCTGCCCGTATCAATGATCATTTTTGGGCTAAAAGGTCCCCGGGTTTTTTGGGGTTTTTTTAAATTTAAAAAAAAAAAAAAGGGGTTTAAAGAAAACTTTAAAAAATTAAAGCGTGTTGTCTTTTTTTTTTTGATCAATCCGTTAAAAAAAAGCCTCCCTGAAAACATAAAAGGGTGTTTAAGAGACATAAAAAAAAAAAATTATTACGGGGACCAAGGGTTGTTCTTTCTTGAAAAATTTTTTAAAAAAAGTTTTTCCTTTTTGGCAAACCTTTTATGTTTTGGCCCGGGATTTTTAAAACATCGGTCACGGCCAAAAATTTTTAAAAAACCCCCCTTCACCCTAACAAAAAGTGTATTTTGGGGGTGCCTAAACCTCTACAGCGGTTTTTTTCCCCCCCCTTTTTTTATCTCGCATTCCCCGAACGGGTGAAAAGCCCCGGGAAAAAAGGGGTGAACCCCCTCCCCATTGCTGCGGGTAAAAGTACCTATTTGGTTTTTTAAAACAAAAAAATTTTTGTAGAGTAAAAAAATTTTAGCAAACGTAAAAAACCCCTTTGGACTTGGGGTTTTTTTTTTCCCCTCCCCCCTTTTGCAAAGCAGGGCACTTCCCCCAACCCCATCTTTTGGGGGAAATTTTTTAAAGAAAAGTTTAAAAGCTAATTAAAAAAAAGGGATTTCCCCCCCATTTTTAAAACAAAATTTGCCCCATTCCCCGGGGGTTTCCCTTTTAAAACCCCTTTTATTCTTTTTTAAAAAAACTTCTTTTTTGTGAAAATTTTAAAGAAAAAACCCTTTTTTTATATTCGTTATATAGATACAAAAAACCCGGGGGTTACCCTTTTTATTTATTTTTTCCCCCGCCCGGGCTTTTTCAAGACGAGATATTTTTTTAACTTTTAGCCCTCCGATTTTTCCAAAAATTGGGGGGGGTTTCCCCTATTAAGGGGGAAAAAACGTCCCGGGTTTTTTCCCAAACCAAAAGGGGAGAAAGGGGGCCCCCTAAAAAATTTTTTGGGGTTTAATAGAAATATTTTAAAAAAGGGTTTTGCCCTTTGTCGAGGTGAAGGGGGGGTTTTAAACCCCTGTGTGCGCGCGCGCGGGGTTTTTGTTTGTGTTTTTTGGGGTGTGTGTGTGGGGTGGGGAGACACTAGGAAATTTGGGGGTTTTAGTTTCCATTTTTTAATATTTAAAGGGAAGGTCGGGGGTTTGATTCCGATTCCGTAAAAAAAATTTTTTTTTTTTATAATTCTTTTTTTAAAAATTTCCCAATGGGGAAAAATTTTAGAAAAATTTCCCTCGAAAAAAGGGGGGTTTTTTGGGGGGTTTTTTTTTGGGGTGGGTTTTAAAAATTCCATGGTCTTTCGCTTTTTTTTAATTTTTTTTATAAAAAAATTTAAAAAACTCACTTTTCCCCTTTTTCATTTTTTTTTCCCCGGAAAAAAAATAAGCGAAAATAAAAATTGTGATAGTTTTTTTAAAAAAGGGGCCATTTTAGCATTGTTTTGTGAAATCCCTTCCCATTTTTCAGATGGAAAAAATTTTTTTTTTAAATTAAAAATTTAAAACCCAAAAAGGTGAAAATTTTTTAAAAAGGGGGCCAAAAAGGGGTTTTTAAATTTTTAACACCCCCCCTTTCAGTTAGTTTCCCAGTTTGGTGACTTGTAGGGGACTTTATGAGGGGGGGGGGGGGTTTTATGTGACCTTGGCGAAGGAACGACTCCTTTTAGGTTCATCCCCCCCCCGGAAAAGGAAAAACCCCCGGGACGGGGGGGGAAGGGGTGGGGGGGAAAAATTTCCCCTGTTTTATAAACCCAGGAAAAAAAAAGGGGGAGTTGGTCTCAGAAGTTAGCGTCCCCCTGTTGGAGATGGGTTTTCGTCTTTTTTCTAGCAGGAAACCAGGGGGAAAAGCTTAAAATCGTGGGAGCGCGAGGCCCGGGGGGGCTCTTGCTTCATCAAAAAAAAAAAAGCCCCCTAATCGTTTGGAAAAAAAACCCAAAACCCCCCTTTTCCTCCCCCTTAAAAATTTAAATTTAAAAATAATTAATTTTTTAAAAAAAAAAAAACCAAAAAATGTCCTTTTTTAGGCGAGGGGGGGGGGGGGAAGAAATTTTTAAAGAGGTCAGGGGGGGTGGCGGGGTTTGGGGGGGGGGGGGGTGGAAAACTGAAAAACGGGAAAGTGTGACTTTTGTGTGTTTTAAAGGGCCGGGAATTTTAAAAAATTTTTTTTTAATTTGGTAAATTATTTTAAATTTTTTGACAAAAGGGTTGGGGGGATGTAAAAATTTAAAAAGAAAATTTTACAGTAAAATTGGGTTTTTAAAACATCATAAAAAAAGAGGGTTTTAAATTTTTTGTTTTGCTTTTGTGCTCAAAATTGGGGGAATGTTTTACGCCATTTTTTTTTGGGGGGTTTTCCCCCTTTTTTGACTGCGCGTCGAAAAAAAATTTTTTTTTTTTTAAAATTTTGTCTAACCAAAAACTTTAAAAAAAAACCCTTTGAAAAAATTGTATTCTGCCCCCCCCTGCAAAAATGAAAAAAAAAAAAAAAAAAACCCTTTTTTCCCCCAAAAAAACCCTTTTGTAATTCTTGAAGGGTTTTCCCCCAGTTTTAGCTATTGGAAATTTTTTTTTTAATTGGGGTTGGAAAAAAGGAGTTTTTTTTTCCTTTTGTTTAAAAACATTTTAAAAACTTTTAAAATTTTGAATAATAAAACAATTTTTTTTTTTTTTTTGCCTCTTTGGGGAAAGGGTGGGGTTTTTTTTTTCCCCTTTTATTTTTGAAATAAATTATTTTTTTGGGGTTTCACAAATTTTTGGATTTTTTAAAAAAATTTTTTTCCTTTTTTTTAAAAATAGGAGAAAACCCCGTTTGGTGCCCTTTCCATTTTTTTTTTAGGGGTTTTCCCAGTTATTACCCCTTTAAAAATTAGAAACAATTTTTAATTTTATAAAATTTTAAATATTTTTTTGTTTCCCCCTTTTTTAAAAAATTTTTAAAACTTATTGGGGGATTTTTAAAAACCGGATGATAAATGAAAAATATCTTTTGAAAAATTTTTATTTTTTTAATTTTTTAAAAAAAACCCCCCTTTAAACCCTGCTTTTTAAAAAAAGGCTTTATCTAAATTTTTAAAACAAAAATTAAAAAGGGGGGAAAAAAATTTTTTTTTTTTTTTGTAATGGTAAACTAAAAAAAATACGGGGCCGATTTTAAAAATTTTTCCCCCAAAAAAAAGGTACATTTTTGCGATAAAAAAAACCCCATTTTTTTTTTAAAAATTTAAAAATTTTTTTCCTCAAAAAAAAGCGTTAAAATTTTTTTATAGTCTTGGGGAAAAAAAAATTTGTTAAAAGGGGAAAAATTTGGGTTGGGGGAAAAGGGGGGGGGGGGGGGGGGGAAAAAAAATGGTGGAAAAAAGGGGGGGAGGGTAAAAAAGAGGGGGGGGGCTATACACCCGAGGGTAGGACTGTATTTTCTAAAAAAAAAAGAAAAAATTTTTTGTTTTTTTATTGACATGGGTGTTTTTTAAGATTTTTTTTACGGGGTTTTTTTAAAATTTTTTTGGGGGGGGGGGTATTTTTAAAATTTAAAAAGCTTGTTTTGGGGGTTCCCTTTTTGGTTTTCCCCCTTTTTAAAAAAAAATAAATATTGATTTAATAATTTAAAAACCCAAATTGGGGTATAGGGGGGTGAGACTTTTATTGTCAAAATTTCAAACTAAAAGGGGGCCCAAATTTTTCCGAAATTTAAATGATGGGGGTTTTGTTTTTGGTTTTTTTAGAAGAGCAAAAGTGTTTCAAAAATGGGCTTTTTGGAAATTATTAGAAAAAATCCTTTTTGGCTTTATCCCCTAAAAAGGGACAGGTTTTTTGTGAAATTCTCAACCTGAAAAGAGTTTAAAAAAAAGGGGGGTTTAAAAATTTCCCAAAAAATTCAAAAACCTTTTCCAATTTTTTTAAATTTGTGAACAAGACCCTTAAAAAATTTTAAAAAGAATGTTTTTTTTTAAAATTTGGGGCGAAAATTTTTGGGAAAATTTTTTTAAATTAAAACCCCCAAAACGGGGGGAAAAAGGGGAAAAAAAAGAGCAGAAAATTTTTCCTATGTCCCCGAATAAGAAAAAATTTGTTTTCATGGGGGTTTATGGGGCGCGGGAAAACTAAAATGAAAAAAATTTTTTTTGGGATCCCCCCGATTTTTCCTGGGGTTTGCTTTGGGGGAAAAATTGTGTTCAAGACAAAAAAAAAATTTTTTAAAATAAAAAATTTCCGGGGTTTTTTTTGAAAATTTGGGGAAAATTTTTTCAAAAACCAAAAAGGGCCCCCGGGGGGAAAATTTTGGAAAGGGGGGTTTTTAACAGAAAAAAAAACCAATTTTGTGTGTTTACCCAAATTTTTTAAAAATTTTACACTTTTTTTTGGAGGAAAAACCCCCAAAAAAAAAAATAATTTTAAAAAAAATTTTGGGAAAATTTTTAAATGACGGGAAAAAAGGTTTTTAAAAACCCCCAAAACTTTAAAGAAAAAAAAAATTTCCCCCAAAGGGGGTTTAAAAAATTTTAAATGTATAATAAATAAAAAGCATCTCATTTTCTATAAGTCTGTTTTTTTTTAAATTTTTTTAAAAAAAAAACCCCCTAAAAACCCCTTTTTGCTGTGAAAAAATTTTAAATTTGGCAAGTAGGTAAAAAAACCTTTAAAAATTTTTTTAAATGTATAAGGGGGAAGGGTTGAAAAAATGGTGGGGGGGAAGGGGGGGGTTTTTTTCCCAAAAAAAAAAAACCCCCTTTCAATATTTCTGTGTGGGGGAGGCGTAGTTTGTTAGTTTTTTTCTAAAAAAAAAAAAAAATTTAAAATTTTTAAAAATTTTAAAAATTGGGAAAATCGGGGAGGGGGGAAAAAAAAACTAGAAAAATTTTTAAGTTGATTTTTTAAAAATTTTTAAAAATTTTAAAGACGGGGGGAAAAAAATGAAATTTTCCCGTACAAAATGAATTTTTTTAATTTTTTAAAATTTTCAAAGGGGGGTTTTGGGAAAAAAGGGGTTAAAATTTGGGTTAAAAAAATTAAAAAAAAGTTAGAAAAACCCCTTTTTTCAGGGTGGAAAAAAATTTAAAATTTGCTTTGGGGGGAAAGATATTTTTCCAAAAAAAAATAAAATTTTAAAAAATTTTTTTTGTTTATTTTAGGGTCCGGGGAAAAAAAAGGGGGTTTTTTTAAAAAAAGTAGGGTAAAAAATTTTTTAAAATTTGCATGATGGTAGAAGAAAATTTAAAAATTTTAAATTTCCGATTTTTTTTTGGGGCCCCCCTTGTCTTACTTCCCCTTTACAGAAAACCGCGTATTTTTTTTTTTCCCAAATTTTTTAAAAAAAAGGGGGGAAGGGTTTTAAAAAGGTTTGGGGAAAAATTTTCCCCCTTTTAAAATTTAAAAAAAGGGGAATTATAAGAAAAATTTGGGAAAAAAAATTTCCCCGCACACCCGATCGGGGTTCAAAACCTGATACCCCATTTATTTGCAGCCCCAACCCAAAACGAAGAACAAAAAAAGTAAATTTCCCAAAAAAAAGGGGGCCGCGGAAGCTGGCCCCCAAAAAATTTTTAAAAAATTTAAATTTTTAAAAGGGGGCAGCCCCAAAACGTGTTACTTTTAAAAAATGTAAAAAAGTAGGCCCCTTGGGGATATTTGTACCCAAAAACCCCCAATTTTTTTACAAGTCTTGTTAATAAAAGGTTGGGGGGGGTTATTGGGGGGTGGGGGTTCCGCTACCGGATATTGTATCGGAAGCGGCGCTTTGCTCCGCTTTCTTTTATGGGGAAAAATTTTTCAAGTGAGTTTTTTTTTAAAAAAATTTTCCACTTGGAAACGCTGTTAAAAGGGGTATTTTAATTTACCTGATCGAGCGCAACAAATTCCCTAAACCCCTATCAACGACACTAGCTGATTAAAAATTAGTGTGTAGAGCACTAGCTACATGTATTTAGCGTCATGTGAATCAAAAAAAATTTTGGGTTTCCCATTGGATACTACCAACTAGTTGTGAGGATAGAAAGTGCTTTTTCGTATAGTTTGGACATGTTGTGTAATTAACCCAACAGTGCGTGAGACTTTTTTGAGAGAAAGGTAAAACGCCAAATGGTCACGGAGGATTTTGTTGGGCGAAAATTTTTTCTAAAAAACCCTTTTTTATAAAAAAATTGGGGCCCAAAGCAATTATTTAAATTTAAAATTTATTTAAAAAATGCATTAAAAAAAAAAAAATTTTTTCCCCAACCCCAATTTTAATCAAAATAAACTTGATAATGCCAACCCCTTGGGGGGTTTTTTTTTTTTAAAAATGTGCGTGGGCCTAAAAAAAAACTTTTTTTTTATAAGGTTTGTACTTGGCCCCCTGGGCTTAGGGCCCTCGGGACCCAATGTAAAAAAAAGAAACAAATTTGTAAAATTTCTAAACGTTTGGTCACCCTTTTAATTCCTCCCCCGAATTATTATTTGCCCCTGCGCCCCTTATTTTTTTTTTCCCCAACCTTCCCGTGTCTATTTTTTTTCCTCCCCCCTTTTAAAAATTTTTTCAACATTTTTTAGTTTAAGCAGTCCCCCTCAAATAATTCTGACGTTCAAAAAAATTTTTTTCACTAAATTTCCCAAATACGGTTGAAATCAAATCCATTTCCCCTTGTATATTTAAAATTATTAGGGTAGCTAGCAACTTGTTTTTTAGTATAAGAAATTTCGTGTATCGGGTTTTTAAGGTGTGTATTGTTTTTCTTTGTCTGGGGGCTGGCCCCAAACATTGTTAGGGTTTTTAATGCGAAATTTTATTGGTCACCGCTTTGTGTTTTTAAACAAATTTCAGTTTTGGGGCTGGGGCTCCTTTAAAAAGTGTTATTAGGGATTTTCCTTAAAAAATCCAAATTTTTGGTCAAATTGCTAAACTGTGGATTGGATGCACCTTTATTTTGGTTTTGGGAAAATAAATTTAATTTTTTCCCTATCGCTTTATTTTACTTTTTTCTTAAAAAATTTGGTTTTGCTGGATCCCCTTAAAGAAGTGGGTTTAAGGAAAATTTTCCTTAAAAAAACCCCCTTTTTCCAATTTTTGTCAAATGTTTCGTGGGTTTAGGTTAACAACCTTTTAAGGGTTGATAGATAGTTTTAATTTTCTTTTGTGCCTCCTTTTTTTTTGAAAAATTCTGGTTTTGGGGCGGAGGCCCCTTAAAAAAGTGGTAATGGAAAATTTTTGATAAAAAAAAAACAGTTTTCCCAATTTTGGGCAAATTTAAAACCCCCTTTTTTTCCAAGACCCCCAAAAAAAACCCAAAAAATTATTTTTTAATTTATTGTATTTCAGGCCTTTTTTAAAACTAATTAAAATTCAGTGCTCTGGTTTCAATGTTTTTTTTTTAAATTTCCTTCTTCAAACCGTGTTTTCAAAAGTTTATTTGGGGGAAAAAGGATTGCGGGGGGCAACGTGAAATAATAACCCGATAAATATATAAAAAATAAAAACTTTTAATTTTAAAAATTGATAAAGCCTAAAAACCCAAAATAAACAAATAAAAAAAATGTTAAAAAATTAATAAATGCATTTTAAAAAAAGATTAGAAAAATTTTTTTTAAAATTTAAAAAATTTTTGGAAAATTTTTTGATTTATATATGTAAATTTGTATTATAAAAATTTTATAATTTTATATTTATATATATATATATATTAAATGTATTTGAACTTTTTTCGCATTCAAATTTGTCTCTAAAATCGCCAAGTTTAAAGTGCCTTTCTAAAATTTGAAATTGCGGCCGAGCATACTTGGTGGTGTAGGTAGTTTCAAGGTACCTTTCAAAACAACCAAACATAGTCGTGGAACCTGGACCCTCGGGAAAAATTTTGGATATTTAACTTTGAACTTTCTCAGCTTGCCTCATAAATCGCCAAGTTAAAGGTGCCACAGTTTCTATATTTGAAATTGCGTCATGAACACTTTGTATTTTTATCTCTATGTTTAGTGATTTTTAAATATGTATAATCAAATATCTAGTAGATGACTACATATTTAAAAAATTTTGATTAAACGTATTTTTTGTTTCTTTCCTTCCTTTCTAAAACCTTGTTTTTTCAATGAAAGAAGGAGGTAAAGTCCTCCAGAAGAAAGGCATTTATCAACTTGGACCTTTCGAAAGTTTTGGTGGTGGCCAGTGTTTTCACTTTTTAAAAGATATGCTGCCCCCAAAAAAAACCATTTGAAAAGGTATCTGGAGGTAAAGGCAAAATGAATCCATTACCTTTGACTCCGCTCCAGGTGTGTACATAAAATAATTAAAGGGGGAATGATGTGGGAGGGGAAGGGGAAGGTTCAGGTGATTGGCCTTTAATTAACAAAAAACTAACATACTGTTCTACTCCCTAGCGGACCACGTGTTTTAAATCATTGTTTTGGGTTTTTCCTTTCAAAGCCGAAAAGTAAATCTAATGATAAATAATCTTAGTTAAATAAGTCATTAGCCCCCTTTTTAGGTAGTAGACGTGCTTTCTGCTTACTTGGTAAAGTCGGGGTTTATTCTCAGCATAGCCAAAAATTTAAAATTTTTAAAAATGTGTGTTTACCATCTCACAGTGAGAATTATAGGCGGGGGGATGGATGTTGTGCTTGTCTTAGTCTTAATTTGGATTGTAAGTTGTATTAAGCTATGACAGGCCACAGGTGGAAAATAGTAATGCGTGTAATTTGTAGGTAAAATAGGTTTATTGAGAGAAAAAATTCTATAATTTTCAATAGCTAAAATGACATAATTTAGATATTAATCTTACATTAATAAACCCAAATAATTGATGGAATTATATTAATCTTACATTAATCCCCAATATTTGATGGAATGATATTATAGGTTTATTGGTCCCCCCTAAAAAGAAGAGGTCGACATGGTCCATTGGAAATAAGAAAGGTATTAAAGCTTGTGGAGGATCCCTGAAGACAAAACCTTTAAAGGAAAAGAAAATATATCAGAGGTCGCAAAATACAAATTTTATTGCATAATTTTCAATTTTTTTAAAATAATCTCCAATAATATATAAGAACTATTTTCTTTATCCCCGACAATTTTATTTTATCACATTTTCTAGCTCTTTATTTTATTATTTGGAATTAATTTTTTTTTTTCTAGTAGCTTAAAAATTTTAATAAATTAAAAATATGAGAATATTTGTTGAATCTTATTTATATTTTTTTGCATTAAATTTTTACAAAAGTATTAACATAATTAAAAAATAAATGTTGTTTGATGTGTTTGGGGAGATATTAAAAATGGGTGTCTAATTTTTTGGTAAATAAAAGAGGCTTAATCATAGCAAAACTACAAAACCTTAATTTGGGGAAAAATGTGCCAGTTTAAAAAGATTTGTTTTTAGTGCTCTTGAACGAGAGTAAATATTATTTAAATTAAAATTTAGGCCCTTTTAATATTAGCTTGAATTAAAAACTATTTAAAAAATTGAAAATAAATTATTTTTATTTTCCCTTGGGGGCCCCATTTCTTTTATTTCCAATTATAATAAGTTACGAAAGTATTTGATAAGTGGGCATCCAATCCTTCACTTATATTTATATATATATATATATATAATATATATTTATATATTATATATATATATATATATATATATATATATATATATAATCTAACTACACCCCCAAGATTCTAGAGGACTAGTTGCATGTCTGATATAAGCTCCCAAAATCAGATATCTCAAAATTTCCAGAGGATCCAGGTTCCACGACTATGTAGGGTTGTTGTAGGTACCAGTACTACCTACATCACCAATTGTGCTCGTGCCGCAATTTCAAATGTAGAAACTGTGGCACCTTAAACTTAGCTATTATAGAGTATTAGTTGCATGTCTGATATAAATTCAAAGCCAAATATCTCAATATTTCCAGAGGATCCAGGTACCCCGATATGTAGGGTTGTTGTAGGTACTGCAAACACCCTCCACTGTCCCTGTAGGAAAGGCCCTTAAAGCTACGGGAAAGGGGGGATGTGCGTACATGTATAAAAACAACAGATTAAAGAGCAAAGTTTTAAATCAGGAATATTTTAATTATCTCCAAGAAACAATAGACAAAAGGATAATGGCCTTAAATTCAAAAGCTTCCTAGTAACTACTATCAAAAAAGAAAACATTGCATCTTAAAAATGTAACTTCTTAAACGTATTTCCTTTACCATTCTCAAAAAACTTGACTTAAGGTCTTTCGTATTATGTTACAAATAAGAGTATACTAAAAATATGCTAAAGTTTCCAAAGAATAAAAGTAATAATTTTAACTAACAATTATATTGAGTGAAATCTCGTGTCCTTCAAATTACTCTAACTCAAGTTTAACTCTGTAAAATAAAATGGACACAGATTTAAACGCTAAAAATAGCGTATACCAACTAACAGTTATCTTAACATCAGGGAACGTAACTATTAACTGTTACTGCACAAACAATTGCATACTTGAAATTTATTTATTTATATCGAACAAAATATTTTAATATAAAAAAGGCCTATCTCCTAGACGCAAACATAAGATTTCTCCTATACATTTAGTCAATTCAAATCAAATGGTTATACCAACAAGGTGTTGACAACTAACTTTAACAATTTACAACGTATGTCAATCATACTTGACACTTAAACAATATGAGAAGCGTAACAAAAAGCTAATGCCAGACGCAATTGCCCCATTGCGTCGACTAGAAAACACGACAATTTATATTATGGGTTTCATTCCCAAACACGCATAATACCCTACAAAACAGTTAATAATATTGAACGCAAGGTTACTGCCAGGTCCAACCTCCATGACCCCAGTACATATAATGCAATAAAAATGAGTTTATTTATATCAAACATATGAAATTCCAGGTCCCTCCTCCATGACCCCAATACCTATAATGCTGTTTCAATATAAATTAATTTAATGATACCAAACGGTCGGAACTCCCAGGTCCCTCCTCCATGACCCCAAATACTGTAAGAATTTTAATCCTGTTAATTTATATTTTTATTTAGCTATAATTTTTGTTTCTTAGGTGAATACTTATTTGGTTTTATACTACTTATAATTAAGTCTAGTTAATTGCCTTCTGTCGAAGGAAGCACCCATAATGGCCGAACTATGCTTGGAGAAAAGAAGAAGCGAGATTTTGTTTGGTTTTGGGAGCTTGTTTTTTTTTTTTTTTTTTTGTATTGTTGTAAAAATTATTATGAAGGATGAAGAAAACGTAAAACCGCTAGTGGGATGCTAGTGAAAGCGAAATTATATGACAATATTTCTTGTAAAAGAATATTTAGTAAGGATCACAAGAATAACGTTACTAACCAAAGGATTGGTAGTAAATAGTATCGCGGGCCGACTACGACTGAAACACGTGAGTGATTTCTGATACTATAACTGTCTACAAACTGAAGCCACCAACAGACTATATGATACGTAAATAAATTAATTCAAGACAGTAACTTTATTCATTGAACTGCATAATTACTTCGACAGAGGCAATGATTTTATATAAGAGTTATTATTCTTATTAACCTTGACTGATCTCGTTGTGTAAATAGACTGTAATTTATAGATGTAGTTTGTAGATTTAAGAAGCTCTAATTGTATAGTAAGTAATTTTTTAGTCTTATAAGTCAGCTTAATTAATAAGGGTACATTTTGCCCAACATGACCCAGAGGTCCCTAGAGAGAGTCTCGTGCTAAATTAATTTTTTAGAATATTAAATCTCATTTTGTTGTTTAAATTGTTTTACTATGAAACATCGTAGCAAATAAGTTTGTCTGAGCAACCCAAAATTTATTTATCTTTAATCTCATGTATATTTTTTTAATTTGTTAATTACATTGGGCTTGGGATTAATAAATTGATAAATGATCAAATATATATCTAGTTCCCCAATTTCCTGTGTAAGCACCCATCCCCATTATTGTTAAAGTATATAAAAAATTAAAAATAGTAAAAAAAATTATATAATTATTTTACAATACATATAATGCAGTAAAGCTGTCTGCCTAAATATACAATTTACATACTCTTATATATATTCCTTCTGAACCTAGAACACAAAACAAGGGGAGGAAAGTTTATATTCAAGCCAGTCACGTAATCACAGTCATTACGTCATTATACATCAGTTTCTTCTTTCTTCGTGGTTTCTGATTGGACGTCAGCCGACGCATTGCAGTAAACTACGAATATTTGAAGTTCATTTCTCTTGAAAGCCGTTAGAAGCGTCTGTTGCTAGGTGAGAGTTGCCATAATCTTCCTCCAGGCGGCAACACAGCGCAGATATGAATTGTCGCCTTGACCCTCAGAACGTCGTTTAGTTATAATATTTTTCTCGGGCCGGTTACAACTTTGGACATTACTTGTAGTCGTCCACGACCCAACCCGGCCGTTTTGACTTGGTAGTACTCTAGTGATGTCAGCTTGGAGATCCAAGGTACGTGAAGAACAATCGTTTTGTAGACAGACAATAATGGATAAATAAAGAACGTTTATTTGATGTGTGATGGTTGGGCTGCATTGGGCTATAATAGTGAATAGTACTATTATAGGTTACATCGGAGTTATTAAGGAGCGGGTAGTATGCTATACGCGATTAAGCGTGTAGAATCAGGTGGGGTGGGGTAGCAATTGAACAATACGAAGATTGTATTGTTACAGTACCTAGGACTACCTACACCACCAAGTGTGCTCGTGCCGCAATTTCAATATAGAAACTGTGGAACTTCAAACTTGGTTAATTTACAGAACTATTTGCATGTCTTATTTGAGTTTAAATATTTTATTTTCTTAAATTACCCGAAATAACCACATTTTTGTACCGCAGATTAAAACAATTGTCTTAATTACGATCATTTATATTAATTATGCTTATTAAATATATATTATTCAACCATTTATTCTTTAATACACTCATATTTGGTTATATTTTCTTTGGTTGAATTATTATTTATTCTGTGGCGGTATCTATGATGTGCTTTATAACCAAATCTGCTTTCATCTGCTATCTATTATTATTTTTGGAACTATATTATATTGTTAGTTTTATTAATTTTTCCAATGTTGGATAAAAACGGTTAGTTTATTGTGGATTTTAGCCCGCTAATAATTTTATAATGAAATTAAAATCTGACTTATTCCTGTAATGCGTACATAATAAAAATATAATCAGATCATGTTCGGAAATTAATCAAAATGGTTGAAAATAATCCGTAAGTGAAATATTTGCAATTTATTTATGTTATTGTATTATTATAAAAATACAAAGCTGGGTTATACGAATCTATGATTCTTTTTAAGAACATATTTTTTATTTACTAAAAAAAACCCTATCTTACAATGGTATAGAATTGCAAGGGCAAAAGAAGTCTGTTTTATAAATATTTTGATTAGTTAAATAAAATGTAGCCCGCTATATTTTTGATTAGTTAAATAAAATGTAGCCCGCTTCGGTGGCCGCATGGTTTAACAATACACGGACACGATAACTTTGCATAGAAATAACTAGTCTCAGTGTATTTAAATCCACACAAAATTTTATTGTAGATTTATTTCAACTGACTGGAAGCTTAGGTTAAGTTTGGCTGGATAAGATTGTAACGGGGCCTATAGGTCCCTAAACATACAAAATATTTTTATTTAGCACCACGTATTTCTACCCATTTGGGTTATATACTTTATGCGATATGCCGGAGGAGAACTTATTAACAAGGTACTTTGTTTTGCTGGCGACATCTTGGCCCGTATGCAAGAACGAGTAGGAGAAAAGGCGGAGGACAGTCGATTTGCTTGCTAGGACAAGCGCGCGTGCACACGCTTGAGTAATTCCAAAGGTTGGTCCCGACCAGCCTTCTGCTTTACTCCTATCCCTTATACATAGGTTTACTCCTATCCCTTATACACAGGGCTACCCCAGTGCGGCGCGCATGAGCAATAGAGATGTCAAACATCTGTTATTTTGTTTTATGTTGTCAAGAAAATATGGCGCTACATGACTACCGGATTGTCACGTATTTAGACGTTATCGACGACTATTTTGAAGAAGAGGCTAATAAAGTTGTTGTGATTCAACGGAGGCATGTTAGGGATTTCCAGGATACCTGTTAGGCTTATTCTGACGAACAATTTCGTAAAATATTTTCTATTTTAGAAGGAAGTTGCATGTCAAGATATCTTCCCTACGTTGGAAATTGACAATCCCGAAACACAACGATGACTTCCATGCTTCATTTACAACAAATGTTGACCACCCTTCAGTTTTATGCCACGGAAGGCTTACAAGTAAGTTAATACCAAATTATAAATATACTTTTTTTTAAAGGTTATATTGTTTATTATTACTAAACTTACAAAAAACATGGTTAATAACTTTTTTTTAGAATGAACAACTAATTTAAATTTTTGGATTGAATACATTAATAAATTTTCATGTTTGTTTTTGTAATGTGTTATTTAAGATTAATTTAGCATCAGTATATAAGTTATTTTATATTAGGACTTGTATTATTACTGGCAACATATTTCTTCTATTGTTTTTTATTATGTAATTGGAGCAATTAGGCTAATTGATTGTTTTGTAACATACAGTAGCTATTGGGATTTTTGTTGACATTTAATATTGATTTTTTGTATGTATATACAATCCAAAATAACCTTACCTCTAAAAAAATCACAGTAGGTCCTACAGACATATTTATTCTTATAATTTTGTAAAATTGGCTAGTAACTTTGTTCTTCCATTTTTAGGTTGTTGGCGAAGAAATGTAGGCCTACAATGTTGACCAGTCAACGGTATTGCGTGTTGTTAAGAAAATATCAATTTGGTTGGCCCAAAACATGCAACATGTGGTGTGGTTTCCCACCACAGAAGCTGAACTGGGAGCTGTGCAAATGCTGTTCTATGACAAGGCCAACTTCCCTGGAGTTTTATATCGAAGAGACTGCACCCACATCCCTGTCCAGAGCCCCGGGGTCCATCTGAGAGTCTGAGCTTCACCACATGGACTATTACAGTTGGAACCTTATTAAAATCATTGTGGTGGGCGAATCAAAACATCGGTAATGTTACTAATGTCTGTTCACGGTAGGAATTGACTTCTGAAAGGCCTTTTTCCCTACCATAAATCTATTAAATAGTAGTATATTGGTAGGAAAAAAGACCTTTCAGAGAGTAATTCCTACCGTGAATGGAATATATATAGCTGATTCCATGTTCTGTTAGAAACAGACTTCTTGTTTAAACACACTTACCAAATGTGAACATCTTTAATCTAACACACTTCCTATCCATCATCTCGACCTTACAGACCTCTAATGAGGTGGAGCAAGGGGGGAACTAGCAGGTTAACACTGCTCGTTTTGATGCTAAATGTATCTCCCAATGAGAGAGAGGAAACTAATATCTTCGTTCTACTCAGCAGAGTAGATTTTTAGTACCTTTATGCTAAGGTGGGTGTATTGTTGTGTAAATTCAACTCTAAATTCTTACATTTTAAACTTACTAGTAAAAATCCACACACACCAATATTTATAGCAAAGTACACACACAATTAGTTGTACCATCTTTATCGCCGATCGTATACACAATCCTGTCTGTTTCTTATTTATATTTGTTTAGCACTGTCATACTATATGGCCAGGTTATATGCATACAAACTGATTACACTGTTTCTGGGATGAGGAAGTTTGGATTAAAAGTGTATACACTTTTGCAAGGAGAAAGGGAAAAACCATTTACGAAAGACACACTCGTTAGAATTTCCTGGGATTCAAACCATGATCTCCTTATCTTCAGCAGTCTAGTTTTTTTTTTGTGGGTTTGATATTTTAGACCATGTGGGCCACAAAAGTGAATTATTTATTTTAGTGTTTATACTTGTACAATATTAAGACACAAACTTTACACAGACTGTAGTGGCGGGCCATGATACACTCCGCGCCAAGCATGACAAAACATAATACAAGCTGCTCTGACACTGATCGTTAGAGAGAACATATCATGTTTATATTATAAATATTGTGTGTTAAAAACCATGATGATTGTGGTCCTTGCCAGTGAGGGCTAATAAATAATTTTGAAATCGACTGTTTTAATTTAATTTTACTGTTACTGGAGTTGTAAACCTGGATGTTTTCCTGCCTCAGATTACAGGTACTGTAACCAAGCACGTTGACACCAAAGTACCATAGTAATAATAATATATTAGAGATTTTTTTTAGCACTACATCTTACTACCCATTCGGGTTGTACGCCTAAATACTAATTACACTAGGTAATGTGTTGGGAATATGAAAGGTTGAATTTAGAGGAAGTGAACCCACATTTGTGTGGAGGGAGAGTGAAAAACCATTTAGGAAAATTCACCTCAGTTCACTCGACCGAGATTCGAACCTCAAATCTTCCTGTCCTCGGTGGTCTAGCTCAACACAAAATTAGCGTGTTAACAAACTACACCACCGAGGTGGGTATAGTGTTGATCATGTTATATGATTTGTAACACATTTAGTGACTATGTTGTATGCAATATTGTTGAAGTTCAATTCAATATAATAGGAGCGTATACAAACCAAAATAATTTGACCTTATACACTATTAAATTCCCACTAACTTTAATACTTACCAGGCAAATATTGGAAGAAGGCCTGATGATTCAAATAACATTTATTTAGAAAAGCTCATGGCTGCATCTCGTTATGCATTTATTTTATTGATAAAAATCGGTATAATATATTATTTAATTATGCTAAGTTCAGTGAAAGTGATTGATATTTCATAAAATATTTTTGATGTATTTAATTAAACTTATCTATGACATAATTAGACAGATTCTACCAGACAAAATTACAATTTATATAATATAACTCTAATAACTATAAAATAACTCGTCCCTTTTTTTATGTTTCTATCCACCTTTTCTTTACCTTCTTCCAAATATAATCTATTTAATATAATATTAAAAATAATTTCTAAGTATTGTTTGTGAGCCTATATTATTAAGACAAACTACTGGATATATCTTCGGCTTGTGGTGCAAACAGATGCTCAAATTTGGACCTTGGGATGAAAAATAATAAACCACCCTGCTAAGGAATGGAAATAATTATAATCATTTTTTCACAGTCAGTTTATTTTAAAAGATAAACACTAGAGATTGGCCAGACAAAAAATATATATATAAATTGTCAAAATTTAATTTGCGATACTGAATTAAGATACCTGCAGTCCTTAGCAACAACTTAAGTGGTTAACATAAAAAAAGGAAATCAAGTACCCAGAGACCCTCCAGAGTGGAAGTGAAAAGTTCCCTAATCACTTTATAACATAAGAATGTAGATATATTTACATTTTATAGGTTAATGCAGGGTGATCGATCTCGACACAATGGATATTGGAAATTGTAATTTTACTACACATCACTTGAAAATAACCCTAATATGAATATTGTTTTTAACAAATGGGAAAATATTAGTAGTTTTATAAATTCTAGAGCCGAAACATCTAGGCTCAATTCTTAAGTCCTATAATTTTATGTTTCATAATTTGAGACATAATAGCAAGTTAAATGTATAAAATATTAATAAACAGTAATTTACTATGTAAAATTATTATAAACTACCTAGCTATAACAGGTCTATATAAAGAGATAAAGGTTAGTTCTCAATCGAAACATTTAAACATAGTAAACAAAAGTGTTTTCAAAAAATTGAATATGATGTTTTCGTTTATAGGCCTGCTTTCTTGTTAAAAAAAATCAGGTTACGGTAATTTATTATTCAAGAGAAATAGATTCATCGCAAAAATGTCAAAAGTAATCAACAAAGATTCCTAACCTTGGGTCTAACTATGCAGCAACAACCTAATGTTCATCTATCAAAGCTCACTCTAAATTCTACACTTTCTAGTTCATCAAAAAGAAAATTGATTCACTTGAATGCAGATATAAAGATAATAATAGTGTTAACAATAAATGTGGAAATATTATAATTGTTTTGAATGTTTTGTCAACTATTTTACATATAATAGTCAAATTTAAAGGCTTGGGGTCCCCAAGAGGGATGGAGGTGATGTGAAAAGGCTGACCGAGACTTGAAGCACTGGTGTAAGAAATGGCAGCGACAGACTGACACTGCTTGTAGTTGGGAAATCTGAAAAATAAAGGACAGTATGAACAAAACAAGCTTAGCTAGTCTGTTTAAATGGGAAGGTTTTATTAAATTTTAGATGTTATTAAAACAGCTTTCATAAGTCAGATGTCAAGTCACATGGTCTTCAGCTGCTACTTTCGATAAAATCAAAGAATAACACTAATAATTCTTACCATTGTATACTGCACAGATAAATGTTTCAATGGCTTGTTTTCTGCAAGTCCATTTTACTAGAATACTAAATTAGGGTGTCAATGCACATAATCATCAAATTGCTTTTAATTAAAACCATTTAGATTACATTTTCAAACAAACTTTTGAAAATGTAATTTAACATTCAAAGCATTGCAGGTCTACAGATGCAAGTTTGATTGATATTTCACATTAGAATTTTCAAACATATTCCTACATCTTAAACTTAACACTCACAATAAAAAGGACACACATGTTATGTACGGTAACTAAAACAAGATTCAAAGGACAGGCCTAACTTATCGACAAGTGTGCATTATTTGCTCTTAAAGACTCCATCCACCAATACTAGACATGTCCATTCAGATTAAAGTCAACAAAGTCGTTTTTCAGGAGTTAGAATGTTTATAACAATCATGTAATTCATTTTGTAAACAATTGTTAATTTTCTGTTTACTATAATTAAACTCTCACCTATTTTGTGTGTGTGTGTATCAATATTTTGTTTATTAAAAAGTAAATAGTAGGCCTACCCTTCTCAGTCCAAATTATATCTATGAATATAAATAAACTTATAAAATCTGTTTCTGTGTGTGCATCTCTCTGTAAATATGAACCTTATAGTTGTAATATCTCACATAGCCTACCTGTTGTATCGAGATACTCCATAATGGTATTGACAGCAACGGTGCAAAATGTAGACCTCAGAGCAGCAGTTATTGGGGGGCTACCACCTCGACCTTGGGACATGATGGCTTGTGAGAATTGTAGGGCCCTCGTCCAGTGCTCATCAGTTCCACTGTCTCTTCGACTAGTTGCCTCTTCCTTATTGACTTGACAATGTCCCAATGTTTGCGCAGGTGAACCAGAGTTCTAAAATGATTCACAATAATATAAACACAGTTAGTTACAACTAGGTTAACTTGAGGTGTCTTTGTTATCAAACAATAAAAGATTACTAATGGTTATTATAAATTATCATAAAGGCCTATATTAATCAAAGTTCCCACTATACAACGGCTATATTAATATACTGGTTCTAATAACCAGTGTAGCATTTTATGAAATTTATTGTCTTTATAAACTTCATGGTAATAATGTATGTTTCTGTGTTGTAATAGTTTCCTATTTATGAGGATTACTTTGTTAGTTTAGTTAGGATTGTTTGGTACTGATACAGGTTACTATGTTTACTTTGTGACTAGACCTAGTACAAAAATATTATATTGAAGGTTAACTAGCCTAAGATAGTACTGGTCTAAAGTGCTAAATCAGGCCTACTAAGACCTACCAGTACACAACATACATGAAGTTAGGAGTAAAGAGTTGGTTAGTTCAATAATATATAAATTCCACTCGTTCTTAGAATTTAAAAACAACTTTTGTTTCGACTTATACTATGGAAAAATAAACGCTAGGCCTACAGAGAAAGGGAATAAAACTTATCAATGCTAGGGCCTACGCAAATTAATAGCATAGGCCTACAAATAATTTTTGGTTACGTTGACGTTTGTGTTTACCATCAATAAGAAATATGTTTAAATATTTTACTTTACTTGTGTTTATTTCTATAGACGATCCAATTACTCAAATAATATACGTGATTTTATATAAAGTATTAATGTGAAAATAATATAAGATAAAAATAAACTCACCTTTTGGAGGTTATTGGAAGATTTAAAAATCCTAGTAATTTGCTCCCACGCTTTCTTCTTAGCTACGATGGTCCTAACATCAGGTTTTTTTCATTTGACAGTTGTAAACTACCTAATTAATTCTAATAAATACCATTTATATTTCTCACTTCACCACACGCTCTTAATTAATTACGATGTGTTTATCAACAAGCAGACATATTTAAGCAGGCTATCAAACTTTACAAGCAAAATCGACACTTTAGAAGGCGGTGGATCTGGTGAATTTTATTTCCCCTGGAGATGTGGTACTTCTGTGTAATATTTCATCACGTGACCTTGAGTAACTCAAGCCAGACGTTCTAGCACGACACGGATTCCTTCCTCAAGAGTAGCTGACTCCGCCTTTACTCCTCCTTTACTCCTACTCCAACATCGTTCTTGCATACCGGCCCTTATCTGTTTGTGCTGAGAGCGAAGAGGGTCTTCAAGATCTAGGTACTGAAAAGAATGGATGAAATATGGTCTGTGCTAAATTAGACAATATGATGATCAACAAAAATAAAATAAAAATCCTGATGTGCAGTACCTAAGAGATAAATCAGTCAAATGATTGTAGAATTAGACATCAAGTAATGGAGTTCTGCCACTTAGGAAGTAAATAGTGAACAATGTTGTCAGAAGAAGGTACAAAGAGGTACAAAGTTTGGACCAGAATAGGAAAAGTAGAGAGCTGCAGTAAACCAATTGCAAGATTATCACCTAATGATGATTTCATATTATGAAAAATTGAATGTGTTTGACCATATAAACAAACAAAAGAAATTATATTCTATTAGTGAAAAAATGATGGTGCATTGATTAGAAATGAGGGGGAGGGAATATTGGAGCGGGAAGGGGGGGGGGGGGGACTTAACTAAGTCACTGGATACCGGTTGGCCATATTCTTAAATAACTTCCAAAAACAAAGATTGTTAAGAAGTTGGTAAAATTGAAAGACCGAACTTGTAGGATTATATAATTGATTTACTGTACAACTCATTACTTTGTTAGTCGCAAATCTCCAATATTAGGGTCTATAAGAACTAAAACAAAGAACGTCCCATTCATTACGGCCTCATCTCACAAACAAGTACTGTAAAGTGGGGTGACTTTGATAAAAAAAAAAAAATACATTAGTGTAGTTGTCTTGGAGACAGTTGAAATAAAAATGGATTATTAATTGTGCCACATTAGCATACAAATACTCATTATCAATTTTATCAAAAGTTTGACAAGCAGGCCAAAAAAAATAATAAATGGCAAATCAGAGTCACCCAATTGGATACACCACTTGGTATGGCTTAAAATCTAAAGCAACTAAGACCAAAAGATACAATCTCTTTCCATTTGTTGGTTTTTAATACACAGCAACTTTAATTCAACTAACCTTTGAAGTGACTTTGATCACCATAGAATGTCACATACCAAAGTTTTATTTTGTTTAGATACAATACTATTTAACACTTATTGTTCATATTTAACTACATTTCTTAAAAAGTGGTAATACATTTTAATAGCCTTATAGTATATTATTAGGGTAAATGATAGAAAGTAGGGAAGGTTTGTACACAGCTGATTTAGCTTTTTTTAGGAAATAGTAAGGAAACTGTTGAAAGAAGTGCAGACATTTTATTAGATATTATTAATGATAAAGTGAACATTGAAAAGACTGTATGATCACACAAAATGGGGGTGATAATTTAGAGATTACTCTGAGTGTCTTATCATTTGATATAGTTAATGAGTTTAAATATTTAGGAACAATTTTAACTAGCAGTAAATATTATATTGTAAATTAAAAAAAAAAAAAAAAAGTCAGGAAAAGAATACTATTACTCTGTCAGTAAGACGTTGACATCTCACCTGCTGTCTAGGAATGTAAAACTTGGAATGTACAAAACAAATTTAGGGTGTTCAAAAACAAGGTGTTTAGGGAAATATTTGGTCCAAAAAGGGATAAGGCTAATGGATAGTGGAGAAGGTTACATAATGATGAGTTACATACTCTGTACTCATACAAAATACTTTGTTAGGATGGTAAAGTCTAGTAGATTAATGGTGGACAAGACATGGAGCGCTAGTGGGATATTTTAGAACCTGGTTCAGGGTATTGATTGGCAGACCCAATGTGGAGGGGTCATCCCAATAGACGTGACCAGATTTGAATCTTAAGTGGTTGTGGCACCATCTCCAAAACAATTGAAATGAATGATTCTTACACATATTGAGGAACCAAAACTAAATTTAGAATTTTTATTATTATTATTATTATTATTATTAGCACCGCGTCTTTCTACCCATTCGGGTTATACACACTTACGCTAATGTGTAATGGTAGGGTGATTGTGAGATGAAATGATGGACCTACAGTTTAACGTGGAATCCGAACCACGGTGGAGGCCTGGCATTCCCCAGATTCTCTAGATGTCTTGTCAGAGGTGAAGGAAGGGTTTGGTAATCAGATAAATCTGTGCCAGGACCGAGGATTGAACCCCGGCCGCCAGCACAGAAGTCTGACACCTTACCCCTAGACCGCCAAGTCACCTTTAGAATTTTTATTCATCATCATTAATTTACTTGGGGGCTTAGAGGGAGCTCTGAAAACTGCAGCTGCAAGGGTTTGCGTTATTTTTAGTATCTATGCTTCTATAAAAGATTTCAACTTACCATTGTCTGTACTTTATTTTAATGAATTGGTACACTACTTGAATATAAATATATTGCCTCCACTGTACTGATAAAAATAGGGGGAAAAAGTTTTTTTTATCAAAATTTAATTTTAAAATCACCAGTCCCATTATTTTTTGGCCACATCCTCATACAGAGTAGTAAAGGCTACACCCCACAAAGTTGGATCTGAATTTATTCTTTTGACCAAAAAAAATCTCAAATTTGGTTATTTAATTATTTTTTTTGTGTATTTAAAAAAAGAAGTAAAGTTAAAATCCAGTAAATTTTTCTTGCAAATAGCCTCTGTTAGTGTGATCTTCACCATCAAATTTCATAATGGTGTTTGGCCTAGTTTTTAAGTGGGAAACAAAATCTATCAATTTGCCGCCTTTTTCATTTTGGATGCTCTGTAGAAGTCAGTACTTATACAGAAGAAATGTTAAATGTAACATGGCCGAGGCTTTAATTTTGTATTGCAATAAACAAAGATTAATTCATAAGAATTATTAAATAATAGTCATTAATATATGCCCAGTAAATTATTTAACATATTAAAATTTATTTTACCCGCCTCGGTGGCGTAGTTGGCTAACGCGCTAGTCGTGTTGAGCTCGACCGCTGAGGACGGGGAGATCGAGGTTCGAATCTCGGTCGGGTGAACTGAAGGTGGTTTTTCCTAAATGGTTTTCCACTCTCCCTCCACGCAAATGCGGGTTCACTTCCTCTAACTCAACCTTCCCAATTCCCAATCAAATAGCGTAATTAGTACTTAAAGCGTATAACCCGAACGGGTAGTAAGACGCGGTGCTAAATAATAATAATAATAAATATATTATTTTGTCACAATACTAATGTTCATAAGACTAACAGTCATAAGACTAACGCTGCCTAGGAAGTGAAACAAATTATATCTAAAACAAAAGGTAATTTATATTAAATAATATATTTTTGACAGATATTCATAAGCCACAAAATAAATGTGCTACTCATTTATGTCCATACAAAACATTTTCATTTATTTTTATAATGCATGCTTGCTGTTAAAATAGTAACAAGAAACAAATGAGTTCAAATTTTCAATTACTTTTGTAGGGAAAACATCAGATTATAGGAGGAAAGGTAAATGATGCTATGCTACACTATTATTATTTAGCACTGCGTCTTACTACCCATTAGGGTTATATGCTTAAGTACTAATTACGCTAATGGGTTAGGAATTGGGAAGGTTGCATTTATAGGAAGTTAACCCGCATTTGCGTGGAGGGAGAGTGGAAAACCATCTCCCAGTTCACCCGAGTGATATTCGAAACCTTGATCTCCCCGTCCTCGGCATTCTAGCTCAACACTAAACTAGCGCGTTAGCTAACTACGCCACTGAAGCGGGTGACCACACACTTGATAGATACTAGTATATGCAAAGAAATATAATATGCCTCAATGTTTCAATCTTCTTGTTACATAATGATAAAGATCAACGCTGTAGGATTAACAAGAATTACTATAATAAACTTAAATAGAATAAAAATGAATTCCAAGTTGCCTTAAGGCGTGAAAATGCTAGAATCCTTAAAGCAAAGAGTCGTGAACAGAAGAAACATAAAAAAATAAAGGAATCTAATGCAGATAAAAACACTTCCTCTGTTGGAAGGGTATTTGTGAAAACACTTAAAGCTCTTCCAAAGTCAACCAGGAAACGTAATATTTTGATTGAAAAACTAGTAGCTGTTAGTGGTATAAAACTGGCTAGGACACCCAACACTAAATATCTCAGAGGAAAATGCTGGTTTATCCTTCTACTATAAAGATTACATTTATTAGTAGAGTGTATCCACATATAAAATCTGCAACTTCTCTTAAAAAGTATTCAGGAAAAATAATTAAACCACAACACTACTTACTATACACAATTTCAGAAGCCTACTCATTGTTTGTGAGTGCATATCCTTAGAATACAATTGGCTGAAGTAATTACATAGGGTAATTGTGATTTATGATGATCATTGGCTACCAGGAACAATAGGAAAAACATTACCATATGGGAAAGTCACTATCAAGTTTATAAAGTTTGTTGGGCCAAACCGATTTGTCTGGCCAAATACATATGATGATGATGATGGTCATGATATAGACTTTTCATCAATTCTCAATGGATATCAGGAATTGATTTTATACACTTGAAGGGGAATATATATAAATTCAGTGTTGATGATTATAAGTGTGTCTTGTATTTATTTATTAAAGCTACTTAGTTTGTAAACTATTTGTAGTCAAGTTATAAAATATGTGTTTACATGTTAGGTTTTCTAGGTATAATCGTTTTTGAGTGAATTTTAATGGAGTTTGTGAAGTGGGGGGAAAAGTCACAAGACTAACATGCAATGTGATATAAATGAATATTTTAATGGTATGCTATTAATAATTTAATTTTCTATTAATTTTGACTATTAATCCTTATAGTTTTCCCTAAAAAATTATATAAAAATTATTTATCTTGGTGAAAGTAGTGAGGAAAAATTTGAATCTAAAATAAAGATAAAATCCTGTTTTCCTGTCACAAGACTAACATTACACACAATACAGATTACATCAATGTATATCAAAAGATTTTTATCTTAAATAAATATATGTTATGTGACCTCACTGTAGATGTGTTTTCATTCATTTCGGTTAAGACCTTTATTCCATTTTGAGATAGCGACCTTGAATATCCTGTCATTACCTTTTAAAAGTCACAAAACTAACAGTGGACACCCATAAGTACGACATTAGCGCACTGTCAAACACAACAATGCACATTTTACACATTGGCTAGAATTCTAAGTGAGCACTAAGTGGAAATATTATTTTGTTGCTAAAACATTTGGGCTATATTGATTGAGAAATGTCCAATTTGATTTGTAATATGACTTTTAGTGATGTAAGGAAGGCCTTATTGTTTTCCCAGATATGTGCGCACAGCGTTAGAAGTCCAAACGTTGCTCCAACATGCCAAGTTGGAGGAGACTGAGCTCAATCCAATCACACAAGTGCTAAGTTTTCCTCCAAGAGAAGACATACAAGACAACTACAAGTTCATGGAGGTGGATTCATCTCTATTGGATGTTATACAAGCAGGCGACAGGTGTGTTCTGACCAGGTTGTGCTTTTAATATGTAGCACACGTTTCGAGAGAATAGGAATAACAATCAACTCTACAAATAAAGTTTGGCATGTGGTATTTATGTTTTTTTAAAGTATTGGGAGGGGGGGGGGGCTGGAGGTTGTGTTTGATCTATATTCAAGTTTATAAGTTTTGCGTTTATATAATTAGTCATTTCACAAAGTTCATATTAAATACCAGTATATGAAATTACAAAATACAATGATACCCATATAATAACATTTTGAACCATGTACCTAATGTACGATCAATTGATCTATAAACAATTGAATATATAAAACAATTCTTAGAAATGTTAGCTAAGTAAAACCAGTGACAGTTACAAAATAAACATCTCAGCAAAGGGCAGTGGTGTTACAAGGGTGATGGGGGTGGGGCACATGCCCTGGGCCAAATTTACTAGCAATATTACATCAACAATACAAATCTATTTCTTTTAACACTAAAAGTTTATCGGTATTTTCTTTTTATTATATTGAAATCAGTATAATAATGAGTTACTATTATTTGAGTAGGCTTACCTATATAATAATTTAGCCAAATTTTAAACAGTTTGAACAGTTTTCAAGGAACACCATATTTTTATTTGCTCCAAGCACCATCACTCATAAAAATTTACTTACACATACCTACCTAATGTCTGTTCACGGTAGGAATTGACTTCTGAAAGGCCTTTTTCCCTACCATAAATCTATTGTATAGTAGGATATTGGTAGGAAAAAAGACCTTTCAGAGAGTAATTCCTACCGTGAATGAAGTTTACCTACCTAATCACACCATTACCTTATGGGATGGACAAGAAATTGTGGCTATAGCTATAGCTAAAAAATAACTCCATACTTAATCTTTCCTCACCAACTTTCTCCACACTTCCCTCTCCCTGCATACTTCATTCCCTTCAACATCCATACACCAAGTAATATATCCACTTTAACACTTAAGACTCTTAATGTTTCTCTTTATAACACGTTCATCTTAACACATTTAGCCACGTCTTACATGGCCTACTACCTCTTCCTTTTGATCCACACACTCTACCTTCATATACTTGCTTCGTCACTCGATCCACATCTATCCTCTCAACAGGCCCAAACCAACGTAAGACGCTTCTTACATACTGACCTGTTGAATTCCCTTTCAAACCGCACTCCTTCAGTAACCATTCATTACTGACTCTGTCCATGTGAGTTTTCCCACATACATTTCTTAGCCATCTCATTCCAACCTTGCTCTTGTGTTTCTTCTGATAAACCCACACGTCACACATCCATAAAACAATTTTGGTGCTAACACACTTTTATATTCTGCAAACTTTGCCTCTTTTGATACTACTTCGTTCTTCGCAATAGTCCACATTCATCCAACTACTCTCCAAGATGCATTCATCCATCTATCGATTTCGACATCTATCCTTCTATTTTTACAGGACATTCAGCCCAGATACACAAATTAACTCACTTTTCTAATAGTTTTCTATTTATACTAAGTTGATGATAATTTCCTGTTTCGTCCTTATCAAAAACTACCACCTTGGTTTTGGAGACATTTATATAAAGATCCATTCTCTATTTTGTCTGTCACCACATTCATACAATTTAATGCATTCTGCAAGACATTTTTGTTCTCAGCCATCATCTGAATATTACAGTACTCTCACATTCACATTGTCTATTTGTACACCAATCGCGTCCTTGCATCCCTCATACACCTATCCATGCAAACATTAAACAACCATGGAAACTTAGCACCACCTTGTCAAACACCCTGTTCAGTGTCAAATCATTCGCTCAAAGCTCCAAACACCCTAACATGTGCTTTACTTCTATCATACACTGCCATAGTTGCATTTACTAACCACACACTCACATCATACTCTCTGGGAACATTCCATAACATACTGTACTCCTATTCACTCGATCATACACGTTCTCCAGATCAAATACACAATGAACTTTATTCATTACTGCCATACTTTTCTCACTCACTCATTGCAATGCAAATATCTGGTCCATGCAACCTCTACCTGGAATTAAACCACATTGCACACCCCAAATCTTGCCTGCAGCTTTTTTCCACACCCTTTTATTTAAGGCTCTCCCAAAAACTTTACCTGGAATACTCAACAAATTAATCTTCCTATAATTGTTACATTCACTTTTACTCTCATTGCCTTTATACAAAGGAGCAATCCCTGCATTCTTCCAGCCATTAGGAATATTTTAAATCCCAGCACACACATTGAAGTAACATGCCCTCACACTTAAGCATTTAACTTGTGATCCCAAATACGCCCACAGCTTTGCCATTCTTTAACATTTTCATAGCTTTAAACACCTGAGCATTGTTAATTCTTTAACTCCTTATAACATTTTCCCTATTTTATACTACTTTTATTACATTTTTGCCATATCATTGCTCAAAATTCTCCCTCCATCGGTCTTCATTATGGTTTTTATCCCAGATCCCCTCACCACGCTGACTCTGAATACCAAAGGTCTTCCCTTGCACTCCTCGAATTCTTTTTTCCCAAAACGTTGATAAGATTTTTTTCTGGCTCTTTTAATAAAATCTAGTGGGAAATTAGAAAGGCTTTGTGCTGACTGTTTATAGTTTCCTCTTATAAACAGATGAGTTCGAAAATAATTATATGTTTATCACCCCAATTTTACATTTTGGTATAGTAATAAAAATCATATAACTTCTGTGGATATTGTCAAGTTTCTCAAAGAAATTCTGAAAATTTCAACTGGCCATCTCATGATGACACACATGAAGTATATAAAGAACATATCTTCCGTGGTTCTGTTAAATCAATACTTAATATAGGCCTTTTATTCTTAAAATATCTTTAGGCCTTCCTGCAAAGAAAAATGAACTTATATCTAAGAATTACAAATAGGCTCTTTACTTTTTTGCTTAGCCAATTCAAATTAACCATATGTGTTGTTAATTTAGTTTTCAGCTCAAGTTAAGTTTTTTTCTGTTTTGCTCTTAAAAAGGTGGGTATATTTATGTTTTTTAACTTAACATACCCTAAGCATGTCTAAATGATGATTATTAAATTTTTATTTGTAATATTTTTGTGTTAAGACTTTCAAGGCTGACTGCCATTAGCTCCTTTTTTTTATTGTAGTGTAAAACAAAAACTACCCTTTGGGATATACACATCAATAATATATCTTAATACCCCATTTGACTTTAAAGTTTAGTGTGGAAAAAGGTACAAACCCGCCCTTGGGGGAATAAGATACAACTTCTTTTAGTGTTTTGTACAGGATGGTACAGGATGAGGCAAAATAAAGTTAGCCGAAATACTCAGTTATACAATACCAGTTAGGCTCTGCTCTCTCTATCATCTCTATTACATGTTGTACATGTTTTCCTTAATTTCCAACGACAAATTCCATTATATCAATTCAATTATCTGGGAAACCTTGTTAGGACACTGTACAGGTGTAACATTTATGATTTTATTCAATGATCTTGGAATAGGTGTGAAACCATTTTCTAATTAGATTTACCCGCAGAAATGCATCACATAACATGAGGTCTGGACTAAGATGGATAGGAAACCTTGTCCTTCTTGACAAAAGCCGATGGAAAAGTTCCTCTAATAGTTCTGTGATTCCATGGACTATGTCCTGCTGAAACACTTGTTTCTCAGAATCCAGATTATTCAGATCAAAACGTTTGTAAATCTCCACGAAATCATCAATAATCTGCTCTCTGTACACTCTACCAGTTACAGTTGTTGTAGGGACCACACAGCTGTCTTCTTAGAATGAAGTGGCCTTTGCATCTAATCTTAAATATCCCAAAATTAGTAATAATGCAACAGTTAACAAGGATTTAATATTTATTAAATATGAGAAAAACAATTTAAATGTACAAAATACAATAACAGGGGGTGTAGCTCTACGGGGCGGGCATTAGCCCAGTTAAAGTTTAGCCGAGAAGTCATAAGCTACAAGATTTAAACGACAGATGGCAGATGGACATTAAACTCCTTCAAGGAGGGAATAACTGACTAAGAATGAAAAAACAAAATAATATTTTATTAAATAATTAAGCTTAGAATTTTCATGGTTAGAAAGGGAGGCAGGTAACGTAACAATACCAAATTTATAGTTTTAATTTTTATGGTTTACTTATGCTTAGTGTAACTGTCTTAGTATTTCGGATAACTTTTTTTCCCACCCGGTATTTTTTTCCAAGATGACCATCAAGAGAAAGGTGTATCAGAAAAAAACCTTGTGCTCCATGTTTAAAACTGTCTTGTGTATTGATTTATATTTCTTCTGTTTCTTACCACCCCATGTATTATCGTACTACCCTACCCCTGATAAATATCCAGATTGAACAGAATCAGTTTTAGATGAAGCCCCAGCTGTCACACTTCCTCCTTGATTAACATATGACCCTATCTATATTCAGACTAACATCACCAAAATAAATTGGAATATTTGAAAATTTTTAGCAATAAATTGCAAACTTGATTATTAGGCATTTGTTTGAATTGTTGTGACTCTACCCCTCGTGAGCTCGACCTGTTAGGATAGCTTGTAAGAGGGGTAGGTTTGCAGGCAGGGTAATTGTGTGGGTTCGAAATAATATATAGGTTTGTGAATTTTAGTTTAATATGTAACTCTCAGCCCTAAATCTCACCAATGGAAATAATAGAAAGAGTGTAGCAAGAATAACATCTATTAAATATAAAGAAAACAATAGTTCTGTACAAATAGGATGTGTAGAGTTTGTTTGGCGTTAGCGTTAAACATACTTCTCATTTAGTTACAAAACAATACATTGGCAATGAAATGCTTGCATTCATTAGTTATGTTTAATGACCACCACAAAGGACTCACAATAAACCTCTAAACAAAACAAATTCATTAGATGGTGCAGTATACAAATGACAGCTGTATCAACTATCGTTAGTTCCATTTACTCCGCTAAAGGATGGGAACTCCAGAGAGTAACAAATGGAATACAAACAAATCTTGATCAAATGACAAATTAATATAAATTGTGTTATAGATCAGATTATATTTAATGTGATCTCAAATCAGAAAGTATTTATTATCATATAATTGTTTGAAAAAGGTCTAGCCATCTCGTGGCTCTTTGATGAGTAACAAGCTAGCAGAATACTAGCAGGCAAATACAAATTATTAAGATGAGCATTAATTAGGCAAATAATGCTGTTTGGATGCAATCAAACAAATATGATGGCAAGAGTCCATTTAACTAGTATATTAAAGCAACAAACTGCCAGATGGCAAATCATTAAACATTTTTTAAATTTAAGATTCAATGATAAGTATATCAGCAAAGGCTTTAAACCCTAATTGAATTTACTCCTAATTAATCCCATAGTTAAGTCTCAAAGATTTAAGCTCAGCACCACACTTTTAAATAATGTGTTATTAAATTCCAAAAAGATAATTTGGAACAATTAAATTATATTTTAGGCTGAAAGGGAATTTAGAAAAAAAATGCAAAATGCATCTGCTATAGATAGCATCAATTACACACTCTGAAGTTTGTGGTATTAAGAGTACCAACATAAAACACTCTTGGCAACATACAGTCCATAAACATAATCATTTGTACTCGGAGACGGAGCCAAAGGACGGTAAGGAGATGGTAGAGAGGGGGAGAGGGAGGTAAATCATGACTTAATGTGTTGTCCGACTGGAGGGTTTGACGCTGACACAGAACCTTGTAGGACAAACCAGGTGCCGCTGGAGCATCGTAGACTAGCCTCCATCCTTCTACCTTAGTCTCTTGGGCGTTTGCCCTCGTCAGTCTAATGCCAAGGTGCGAGCAGGAAACATGTGGTTGTGATCAAAACGTATGTACCTTCTCAAGGGCGCAGGGGTGGGTCTTATAGTTTAATGCTGCATTGTATAATTTTAACATGTTACAAATGTTACAAATAATAGATGCTAAAAGATGATACAAAAATGTTATGTTGGTTGTAAAATAAAGACTAAGAAGAATGGACAACCATGCTTGATGAAGAACTGGCTTAAATTGTGAATACTTAGAGCATCCAAATTGACCGATTAGAATGCGGTATTACTACTGAACTCGATCCCGGGCTCTGACAATGCCCTCCCAATAAGACATCAGACATATTGACCGCCCGGTAAATAGATAGAATAGTGATGCCCCGTTGCTAAAAATTCAAGGTCTTCTATACCACAATATGGCCCCTTTTCGGCCTCGCTAGCTTACACATGGCTATGATTGGTCAGCACTCTACAGTAACCTCCCAAGTATGTTACTTCACACATGCTAAGCCAGCAATAATAGCATTTGTGTCCAATCGAGTTATATAAGTCAAAACAAACATTTAAATATTGCTTGGTAGTTGTGACAGAATGAAATCCCATAATGAGATGCATGCTGATTCAAATAAATGTCTTATCCCCCCTCCCCCTTGTTTTATTTTCTCCTTGAAACATTACCTTGCATAACAACTATGTAACATTCTCCTTTAAGGTCAAATCATTCTGTTCATAAAACTGATAGCACAATTTCATAATAGTCAATTTTATGAAAAGTGAACTTTAATTCCTCTGTACTAGGTACTCTCATTAAAGTAGTGTCTAACCCCAATTTTCGCCATTGAGCCCATTGCGACACCTTCATAACTACAGTTGTTCGAGTACAAGTTTTTTTAGTATGTTTTTCAGTGCATCTTACTACAGCACTAGTGGGGTAGGTAAAATGTACCCTTAATTAGGGGCAGTGAGAGGGGGGAAATAACCCCAATATACCCAACTGAGATTCAAATCCTTACTTCTCTGTTTCTGACAAACCAAACGAGTTTGACTTTAAAGCTAGATTGCTCACCATTCTTTTATTATTTTATTTCTGTAAATTTCTTACTCATTGGCCATACAAATGTGACTAAGATGTCTCATAATAGAATAAACAAGTCCAATGAGTATTTTAGAAGGAATCACTCTCGCGCTAGACTAGATTAAAGGGAGATTGGGCTTGAGTCCCAGTCGGGTGTACTGCAAGGTTTTTTTCCCCATCTTCTCTCCATACACATGCATACACACTTCCTCGTTTGTGAGCCATAAGTGTAATTAATACATATGAACAGGTAGTGGTGAGCAGTGCTAAATAATTAAAGTGTCCCTCACTCTAAACACGAGACTTTTACAGTAAACTGAGTCAGCAATTTTCTCTCAGAGTTGGGTAGCTAAAGGGAGCCTTTATTCATTTGAACTCATGTTTTAAATAATAAATTAATTTGCAGCCCTAAACAAACACCCTTTATTAATATAATCTACAATTCAAAACATTCTCGGACTTATGCCATTATTTTATCTAATGGCATCAAATTGATTGAAGTAAAAATTACTAAAATATAATGATTACCCTTTGATTATTGTTTGAACTGGAATGAACACATTAATCAGATGGATATTAAGATATTTACTATCCACCGTTTATTCTTATACCATAAAGAAAAAATAATTATCTTCAATTGAAGATTTTCAAACCATTTTATTTTCACATGAAAGATTAAGATAATAGAGCCTATCTAAATCCAAAAGGCCTAAATTATACTAACTACATGTACTTAAAAAATATGAAACAAAAGATTAAGAAGCAAATATAATAAAACAAATGACAATTAAACAATATGAATGTTTAACAGAGCGAGCCTATTGGCCCGAATGTTTTGTTCATTCATTACAATCATTGACTCTGAATCCAACTGAAAGAGAAATTGCAAGTCAACTTGGAGACAGACACACTCGTAAGTGTCCAACATACGATGCCACTAATAAACAAAGCCATGACATGAGTAATAATTAAACCCAACTCGTTAACATGTTAAAACACTTTAATAATGTGAAAATACCCAAAGGCTCCTACAGAATCAGTGTTTATACAACCAATAAAATAGCTGTGAAGTTACTTATAGGTCTAACAAGGACTATAATTGAAACACGTTCTTTACGAGAAAGCTACGAAAAACAACCTTAAGCATCTGACATGAATTATGTTAATGTGGTTAGGGAATTTAAATCATGTGCAGGGGGTCAGTTCCAAATGTATGTACAACCAGGCCTGAAAATTAAAAGGAAAATATATGGATGAAGCACTATCATTAGAAAAACAAGCGAAAATAAATTTCACACAAGACTAGAAGAGTCCCAAAATATTTTAACTTACAACTTAACTTGAAGAGTCCCAAACCATCACAACAAAATTGCTTTCCACTATGGTAATTTTTATCATCCTACTAGCTTAATTTTGATGCCAAATACAAGATTCCATCTCGTGCCTCTCCACAAGATAAGACTAATAGAGTATGATAAACGCTGGTTCATATGGGTCTCCCTTACTGGCCAGAACAAGGACATTATTAACATTAGCTCTCATGTCCACCAACTCCTTGCATCATCTATATAAATAATAGTAAGAGCGTGGTTTTATAGAAGTATGTAGTAGAGAACATCGTGAAAGGTGAGAGGGGATGCTTATTGAATCTTCTCCACCAATCAACTTGTCGCTAGTTGGATGGATCTTCGACTTTTGCCTAGCAACCCACATGGTACTAAGTAGGTACGTGTGTCAGGGGTGCAGAATATGTCCGAACGCGCGAATGAGGTTTGGGGGAAATTTGGGCAGGGAAAAACCCAACAATTTTGTTGATGTTTTTAGTAAGGATCAAGGGAGTATCGCAAGTTTTGTAAAACATAAATTATGTGATCAGGAAAAACTCATAGTCGTAAATAGCGAGTGTTCCCCTAGTGTGGTTGATAGTGATAGACCTTGCTGTATTGGTTAGTCTATGAAAATCAACAATTAAACCAAGGCTTCCCAGAATTACACTCCATTAACTTACTATCAAGATTTAAAATTAAATGTTGGTACCGGTAAGCCTACTGGTATAAATGAACAATTAATAGCAATATGTAATGCACACAAGGATATGGGAGAAAACTAATTTGTTTATAAGATAGGAACTACAAAAATAACTATGATTAAAATATGTTTGAATTAGGATTATCCAAACTATAAAGTAGGTAATAATCCTTATTCTCTTCACCCTCTATATATAAAAAATTCAATGTTTTATTTTGAGTGCTATGGCTTTTGGGATTTTTTTTTGTGAAAATGTTATGTTCTGGGGAAATATTGGATCTATGAACATATTCTGCACCACTGACGTGTGTATCCTCAAGGTCAGCTGAGGGGATGATGTCATAGTGTAGTTTATAGCTAATACACTTAACTGGTTTATGCCTTTATAATATACAAATTTACCATAGATTTACTTCCATCTGCAAGCATTTTTAAATTATTCAGGATTGGTTTGACATATTTAGTTTATTTGTGACTGCTAACCAAAACAATAATGACAGAAAGTGTCTGGATTGAACAAAAATAAATAAGATAATTTATTTCAGGAAATAACCTAATTCATACTATGAATGTTGTTTGTTGGTATTTACAACAAACCCAGTGATGACTATCAAGGGGGATCCGGCCCCCTCCTCTCTAGACTATAAATAACATTAATAAAAACTTAAATCATATGAAGTAAAACTAAAGTATAAACAGGGTGTCCTGTGTCCAGCAACCTGGAAAACAGTGGAAAAAGACGGAATTTGCTTGATCAGGGAAAAGTCAGGTCACTCTTACATGCCCACTAAAAATACACAACTGACACTGACAGTAATACAACTAACATATTTCATCCAGTTACTACTCACTGTGGATCTCTGTTGTCCCAGTAGAACGTGACAATCTCACTTCTCAAGGTCATCATGTGATTTTCAAGTTGTCTGTTCACCCTTTTACTGTGTGTCTCCAGACAAAGTTGGGTCATGACTATGTGCATGCGCAAGAATTGATTACGTTGTAGGAAGAAGAACCTTAAAAATAATGTGTCCCACAAAAATTATCTAGATGTATTGGTGTAAAGCGATCTTTTAATGTTTCTCACTGAAATCTAACTTAGATTGCACTGTCTGACAGGCCGCCTCGTCAAAAAATAATATTGCGTAAAATTGCAATCTTACTAAAAAGAATAATATAATGGGACTTAAAAAGATGGAAATTGTCTCTGGAAAACCTGGAAAGTCAGATAATATAATTTGTATACTTTATACCCTGAAAAGCGCATACTATAGGTTTTAACACTGGCTACATTTTAAAGGCCCGGCTTACAACTTGATATTCAAAAGGTATACCGCATTGCATATTAAAAGTAGGCTTAGCACTAAAATTCCCAATAAAAATAAATATATCTTTGATACAATGTAGGCCTACACACATGGTTGTAGACAAATCAAATGTCATTGTTTAAACACACATAAATAAAGATACAAGAAAATAACTTCATCTAATAGCAACTATTCTCATGTTTAAGTACATGAGAAGTTTTAAGGTTGTTACACCTGGGGCCGCATGGGGAGAGACTTCAGAACACCTCAAACCACAACCAATTTCACATAAATTACCTTCAACCTTACTGGGATATGAACTAAAAACTACCAGAGCTGGTTATTCAACTCATGGAGGCAACTGACAAAGCTACCAGAGCTGGTTATTCAACTCATTGAGGCAACCGACAAATCTACTAGAGCTGGTTATTCAACTCATGGAGGCAACTGACAAAGCTACCAGAGCTGGTCTATCAACTCATGAAGGCAACTGTCAAAGCTACCAGAGCTGGTTATTCAACTCGTGGAGGCAACTGACAAATCTACCAGAGCTGGTTATTCAACTCATGGAGGCAACTGACAAAGCTACCAGAGCTGGTCTATCAACTCATGAAGGCAACTGACAAAGCTACCAGAGCTGGTTATTCAACTCACGGAGGCAACTGACAAAGCTACCAGAGCTGGTCTATCAACTCATGAAGGCAACTGTCAAAGCTACCAGAGCTGGTTATTCAACTCATGGAGGCAACTGACAAAGCTACCAGAGCTGGTTATTCAACTCATTGAGGCAACTGACAAATCTACCAGAGCTGGTTATTCAACTCATGGAGGCAACTGACAAATCTACCAGAGCTGGTCTATCAACTCATGAAGGCAACTGACAAATCTACCAAAGCTGGTTATTCAACTCATGGAGGCAACTGACAAAGCTACCAGAGCTGGTCTATCAACTCATGAAGGCAACTGACAAAGCTACCAGAGCTGGTTATTCAACTCATTGAGGCAACTGACAAATCTACCAGAGCTGGTTATTCAACTCATTGAGGCAACTGACAAATCTACCAGAGCTGGTCTATCAACTCATGAAGGCAACTGACAAAGCTACCAGAGCTGGTCTATCAACTCATGAAGGCAACTGACAAAGCTACCAGAGCTGGTTTATCAACTCATGAAGGCAACTGACAAAGCTACCAGAGATGGTCTATCAACTCATGAAGGCAACTGACAAAGCTACCAGAGCTGGTTATTCAACTCATGGAGGCAACTGACAAAGCTACCAGAGCTGGTTATTCAACTCATGGAGGCAACTGACAAATCTACCAGAGCTGGTTTATCAACTCATGGAGGCAACTGACAAAGCTACCAGAGCTGGTCTATCAACTCATGAAGGCAACTGTCAAAGCTACCAGAGCTGGTTATTCAACTCGTGGAGGCAACTGACAAAGCTACCAGAGCTGGTTATTCAACTCATGGAGGCAACTGACAAAGCTACCAGAGCTGGTTTATCAACTCATGAAGGCAACTGACAAAGCTACCAGAGCTGGTTTATCAACTCATGAAGGCAACTGACAAAGCTACCAGAGCTGGTCTATCAACTCATGAAGGCAACTGACAAAGCTACCAGAGCTGGTCTATCAACTCATGAAGGCAACTGACAAAGCTACCAGAGCTGGTTATTCAACTCATGGAGGCAACTGACAAAGCTACAGAGCTGGTTATTCAACTCATGGAGGCAACTGACAAATCTACCAGAGCTGGTTATTCAACTCATGGAGGCAACTGACAAATCTACCAGAGCTGGTTATTCAACTCATGAGGCAACTGACAAAGCTACCAGAGCTGGTTATTCAACTCATGAGGCAACTGACAAAGCTACCAGAGCTGGTTATTCAACTCATGAGGCAACTGACAAAGCTACCAGAGCTGGTTATTCAACTCATGGAGGCAACTGACAAAGCTACCAGAGCTGGTTATTCATTGACAACTCAATAGAGGCAACTCGAGGCACTGACAAAGCTACCAGAGCTGGTCTATCAACTCATGAAGGCAACTGACAAAGCTACAGAGCTGGTTATTCAACTCATGAGGCAATGACAAAGCTACCAGAGCTGGTTATTCAACTCATGGAGGCAACTGACAAAGCTACCAGAGCTGGTTATTCAACTCATGAGGCAACTGACAAAGCTACCAGAGCTGGTTATTCAACTCATGAGGCAACTGACAAAGCTACCAGAGCTGGTTATTCAACTCATGAGGCAACTGACAAAGCTACCAGAGCTGGTCTATCAACTCATGAAGGCAACTGACAAAGCTACCAGAGCTGGTTATTCAACTCATGGAGGCAACTGACAAAGCTACCAGAGCTGGTTATTCAACTCATGGAGGCAACTGACAAAGCTACCAGAGCTGGTTATATCAACTCATGAGGCAACTGACAAAGCTACCAGAGCTGGTTTATCAACTCATGAGGCAACTGACAAAGCTACCAGAGCTGGTTATCAACTCATGAAGGCAACTGACAAAGCTACCAGAGCTGGTCTATCAACTCATGGAAGGCAACTGACAAAGCTACCAGAGCTGGTTTATCAACTCATGGAGGCAACTGACAAAGCTACCAGAGCTGGTTATTCAACTCATGAAGGCAACTGACAAAGCTACCAGAGCTGGTTATCAACTCATGGAGGCAACTGACAAAGCTACCAGAGCTGGTTATTCAACTCATGGAGGCAACTGACAAAGCTACCAGAGCTGGTTTTCAACTCATGAAGGCAACTGACAAAGCTACCAGAGCTGGTTTATCAACTCATTGAAGGCAACTGACAAAGCTACCAGAGCTGGTTTTCAACTCATGAGGCAACTGACAAAGCTACCAGAGCTGGTCTATCAACTCATGAAGGAACTGACAAAGCTACCAGAGCTGGTTATTCAACTCATGGAGCAACTGACAAAGCTACCAGAGCTGGTTATTCAACTCATGGAGGCAACTGACAAAGCTACCAGAGCTGGTTATTCAACTCATGGAGGCAACTGACAAAGCTACCAGAGCTGGTTATACAACTCATGAGGCAACTGACAAAGCTACCAGAGCTGGTCTATCAACTCATGAGGCAACTGACAAAGCTACCAGAGCTGGTTATTCAACTCATGAGGCAACTGACAAAGCTACCAGAGCTGGTTATTCAACTCATGAGGCAACTGACAAAGCTACCAGAGCTGGTTTATCAACTCATGAAGGCAACTGACAAAGCTACCAGAGCTGGTTTATCAACTCATGAGGCAACTGACAAAGCTACCAGAGCTGGTTATCAACTCATGAGGCAACTGACAAAGCTACCAGAGCTGGTTATCAACTCATGGAGGCAACTGACAAAGCTACCAGAGCTGGTCTATCAACTCATGAGGCAACTGACAAAGCTACCAGAGCTGGTTATTCAACTCATGGAGGCAACTGACAAAGCTACCAGAGCTGGTTTATCAACTCATGAGGCAACTGACAAAGCTACCAGAGCTGGTTATCAACTCATGAAGGCAACTGACAAAGCTACCAGAGCTGGTTATTCAACTCATTGGAGGCAACTGACAAAGCTACCAGAGCTGGTCTATCAACTCATGAAGGCAACTGACAAAGCTACCAGAGCTGGTTATTCAACTCATGGAGGCAACTGACAAAGCTACCAGAGCTGGTTATTCAACTCATGAGGCAACTGACAAAGCTACCAGAGCTGGTTATTCAACTCATGGAGGCAACTGACAAAGCTACCAGAGCTGGTCTATCAACTCATGGAGGCAACTGACAAATTACCAGAGCTGGTTATCAAACTCATGGAAGGCAACTGACAAAGCTACCAGAGCTGGTTATCAACTCATTGAGGCAACTGACAAAGCTACCAGAGCTGGTTATTCAACTCATGGAGGCAACTGACAAAGCTACCAGAGCTGGTTATCAACTCATGAAGGCAACTGACAAAGCTACCAGAGCTGGTTATTCAACTCATGGAGGCAACTGACAAAGCTACCAGAGCTGGTTATCAACTCATGAAGGCAACTGACAAAGCTACCAGAGCTGGTTTATCAACTCATGAAGGCAACTGACAAAGCTACCAGAGCTGGTTATTCAACTCATTGAGGCAACTGACAAAGCTACCAGAGCTGGTCTATCAACTCTGAAGGCAACTGACAAGCTACCAGAGCTGTTCAACTCATGAGGCAATGACAAGCTACCAGAGCTGGTTATCAACTCTGAAGGCAACTGACAAACTACAGAGCTGGTTTCAACTCATGAGGCAACTGACAAAGTACAGAGCTGGTTATTCAACTCATGAGGCAACTGACAAAGCTACCAGAGCTGTCTATCAACTCATGAAGGAACTGACAAAGCTACAGAGTGGTTATTCAACTCATGGAGGCAACTGACAAAGCTCAGAGCTGGTTATAACTCATGAGGCAACTGCAAAGCACCAGAGCTGGTTATTCAACTCATGAAGGCAACTGACAAAGCTACCAGAGTTGGTCTATCAATCATGAAGGCAGAAGCATAGGCGTCACTAGCTCTTATTGGTTTGTAAGGGGAACTGGGTGGGGTTAAGCGACTCTAAGTATGCGCACCAGTAGTGGTTTTACATATGGAGCGATATAAGCTTAAATTTATTTAAATGGTAATAATTCTATAGATGAAAAACAAACTTACTAACTTTAACTTATGGAAGGAATAAATCTAGGTTAACTTTAAAACTGTGATTGATCATTTATAAAGGGCAAACTTTCAATAGTTCTAAATAAGGAATACAAAACCAACTTGTTAAATGTGCTGACAATCCGCTTTATTAATCATTATATTATAAAGTTGAGGTCATTAACATGCATTGCAGCACAGAAAAGCACCAACTTATAAACTACAATCTAAAGACACACTCGTTCATTCATCATGTGAAGGGTAAACCCATTTCACCAATTTAATTTTTCAGCCATGCAGGAATCAAACTCAGACCACAACTCAGCAGACGACATGTAACGACTGTCTAAATCAACCAGCCTATCATGAACCAAAGCTGTTTAGCAATTTAGCACATTTGAGTGATTTTTTTACTATGGCTACCTATTATAAATTAAAAAAGCTCACGTACAATATCTACTTAAGTTAATTACAGTAGCCCCATGACTTCTTTGGTGCTGACTGACAGCTCACAGCTGACGGCTTTGAAAAGTTATCAGACTAAATTATGTATCCCTACGCCGAACCATATGATCTGCAAAAACATGTGCTTAGCAGCTGTCACTTCTGACAGTCAAAATTTAGGTATGTACCAAAATGTTTACTGTCAGAAGTCAGCTGTAAGCTGTCAGTCAGCACCAAAGAAGCCATGGAGCTTCTGTAGGTGTCCTAAGTCACTATAAAAATAACTTAAATAATCACACAAAGAAATTAATATTTATACCATTTTTTGGGCCTCTGCGGCTAACCCCGCCTTTCCCTAAAAATTCTATTATGACTTACCTTGATTGTATGCCGCCCTCTTCATTCCTCCTTTCCAGTTAATGTTCTCGTGCACCCCTGCACAAACCTGTTCACATACAGCATTATCAATATTACTTACACCACAACATTTAAACTCAGTCTATTTTCATATAAGGAAGTGTGTTTGGACTTAAAACATGACTTACTGAAAAGAAGGGTGGGGGGGAAGGACGAAAAGGACATTTTGGGTGGGAGGTCCAGATATACATACACAAACTTTTATTGGTTAAAGGTATAGCAACATTTTATAGTGTACTTCACCCTCTAGAAATAACTTTCTAATGTTTCAAAAGTTTACATAGAAAATATCTCATTAGAAAAATCTGACTCTATTTTTAGAAGTATGTCTCACTACTTGTTCGGGCTGTACACAGATATACTGGGATGAGGAAGGTTGAATTTAGAGGAATTGTTATTCTAACCTGTTAATTCTATTGCGAATGTGACGCCTTAGACCGTTTGGCCACCACTCTTCGACAAATATTATAAATAAGAGCTCTTCCACTGTGTAACAATCTGGAACATTCTTAGACCTGATGATGGATGACGTGTGGTCGTCAGAGACTAATGGTGATTATGTCATCCAAAAATAACAGGACCAGACCCACACAGATAAGGAATGCCAAACTTTACTAAAACTATAATATGTTACATCATCAGCTTGCTGATTAAACATCTTTCATAATATCAAATTTACTATCATTAACTTAAATATATACTCTTACAAATAATCTTCTCATAAATACATTGTTCTAGATAAGACACATGCATTTGTATGTTTAATAACTATGAAAATCTACAACACATTATCATTGTTGCTATATGTTTTAAAGTGTTATATGTTATTAATTTTAACTATCAACTTTATATGTTTGTCTTTTCTCCATCAAGTTTCTTGTCTTATTTTTGTACAATTTCGCTATTAAGAAACATTACATTTGTTAACATTAACCAATCTCGCTCTTAATAAATTCATCATTTATAAACTAAGAAATTACATACATAAGCTCACTTTTATATGGGATAGCTTTTCAATGAAATGTAGTTATGTTATATCAGAAAAAATGGCTTGTGCTTCAAAGCTATTTTCTGAGGGGGAATTTATCAAGGATTGTATACTGAGCACAGGACATTATGTACCCAGAAAAAAGGCATCCGTTTGTTATCCCTCGCTTGGCTTGCGACTTCAGGGGTAACTGGTTGAAGTATCGATGAAGTTTCATCTCTGGGTGACGTTGTGTTCAGACACGTTTGGGTAGGGGTAGGAAAAATGTCGGTGAGAGTGTCCCAGCAACGTTAGTTGCGGCGGAACAGAAGAATGTCCTGGCAACATGAGTTGCGGAGGCCGATAGTTTGATGGTCCTGGCAACGTAAGTCGCAGTGGGATGTAGAGTGATGGTCCCGGCAACGTGAGTCGCGGTGGGTGGGTAGGGTGATGGTCCCGGCAACGTGAGTCGCGGTGGGTGGGTAGGGTGATGGTCCCGGCAACGTGAGTCGCGGTGGGTGGGTAGGGTGATGGTCCCGGCAACGTGAGTCATGGTGGGTGGGTAGGGTGATGGTCCCGGCAACGTGAGTCATGGTGGGTGGGTAGGGTGATGGTCCCGGCAACGTGAGTCGCGGTGGGTGGGTAGGGTGATGGTCCCGGCAACGTGAGTCGCGGTGGGTGGGTAGAGTGATGGTCCCGGCAACGTGAGTCATGGTGGGTGGGTAGAGTGATGGTCCCGGCAACGTGAGTCATGGTGGGTGGGTAGGGTGATGGTCCCGGCAACGTGAGTCATGGTGGGTGGGTAGGGTGATGGTCCCGGCAACGTGAGTCATGGTGGGTGGGTAGGGTGATGGTCCCGGCAACGTGAGTCATGGTGGGTGGGTAGGGTGATGGTCCCGGCAACGTGAGACATGGTGGGTGGGTAGGGTGATGGTCCCGGCAACGTGAGTCGCGGTGGGTGGGTAGGGTGATGGTCCCGGCAACGTGAGTCATGGTGGGGAGGTAAGGTGATGGTCCCGGCAACGTGAGTTGTGGTGGGGGGTAGGGTGATGGTCCCGGCAACGTGAGTCATGGTGGGGAGGTAAGGTGATGGTCCCGGCAACGTGAGTTGTGGTGGGTGGTAAAGGAGCAAGATGATATTATATAATATTGCTCTTTCTGATTTTTGACAATTTATTTTTGCTCCTTCATAAAGGTGGCACACCCGGGTTGCCTAGCCACTCACCGACTGACCTCTGACCGAGGAACCACTATGTACCCTCTGCTGCTGCTTGGCCTTGTCCAATGGGAGAAAATGTGAGTTCTCATTGCCGTGTGATAACGTGATAGATAATGACTGCCAAGCGGGCCAATAGAAAGAAGAAATACTCATTGATGCTGAGTATATTGGGGAACTCGTCACGAACGGTTCAGAGAACATGAAGTGAGGAGTTGTCCAGGCAATAGAGAGGGTGTTTAGCTCGGTCTGTGCAAGATCGGAGGAAAGATACAAGGGCCGACTGAAGAGTGAGGCACAAATTTTTTTTAGCATTAGCTTATCTGGAATAATGTTTCTCAATGAATTGAAGATTTAACAGACAATATTCACAATCAGTTATGGGAGAAATCAAAAGGGTTTGTAGCATTTTCAATTGCTATTGATGAGAGCACCAATATATGTTATGTAGCTCAGTTAGCTATTTACATTTGGGGTGTGGATGAGGATTTTAATGTAACTGGGGTATTGTTAGACTTGGTGGCCATGAAGAATACAACAGGAAGTGATATATTTCTTAGTGTGGAAACAAGCCTTAATGACTTGGGTGTGGATGGGACAAAGCTTTTCAGTGTGGCAACAGATGACGCTCCTGCAATGGTTGGGTTTAAATATGTTTTAGTGCAGGATTAAAATTGAAGCTCATTGCTTTACCATATTTTAATTACCATTCAGGAGTGTGCACTGCATTACTCGTCAAGAATCTCTCTGTGCAAAAAAAAAAATATATATATATATATGGCACGTTACAGATGTGGTAGCTAAAAGTGTTAACTGGATCCGATCCACATTGAATAATAGGCGATTCATTGAGCTACTTAGTGAGCTCGAGTCTCAGTACGGTGGTCTATTGTACCACACTGAGTTGAGATGGCTCAGTCGAGGTGCAGTCCTCCAGCGATTTTTTAATTTGCTGGAAAAGATACATTTATGAGTTCAAAGGGCAGAGCTGTGTCAGAACTTAAAGATTTAATTTTGATCATGGAGCTTGCATTTCTTGTTGACACTACAACTCATCTTAACACCTTAAATATAAAATTACAAGGATGAGATCAAGTTGTTACCAAAAGTATGACTTGATTCAATCATTTTTATTGAAACTTCATCTGTGGGAAGGTCACCTGGCAGCAAACAACATGGCTCATTTTCCTACTTTGAAATCAGTGTCTGGCAAATAGCAGTTATGGAGCAAATCATTTTGCTAAAAAATGAATTTTATGATAAGTTTTCTGAGTTTGGTAATTTTGAATCAGACTTTCACTTATTCAGTGCGCCTTTCACCATTCCAGTGGAAAGTGTGACGGAAGAATTTCAGATCGAACTAATAGACCTACAGTGTAATTCTGATTTGAAATCTAAATTTAACGATGTTGAAGTACCAGAATACCTTACATATTTTAGAAATGACTATCCAAAATTAAAGAGCCATTGCTCTGGATTACTATCAATGTTCGGGAGTACTTATGTATGTGAGCAATTATTTTCAACGATAAATTAAACAAAAAAATTATATAAATAGATTGAAAGATGAGCGAATGAACGCAACATTAAAATTAATATCGTTGAAGAAATTGATACCGGACATAGATCACTTGGTTACACAGAAAATATGACAAATTTCGGGAGTAAAAAAATGGTGCCAAGTGAATGAACGTTTGTGAGCGATTAACATTCAATTTTAGTGTGTAATATAATTTTGAATAACAAAAAACACTAATAACTATCTCAAACAGCGCTATACTTTTCCATCTTGTGAAAATATTTTGTTGTGTAAGTTTTTATTAAAAAAATATATAAAAAACTGATTGGGGAATATCGCTGGACCCAACAAACACCTGGAAAAATATAAGTTTTAAAATATTTCATTTGTGAATTTAATTTTTTTTAATGTAATTCACTAGCATTAAATATTTTGTAATAATGTATGTACACGTATCGGCAGAATCATAGTTTAAATGTGAGTCAACTATGATCCTGTTCTCTGGTGATGGAAGATTGGGCGTCTAATTCCAGCCGCATGCATTAGTTTTTTCTCTTATCTGGTTTCACACTCTCCCTCCACGCAAATTCAAATACATTTACTTTTAATTCAACTTTATAATCCCTTCACCATTAGAGTTATGAATTGCTCATTATTTTACTATGAAATAAAATGACGCAAACAGCTCTGGCCTGTGACATGCCTCGGTTTTGTGAATCTGGCCCTTGAACTAATTTGAGTTTGAGACCACTGCCCTAGAGTATTAAGTCCCCTTACTCCTCCCTAGAAAGAAAACAATGCATTAGGTACTAGCAAAATGAACCATCCTTTACCTTAGAGTATTGTAACCACTTTCAACTTTTAACCAATTTGTTGAAATTTGAGATTATGTCCACGCACAGGAAATGAATAAGATGATTCAAGCATCCATTGGATTTGGTGCAAATATCCTGGATCTGGGCATTATTCCCGGAAATACGATGAATTTGCAGATTAAATTAGGATTTTGTGTTCGTCTGTTAGACAAAGTCGTGTGCTGGAAGTCATTATGCTCAGAAAGTGCACGATAAAACCCCCCAATAAAAAATATATATAAAGAGAATTGGTGCTGTTTTTTGCCATGCCTGCCTCTGGCCTATAAACAGTGGACTGATTGGTTATTTTTAGTTCTTCCATGTAAGAGTTCTGGTATTAACTAATTTAATAAAGCTACTTTTAATTTGTTAGATAGATAGTAACATTTATTTATCTAGATACTATATATTAATATTTTAAACCATAATCTGTGATTGAATTTGTTAGTGTTGTTTTAGTGTGTGATTTTTCTTCCTCGTTAACAGTTCCTTAATAAACTAACTCAAGTATAACCAACTAACCCCCACCCCCTCCCCTCTGGTTATTTCACTGATTGTTTCACAAAACTTGTCACACTAATAAGTTGCTGTGTGTCCAGTCTAGTGTTCCGCGGCGACAAGGAGGACAATGTTGTGTTATGTACCAAGGATAGGACCTATGAAGTGAAGGAGGCTGAAACATCAAACTCACTGCTATTGATCCCAGACCTACTGTTTCTTCAGGAGGTATCTTCATGTCACCAAACTAACAGAGCTCTTCGTCACAACAAGGTGAGCACACAGTTCAACTTGATATCTATTGACACTTATTCATTCCTCTTCATAATTCCAATCATTACTCAAATTCTTTCACTGTTTCATATTCTCGTTCATCGAATATCCTAACCAACGATGTAAATAAATTAGAATGGAATGGTTTCAAGCGAAAAGTCGCAAATAGGCTGCGTGTGGAAGCTCATTCTTGAGATTGAGAGGGGTGAGACATAATCACACCTTTGTGTGTGTGTGTGTGTGTGTGCGCACATGCGTGTGGTATGTAATCGTTGTGTATTTTAGCTCTAGTTTTTTTAAAATACTTTTTGTGTGTTTATATATATATTATTTTGTTAAACGTCAGTTTAATTGTACTGGTTAAGTGTAAGAAAAGGCAGTAGCCTTAACTTCGCCATTAAAGTCTATTATTTTTATTATTATTATATTATTATTATTATTATTATTATTATATTATTATTATCATCGTGTTTATAACAATTCGTAACACTCATTACCTTAGATATATATAAATGTTTCCATAATAATTAAATATTTGTATAAATGTGTCAATATTGACATAAAAATACATACATAAATACACACATACCTAATCCCACCAATCTCTTATGGGTTAGGAGAGAAAGTGTCATAGCTAAAAGTTCTTCGTACTTAATCCATCTTCACTAATTTTATCCACACTTCACCACCCAAGAGTGTGCAAGAGTTCTTCTATGTCCAATTCCCACTTTTGTGTAAAAGAGCATTGAAGTTTGACCATGTGTATAAAACCAATGTTACTAGATGACAACTCGAGTTTGTATCCTCGTTAAGTCATTATATATTAGTATCTATTTCACTGCAGGTGAACCATTTGCATTTAAATAGACGTAAATACCAAATATCTCAAATTTAATACTTTTGGAGATAGAACCCTTGCATTTTCGGGTGACGACTTCCCTATCCTTGCATACTTCCTTCACTTCAATAACATCCATACATTGAGTCCTACATGCTCTTTTATTCTTAAAACTCTTAATGTTTCTCCTTTTCGCACATGTATCTATAACACTTAGCCACATCCTACATGGCCTTTCCTTTCCTTTTGATCACTACTTTAATATATTTGCTTCGTCACTTGATCCACACTCATCCTCTCAACATTCCCGGACCAATGTAAAAACACATCTTTCACATTGACATTGTAGCATTTACTAAGCTACATGAGTTCTCAGATCATTTCTCTCCTAATATAATATCTATAAATAGTTCAAAACATATATACATTTCCTAAAATATATGATTTCAAAGAACTATAAATAAATAGACTTACCCCTCTGTTGCCACGAGTTACACCCCGGAACCATATTTTTACTTCTACCCCATGTTCAGCCACGGGAACATATATGCAGCCATTTCCTTCACAAGCGCATCTGTCACAGATTGCTCTTCATCCTTAACATTGGTTCAGTCATTTTTAAACATCCTACACCACCATCTTACATTTCCTCACTCATAATGTTTGGTCCATACACCTTATATGTTGACGATTAATCTCTGAAACACTCATGTTTTTTTGGATGAATAAAACTGATAACTGCGTGCACTTCTTAGCTGGCAGCATCATTGATAATAACGCTAATTTTAAATAACTCACTGCATTACTCGAACCGACAGTAGACAGTAAACAATGTGTCTGTTAGATATTTTGCAGAGTTACTTTGTACTATTGTCAATGGCAGTAATGCTAAATATAAACCACCCCTGTAATATTATGTTATAGTTAGTGTTAACTGATCTGCTAGTCTTGGGTATGTCCCTGTCCTGTCCGTGTCCTGTCGTGTCCTGTCCCTGTCCCTGTCCCTTCCTGTCCTGTCCTCAGCTATCTGACTTCCTGTTTGAATACTGAAAAATTAAAAACAGTACATGGGATTTCTTACACAGGAAAATAAACATTTATTTTCAATTTATTTACATTCTGTGTGTCAGTTCTTCTCGATTATCATGCTACACTATAGTAAATAAAATATATAGTACAACACAATCAGACAAACGTTCTCATATTGGGTATTATACCTTGAAAGAACATTTTCATATATAGGTTTATAGTAAACTATTTTTAAACAAATTTTACTTATTAAAACAAACACACCTTTTTGTTAATCGTATTGAACATGATTTGTATACAAATTTATGACAAATTTCTAATAATAAGTTATTTTTAAACTACCTTGAAATAATTTGTATTTTGTTGAATAAAAACATATGGTTTTAAACCATGAAACTTTTCCCCAGATACTCAATTTACATGAAATCTTCAAGATCAATTTCAAAAATTTCAAATTTTCTATGATTTGTCAAAATTTTATTTATTTAAAAAAAATACACATTAATGGTTATTGATTATTTAATATAGTCACCTTAGTACCAATTTTGAACAAAATGGATGTAGCTATTAAAAAATATAATTTTACTGATATCAGTCATCAGTAAAATAATATAAATAATTTTTTTTAGAAAAACAAATGTATTTAATAATCAATATTCAAATGTAAAAAACTTAACCCATTTTGAACCAAACCACTAAAGCCATTTTTAAATACATTCAAATTAAATTAATGTTACACTATCTTAAATGAATTTTCCCCTCAATACTATGATATAGTTTTTTCATCATGTAAAACACTCCTCATATATACATTTAAGTAAAATTGTTGACATTTTCAAAATATTTTGAATTTACAAAAATCACTCCTTAGTAAACAGCCCTTCAATGAATTCCTATTCAAAAACCAAGTATACAGTGTTATTTAGGAGATCAACCACTTCCTAGATATCTATTTTAACAAATCATCAAAGGCATTTTCATAATATTGAAATTAAAAAAAATTACTCACCCAAATAAAATACTCTTAATTGGAGGGATAAAGTCAAAATGAAAATAAGTCTTTAGGTACTGGCCTAATAACATCTTGATATTGAGTTATTTCTAAAATCAACTGTTTTGGGTTGGGAAAAACACAAAATGTTAGGATTCAGCGTAATATTGAGGCCGAAAATTTTACCGGTTACAATACTTTCTCTGATATGGGACAGTAAAAACAAAAAGATGTATACATTAAAAAAATGGCCAACAAGTTATTTTTAATTAATATGATGGTGGTAGTGAAATAAAAATAACATTAAATGTTTTTCATAATTTATAATTTGGTTTTAACTTTTTGTAATTAATGAATTAAAATATTAGTACAGTAGAGTCTCAGAAACTCAACCTAATGTGGACTGAGATGGTGTTGAGTTATTGAAAAGTTGAGTTTTACAAATGAATTTGCAGAAGATGCGTGTTTACTATGTCATGTTACTAAACATGTCTGTATATGTATTATTACTAGTACATACGTAAATTATACATACATGCAGTACAGTACTGTTCATATGATATTGTATTGATTCGAATAACACGTTACTGAATTGGAGAACTAACAAACACAGCACTTGTAAAAACACCACAGCACGACTGTTCCACTTGAGTTACACAAACAATGAGGTCATACAGTTGAATGACCTTGGATTGTGATGACTGGCGCCAACAACTGTGTGCACGTGCGCGTGTCAAGTTCACAGTGTGTCGAGTTTCCAAGACTCTACTGTATATACATTTTAATTTTAAAAAAATCCCGAAATAATAAAGCAACACACTCTAGTTGCTAACACAAACCTAACATGTATATGTGTACTTTTTTGCAGGTGGTTGGTGTCTTTTACAAATACTTTGAACTTCGGCCTTGTAAACCGAGGTTACAGAAGCTCAGGAGAATATTAGAAGAAAGCCATTATCGTGGTCCAGAACATGAAGAAGACTTGAAGCAATCTGGGATTAAAATCTACTCATTTGAGGACTTACTGGAGTGTGTTCAAGCCAGTGAGGAAGAATTGAGGGCAGGTCTATATGAGTCACTCGCTTGTGAGATTGGAGGTGCATGGAGGATCTTGGAGCATGAATACCATTTCCGTGTTCTTTCATACATCTTGAACTTGGTAGAAGGAAAACTCATGGCCCCTGAATAAAGTCAGCAGGAAAGAAACACTAAAGTTACTATCCAATTTAGTGTCACAAGATATTTTAGAACAGTGTTTTGACTGGTATACTGAACCCACTGGAAATTGGATTTTAATGGTACGTACTCACTAGTTCAAACCATGAATTTTAACTTAATGGATAAACATATATTCTATATTCGATATATCCAGATATAAATATGGATATTAATAAGCTATTTTAATTTTTTTAAATATACGAAAATATTTCAACTCTCTTATTCAAGCTTTTAAGTTGAGAACTTCTAGATGAACTCGATTACTTTTTCAAATAATCTTTGGGTGGCATGAATTTGTTAAACACTGGGACACATGCATGAGTAGCTGAAGGAGATAGTGCCTCTGAAAGACTGTCTTTAAAACATGTTTATGTTCATCTATTAGCTACTTAGCATAAATTAAGTGGGGTAGTAATATCTGGCCCTATTAGCAATTGGATTTACTACAAACATAATTTATTCTAAATTGCTGTTGTTTTAGATTAATAATAATGTTTTTGGTCTCGAGCCACGTGGAAGAAATAGTAACTTATACCGCTTTGGGTTTGGCTGAAACAGTCATCACCAAGTTATTTGATTGAGAATAGCCTCTGTGGTAAATGATAACAAGTTATTTGAATGAGAATAGCCTCTGTGGTGAATGGTAGCAAGTTTTTGAATGAGGATAGCCTCTGTGGTGAATGATAGCAAGTTATTTGAATGAGAATAGCTCTGTGTGGTGCAAGTTTTTGAATGAGAATAGTTGTGGTGAATGAGCAAGTTATTTGAATGAGAATAGCCTCTGTGGTGAATGGTAGCAAGTTATTTGAATGAGGATAGCCTCTGTGGTGAATGATACAAGTTATTTGAATGAGAATAGCCTCTGTGGTGAATGTAGCAAGTTTTTGAATGAGGATAGCTTGTGGTGATGATAGCAAGTTATTTGAATGAGAATAGCCTCTGTGGTGAATGATAGTACTAAGTGTCTTTGAATGAAGTTTGATAATAGCCTCTGTGGTGAATATACAAGTTATTTGAATGAGAATAGCCTCTGTGGTGAATGATAGCAAGTTGTTTGAATGAGAATAGCCTCGTGGTGAATGATACAAGTTATTTGAATGAGAATAGCCTCTGTGTGAACATACAAGTTGTTTGAATGAGGATAGCACTTGTGGTGATCAATACAAGTTATTTGAATGAGAATAGCCTCTGTGGTGAATGATACAAGTTTTTGAATGAGAATAGCCCTGTGGTGAATATACAAGTTTTTGAATGAGAGATAGCCTCTGTGGTGAATAATACCAAGTTTTTGAATGAGAATAGCTCTTGGTGAATGTACAAGTTATTTGAATGAGGATAGCCTCTGTGGTGAATGATAGCAAGTTATTTGAATGAGAATAGCCTCTGTGGTGAATGGTAGCAAGTTATTTGAATGAGGATAGCCTCTGTGGTGAATGGTAGCAAGTTATTTGAATGAGAATAGCCTCTGTGGTCAATGGTAGCAAGTTATTTGAATGAGGATAGCCTCTGTGGTGAATGATAGCAAGTTATTTGAATGAGAATAGCCTCTGTGTGAATGGTAGCAAGTTATTTGAATGAGGATAGCCTCTGTGGTGAATGGTAGCAAGTTATTTGAATGAGAATAGCCTCTGTGGTGAACAGTAGCAAGTTGTTTGAATGAGGATAAATGGTGTGGTGATCAATACAAGTTATTTGAATGAGAATAGCCTCTGTGGTGAATGATATTAAGTTATTTGATTGAGAATAGCCACTGTCTGGACAATACAAAGTTATTTGAATGAGGATAGCCACTATAGTGAACAATACCAAGTTGTTTGAATGAGGATAGGTGGCATGGTGAACAATACCAAGATGTTTGAATGAGAATAGCTACCATAGTGAACAATACCAATGTGTTTGAAGGAGGATAGCCACTATAGTGAACAATACCAAGTTTTTTAATAAGAATAGCCGCTGTGGTGAACAATACCAAGTTGTTTGAATGAGAATAACCACTGTCGTGAATGGTATTAATTTATTTGAATGAGGATAAACACTGTGGTGAACAATACCAAGTTTTTTTAATAAGAATAGCCGCTGTGGTGAACAATACCAATTGTTTGAATGAGAATAACCACTGTCGTGAATGGTATTATTATTTGAATGAGGATAAACACTGTGGTGAACAATACCAAGTTTTTTTAATAAGATTAGCCGCTGTGGTGAACAATACAAGTTTTTTTAATAAGAATAGCACTGGGTGAACAATACAATTTGTTTGAATGAGGATAGTCGTCTGAATTGTGAACTTTTGAATTAAAGCATCAAACTTAGTACATAGTTACTAGGTGTGTTTTGAAATAGGGCCCCACTATCCACTATTTTGGTTTAAAATATCTGCTCATATGTGTGTGTCTAAAAGTTGTTATTTTACATTACCCTTTGAATAGGCATTTTAGTAAATATTAAAAAAATAAAAAGTGTGGATCTACACATTTTGTCTATTTACCTTTTTACTTTAGCTTGATACCTCAGAGAAAAAGTATTGTGATAGTAAAATGATACTCGACCTCGAGATTTTGATAAATGTTGAAGTTTCATGACCCCCTGAAATCAAAAAGTAGTTTTCCCAATTCTGTTTGTTTGTACCTCAGACTAGAGCCGAAACTATTTTACCAATGGATCTAGGACTTGGAATCTTTAGTATTTATAAAGTCCTCCTCCGCGGGGCTTTATGAATTAGATATCTAACCCCAAAATTAAGTATACTGGAGAGCAAAAAAAGAAAAATATATTTTCTCCTAATTCGTTTTAACAATTTTAATTAAATTTTATATCTAGACACTATCGTTATGAACAAGATGGCATTTCTAATTTTTTCATGAAAATTATTTTTAGGGTACTTTACATAAGGTAAATTTTACAATTTTCATAATTACTCCCCAACTATTTGAGATACAAAATAATTAATTGTAAAGTTATATTACTATTAAAGATAAAAATATTTTATTTGAAGTAAATTTTTATAAAACCAATTGTTTCTTAGCTATATGCAAATACATACTTTTTAATTCAGATCTTTGGAAATGAATTTGATTTTTATTATCTATGGTTAACACAGATATATATATATATATATATATATATATATATATTTTTGTAACATTGTTCCTAGTTCCTAGTGCCATAGAGTAAGTAACAGCATATATTATTTAATTTATGGTTTTTGGTGTAATGTTTCTACAACACTGTATAGACCTATTATTTCGTTTCACAAATCTTGCGAGTTTTTAGCAAATGTCTGTTTAAGATAACAGTAGGAAAGAGCTAGTATGGTGCACCGTACCATTTATGTCAATTAAATGAATATACATGTATAATTAAAACATAAATAATATGTTTAGAAAATTGTTAAACACGTGTATGTGGAGTCTCAGTAAATATGGGAGAACAGTAATGTGTTGTTAGCGTCCTGGACAACTTACAAGTGCACAGAGTTCAAGTATATCTGGATAGATAAATCACTTAGTTGATATTTGCCCTATACTCTTTCGTGGGATGTATTTACACCCACCTTAACCTTCTACACTCTCAGTGGGTTTCCCCTATAATGGGTAGATAGGCTGCTTATTTATTATTATTATTATTATTATTTAGCACCGCGTCTTACTACCTGTTAGGCTTATACGCTTAAGTACTAATTACGCTAATGGATTAGGAATTGGGAAGGTTGAATTAAAGGAAGTGAACCCGCATTTGCGTGGAGGGAGAGTGGAAAACCATTTAGGAAAAACCACCCCAGTTCACCCGACCGAGATTCGAACCTCGATCTCCCCGTCCTCAGCAGTCGGGCTCAACACGACAAGCGCGTTAGCCAACTACGCCACCGAGGCGGGTTTCACTTTATTATATTATATATATATTAAAATATACTACATTTCATATTTGTTGATGATACACAATAGCAAATTTTGTGTATGAGGGTAATAAAATATAATATAAATATATTATATAGTGTTTTTGATATTGTTACAGTATGTTACACATATTATGCTAAACACATGAATATAATGATTTTAGTCACATTATAATTCTTGTTACTTACAATATAACAATATTGTTTTTTGACAATCTCCCTGGTTTTCACAAATTGCCTAGGGTAAAGTAGCTTGGTCCTAAAGTAGTTCCACCAATGACTTTCTTTTTTTTGGCCATGGAAGAATCATATTTTTAATTTTAGACAGCTCCCTACAGTTTCATGCTTGATAAGCATAAAGCAGAGCTTTGTTGATAAAGAACAATTTTGATGATCTATTAAACGAGATTTTATGATAAATAGTTTTTTTGACATTCGTTTATTGTTGGATGTGATGAGGTTTTGCCATAAAGAAGTACAACAAACATCTGTAATGTATTCTTTCCTGTATCTATGTTTACTGGAGTCTTTAACAAAGCTTGACACATAAGTATGAATTGTGGTAAACTGTTTGTTTCCCAAGTTGATTTATTCCCATATGTTGTCAGCACCTGCAAACACACATGAAAATGACAATGCTTTTGGCTTTCTTCCCACAAAAAAAAGTGGGCAGGAATATACTGGAATGTTTTGCCTGTCCCAAAAGCTCTTAATAGTTTTTCCAGTTGCATTTCTTCATAAAATGCTAGTGCTTGTGTAACAACATCTGTGTCATGATAATTACACTTGTGTATTCTTGTTTGGATCCATCAGGCTGTCAGTATGGTTGGAGATCTGAGTGTTGACATGATGTCACCTCCAATTGTGGCAATCACCTCCTCTCTTCCTGCTGATCTGCTCACTGAGGACCTCTGATGTGATAATAACACTTTCCAGTTATTAGTAATTGGAGTGTTTGCAGGCACTTGGAGTTGTATTCCTGATCTACAAGTAATCCTTGTTTTGGACTTAGGCCTGCCTATCTTATTGATATTCGTTGAACACAACGTCCATTCTCGAAGAAGTATTCTGGCAAACTTCTCACCATAGTCTTGCAAGATCTTAGCTTCTCCAAGATTTATTATGTGGACCATTGCTAGTCCATCAATAACCACAGCAGACACTTGAGACTTTTCCTCATCGCATCGTTCATAGAGTTTATTAAAACACTAAGAAAAACCTCAAATCAGACCACCTTCAGTTTCCCATTGCATTAAGCATAGTTATGGTGGGAAGATCTGATTCTCATGCATAAAGAATGTTTCCGTGTTTGAGCCTCTGATCTGACATCCAATCTAGAATTTCACAAGAGACTTACATCACTCTTTGCCGGTTTCAAAACCACTTCAGTCTTTTTATATATATCATTAATTTAATCAGAACCCATCTAGCTATTGAATATAGATACTGTAGCGTTTATAAAAAGCTACAAGTACAAGATTAAAACTATAAAACTGGACACTATAGTTTCAAGTGATATCCTAACACACCAACAATAGTAATGGATAAAGTCCCCAAGGCCCCATTCATCTGAGTGTATGTCCCTAGCTGGCCTCCCCCATGGACACAACTGGTCACCGCGAACATGTTTCTGGCTTGAGAAGGTTGTGTGAGCAAATAAGACTATTCTGGAATCTCCCCGACACTGCTCGCCGCATACTCCTCGTCCACTTACCCCTTCTCTCTCTCTCTCTCCTTTGTTTCTGTGTTTTCTCTTGTATGTATAACCCCTCCTTCCCTCCACTCTGAGCAACTAAGATCAAATAAATACTGGTAGGAGAACGGCGATAAAGAACTCTTGACAGAACAGCAATCTGGGACACATCTGCGTGTTCTAAATAATGTAAGCTCTAAATTAGCTTTTAGCCTTTATATGTCTAAATTTATTTTTGGCTTAGATATCATATTTTATATTAAGACTTCAAATTATGAAGTTCATTAACTTTGGAAAAACCTTTAATATCCCTAATCCCTTTTAACTTGCAAAATATTTAATATGCTCTTTGAATCTGGAAGACATTATACTTTTATAAGTCCATCTTTCTTTTATATATTATGTAATGTTTTGATAATATATTTGTAATTTAAAGTCCTTTTGACTTATGCAATATTTAATATTTTCCAATCATGAATCCCTTTAGACTTTGGAACTTTGCGAGATGTTTGACTGTTGGAGTCCTTTTGACTTGTAATATAATTATTATGTGTAATGTTCACTAGTGGGTAATTTGTAAAAAAAAGCCTTGTTGGCGTGGGAGATTTATGATACACAAATCGTGGGCTTGTTAAAAAATGAGAAGTAGGTTATATGATTGTGACGTTTATCTTTAAAGTCCTTAGACTTATGTAATATGTAAAATGTGTAAACTTTAGAGTCCATCAAACTTAAGACGTTTATCTTTAAAGTTCTTAGACTTGTGAATCATTTAATATCGTCAAATGTTGATATCCTTCAGATTGTGGATATATTTTAAAGGTTTAATGGTGGGAGTCCCCTTTGCCTCGTATAATACTGAATTGGTTAAAATTGCTAAGTCCCTTTTTGACTTGGGCAATGTTTTTGAGATACATGTATTTAGCGCTTGAAGCCTTGTAGATTTGTATATATTGGATTCTTTAAAATGTTCAAAGTCCTTGTGACTCTAAAAATATTTATTAAGTTTAGGTCCATACTTGTCTTGAGCATGAGAAAATATGCAATTAAATATTCTAAATTTTGTTAATTCCTGGAACTTACATTTTGACATATGCGAAACTAATAATGTTGAATATAATCAAAATCCTTCTGTATAATATCTCTAAGAGTCCTTTTATATAATTATTTATATATTATCTAATTATAATAATTCATGACTTACCTTTGCATCAATTTATCTTTTAGTACCATATTAAGGTGAATTTATAATGGGGCTACAAGGGAATTATTTTAACCAGAGAGATAAATTAATTAGAATAACAATAATAGATTTATTATAACAGAAAAATAAAAGATATGTTGATTACAATAGATATACAAAAACATAAGATAGAAGTTCCAAGTTAATACTGTCTTGTTGGACATGGGCAAGATCAAATGCAGTAGGCTTGAAGAGCAATGTTCAATAACAAAACAGCTGGACTGACCCAGGCTACGGTCAGGTGATTCTAAAAGAAAAACAGTGAGGTAATTATAAACAAACGTTAACTGGAAATCATATACATATAGTATTATTAACACATTTATAATTTAAACTAGCTTGCTTGATTGGGACTTAAGAAAACTCTTTAAGAGACATAGTATAATGAATAGCAATAGAAAGGTTAGTTGATTACATTGGTAGATGGCTAACATACAAGTGTCTACACACAATAGTACTATGGCCGGTCCTTTCTCTATTGGTACTGTCAGAGCATTCAATGTACATGTATTTACTGCCCCACTCCTGGGGCACAACACTAATATAATTCATACAATACTAATACTCAGTCAATAGGTGCCAAAAAACGGGCAAAGAGAAAAAAAGGTATTATCTGCGCGGACCCCATATAGAAACAAGTGGAGTTTCGTGCTTTACGCACCCAAGCTAATACCACACGCGAAGAGTGGCAACAATAGTAATTGAATACATTGAATACATTAACCCAACAAGGTCCTAGAAAAAGGATAGACAACCTGGTTGTAGCCATAAAAACAAGTGTGAAGCCTTAAGGACTAAAAAGAGAAATATAGTGCTCGTTGAGAATAGCAACCATTTGGACTAAGTCCTCATTACATCTGTAGCTCAAGGCTCTATATAGAAACTATATCATATGGATATAGGAAAAACACGGCTTCTTGGACCAATATAACCAGTCTGAGGACTTGAGCAACACTAGAGTTGCTGTGACAACATCAACAGAGCTGTAATAATACAAAATAAAAATCTAGTCATTCTGACTGAAACAAATCAAAATAAACATAATAGACTGTACTAAGTCTAAAGGACACAATTCTGATAAACAAAAAGTCAGAAGGACTTAATAAACATTTTCTAGTCTTTAAACTAGACCCATAAGTCAGATGGACTTATTAATGTTGCCTCTATACTTAGAAAATCAGAGAGGATTCTCCTTGGTGGCGCGGAGGTGAAAACCATGCCCAATACTCCATGGCCACCGGTTCCTTCGTAGAGTAAGCTAGCAGAGGTTCCTTCTTCGACGATACGATGTGATAAAATACCATGACGTGAATCGAGAGTCACTTATTTTATACCCTTTCTCTGACTAGAACGGAACAAAAAAGAAAGAAATAGAAAAAGTCGTAAAACACAGGTGGTAATAGGAGGGACTGGAGCTTGAGGGGTGAGGTAAAGGAGAGGTTCGAAGAATTGCCACCACAACAGTGGCGCTCGAGGGTTGTGGAGCGAGCCTAACTTAGTTGAGTTATTTTTCATGTCAGATGTTGTAGCGAGCGGATGTGTTTGGAAACACCCTGTCGCCATACTTGTTGAATATTTTCCCAGAAGGCATGTTGGCGTTATCCGATCCCATCCAGTCACGGTGAGTAAGTCTTGAAGCATATTATTCCTGAATGTATTAGCTTTATTATCTTCTTTGGATTCCACTATTGTAAGTTTAGTATTTTTATGCAGATTTGTATTATTAAAATGACTTGTAGTATTTTCTATTGGAAGCACTTTGATCATATCCGAGTCCATCCAGTCGCTAAAAGTAGGTTTTGAAGGATATTATTATTAAATATCTCAAATCTAATTCTCTTCTTTGGATTTTGCCAATATAATTATTATAATTTCGTATTTTTACTTAGCCTAATTGTGTAGGTGTCAACGTTACATGATTGACACACTACACCTTTTGTTTATAAATAAACATTGCATTTAACTAACTTCTGATGTTTCTCTCCACTTATTAACTAAGTTTTAAGTTTACTGAATAGGAAATATCCTTGATTTCTGGTCTGTTGGTTCGCTTTTTGCCTGGCACGATAATTGCTGAGTGGGTTTTGAGGAAACAGAAGCAAATATATTAGAGTATGATATATTTCTTTTATTGTCCTATCGGCTTACTCTGCTTTTATTCATTTTCTTTAATACTCTTAATAGTTGTATGCCCACTTTTGTCCAGGAGAACTAAGGAAGGTCTTACAATACCTTTTGTTATATTTCCATACTGGTTGGCTATTAAATTATCACAACTTGACACACTTTTAAAGATCATTTATTTCTCCCAACTGAACTATCTGACTCCACACCTAGTCCACATACGACTCAACTTGGTGGGATGATTTAACATATTGTCATCATTGCCAACATTACTTTATTTAAAGTACCATACAATGCTACACTTATATAATAATATATTATTACTAGGGACATGCCAAATTTGCACTTGTGATAAAACAAATTTTTACATTACTTTTATCGTTTTCACATGAATAACATGAATTTAAGCTTTTTTTCTAAATAAACCCAATTGTCTTGTTATTTGGAAAATATCACATCATGCAATATAATTTTCAGTGCGGTAAAACTGGTGATAGCACTATACCAGGGCTGCCGTTTATATGAATAGTATCTGTTTTTACTTATTTTATAGATTTAAAATGGATCACAGGAAAAATGAATGTTTTTAGGACATTTAAGCTTTTTTTATTTGAGGTTATCATTAAAAATCACAATTTCTTCTTTTACACATTACATTACCTAAATTTCAATAGATCGTTTCTTTGTTTACAGCTTTTAAAAGATTTCACTCTAGGTCCAAGCAAGGACATTAATATATATATATATATATATATATTATATATATTATATATATTTATAATATTATAATGTATGTGTGTGTGTGTGTGTTCTGTCTGCATGTGTGTTATGCGCCTTGTTGCAGGCGGTCATGTTTGGTCTGCTATGACACATGTAATATGAACGAAAAATTTAAATAGTTTAATCCTAGTTTTTTTTATGACTATTCATTTGACTGTATTTGTGTAAATAATAACATCGCTTTCAATTTATAATATCATCGCTTTTTGAAAATAATATTACCACGTTTCCACTAAAAATAACCCCACCTTTTGCATGTTTCTAATTATTACTTATAATAAAAAACACCTTTCTTGTATCGGGGACACAGGACAGGGATAATGTTTAAAAATCTAGTATATCAAAACAATTTAAGAAAAGTGGTTTTATAGTTTTTCATTTCAAAACAACCCAAAAAATAGTTATTCCCAGCTGGTACAGTAAGCTCTTGCCAGGGTTTTATACACAAAAGATTTCTAAAACACAGAATTTCCAAATGTAATTTTTATTTCAAACATGATTTTCTAAAATGCGCATTTCAAAAGGTTTAGCTAATAATCAATTTTTTGGCCACCATTTTGAATCAAGATGGCACACAGTTGGACCCTACCTCAAACATGTACTAGTATTTATGAGCCAGATTTCATCCTTTTATCCAGAGCTACACAATTGTAGGAAAATTTATGAGCTATCTGAAACAAAGCTAATCTTATCTCTGATTGGCTCAACATTACTGATGGGAAAGTCTTTTACTGCTTGAAATTGACAATTTTTAGTACAATAGGCTTATTGTGATCACAGATAAGATTATCAATTGGTTACTGTTATCAGTTTCTTGTAGACTCGACCATTTGTATGCCTAAACATATGAAGTTCTTCATATTTTGTAATCAACGCTTCAGTTATTGTTATCATTTTTTGGTAATTTAGGGCCACCAACATAAACATTTATAAACGTTAGAATTAGAAAACCTGTTTAATATCTGTTAGTGTTTAATGTTTTCTTATTACTGTGTGTAGTGTCTCCATATACGCATAAAACATCTTTTTCTTTTAAAGAAATGACATAAATAGTCAGATGACTCCCACTATAAGACATAGTTATATTCTCGTTTAAAAGGGACTCAAAGGTCTCGAGTTTCATAAGTAATGGACGTAATATCACCAATATCTCCCCATTTTAAATTACTTCAATTAACAACAATATAAACAATACTTAGCAAAGTAGTAAATATATGTATATTAATTTGCCCTGTCTAATGGACATCATAGTATTAACATAATAAAAATAGCACCAAATGAATATATTTAAATTTAATTTCTTAAATTTTTGTCAAACCTACATGACTTCATAATATCAATGATTTGAACAAGTGAATACATTTTAAATTTAAATGTCTTAGATGTTCCCAAAACCAGACAATTGTATTATAGAATCTAAGCTCAAAAATAATAATAAAAAGAATTATTCACCAAAAGGTTTTGAAGTAAAATCCATGATAAATAGCGAAAAGAAATTTTGCATTATAATGTCTGAAAAATTATTTTGAAGCTTACATTTTATATTTAACACCTAGATGTGTCCCGATGGTTATCCCGCCTAAAGTGGCTTGACTACTGGCAGTATTTATTTGCTAATTTACCAAACCCTTCCTTCACCTCTGACAAGACATCTTGTGAATGTGGGGAATGCCAGGCCTCCACCGTGGTTCGGATTCCACGTTAAACTGTAGGTCCTTCATTTCATCTCACAATCACCCTACCATTACACATTAGCGTAAGTGCGTATAACCCGGACGGGTAGTAAGACGCGGTGCTAATAATAATATAATAATAATAATAATAATAATATTTTGCTAATCTGTGGCTCAAAAAAGGGGGGGGGGGATTGTAGGGGTCACACATAAGAGATGGATAGACAACAAACGAGAGGGAAGGGAGGATAGTAGTGTATGGGAAACATGTGATGAGCAGCATCTGGACTATTCCAGAACAGTTATTTTTATGGCTCGCACAACATTTTAACGTTGTAGATGTCACACATTTTTCTTCCCAGCATCCTCGGTGAATATCTGAAGTTGATGTGCCTCTTGGCCTCGCGCCTCCAGTTTAATCAACAAGTGGGATGGTCAGTCGTTACTGGGGGAGAAGGAGAGCTCGGGACATACACAGAAGAAAATGGGGCTTTCAATATCACTTTTGTAGTTGTGTTGGGATACAACTTGAACCAATATAGTGTCCAGCATTTTCTTGATTTAGAATGTTGTAGCTTTTATAAATGCTACAAAATCGACATCTGGCTTAGTAATGTTCAACAACAAAATGCTCACGTTAATGGCCTGTTAATGTGACAGAAAACTGAAGAGTTGGCTAATAAAATGGGAAAGCAAGATTTCCAAGCTATTGATGTTTGGTTCCAGCATTGGAAAAATCGGGAAAACATCTCATACAAATGCGTACATAGTGAACAAAAAGACGCAGCTGCTTGCAAAGCACAAAATTGGGTTCAAAATGAATGGCCAAACATTTGTTTAGGATTCTTGCCATGTGACATCTACAACGCGGATGAAACTGGCTTTTAGCCTCTATTATCACGCTCTGCCAAAGCACACATACTTGTTTAAAAATGATAATGCTAAGAATATAAGACATCAAACAAATGACTAATGACTAACCGTTTTATGCTGCAAAAGCATGGCCAGAGAAAAAGATCTTGTCGCAATAGAAAAAAAAAATCGCAATGTTTCAAAAGAGTTAAAAAAAAAATTGCCTGTAGATTATTTTGCGAACAGTATGCCTGGATAGTACGTCTGGTACATAGCAAATAAAGCCAAAAAGCTGCACTTTTTGATTGGAATATGCCACTTTCTGTAGTCATATGTAATGGGAAAAGAGGCCTTTTCAGATAGGGAGCCACTTGAAAATCCGTGCAGGACACCAAAATGGCGGCCATTTATAGCCGCCATTTTAGTGTTCTTAATTCCATGGTATCTCAGCTTCTAATATTCTGATTTAAATTTTTTATTTTTTTTTGTTTGAAAGCTCTTGCAAGGAAGAAACTAATTGGTTATTGTATATTTATCTCTAAGCTTTAATAGGTGATACAAAAAGAAAGAGCATTATTTTTTCTTTCCATTGATACCAAGAAAATCTGTTTTAATAAACTCCTTCTTGAGAAATTACTGGTCAAATGAAACTAGACTTTGGTTTTTAATATTTCGTTTACTTTACTATTACAATAAGATAGTAACATAATGTTTACAAAATGTTTGTATAATAGGAATGCTCCTGCAAATTAACTTCTTCTTAGCAGCTTAAACGTCTCTAAATCAAGTTATCCTCTACCTCATCTTCCGAATCAAATCAGGAACAAAGTAATTATTTTCATATAAACTCTTAAAAAGTTAATAAGTAAAGAAAAGTATTTTTGACGCCTGGTATTTGAAAAAGAGTCTACATACAGAAGACGCTGGATGCAAAAATAAATATAATGATCTTGAAAGTGATGGAATTATTGAAATTTAGAAATTCTTAACTAAGAACATGGCTTTTATTGCCGCATTTTTGACCTCCAGTGTAGTTCGTGCAAAGCAGCGTGCATGGAACCTTAGCCTTTGAACAGGAGCATTGTGTACGACATTCAGAGCAACTGCACTTAACCAATTCTCTACAAGCTGCCCAAATAGAGGGCAGAGAAGACTAGACCGACACCCACTCCCCTGCAGCTCTGGTCCATCCTAATCCTTCTGGTCCTGGAACGTTGTCTATCACTGAGCAGGCACAACCCCAGACTTGTCCTGGCTGGTATGCTGAATGGAGACAATGCTGCCTTAATGCCTCTTTATTTTGGGGACAAGCTTGATAGACTGCGACTTTTTGAAGTAAAGATAAGCTTTCTAACATGATTGACTGAGAAGTCTTCTCCATCTTTTAGTAAAGTAAAACAGTAAACTTCTCCAGAACTTGAAATGTCTCGTCAGAAATAGACTCTTTTGGTAGTGATATAGCTTGGAAGGCTTCCGTAGCTTCGGGAAAATTTGATTTCCAGACTTTCCAGCAGTCTTTTCCCTTTCATGGCAAATGATGAAGTTACATCTGATCCTGTAAATGCATGGAATCCTCTCAAGGCAGTAGCTTTATCTTCACTATACTTTAAACATGGCATTAATGCTCATATACCTCTGAGACCTCCCAACTCCAAAGAGAATCCACATCTTCTGAAGACCAGTAACTTTGAGAATGGGGGGAAAAGAGATTGCCAGAACAACTACATCAGTATCTACTGTGCAAATAAGGATATTTTTTGCCCCATGCTCAACACTATCTTTAGCATGTAGGGAAATTCTGCTATCTGCTTCTTCCTTTTGTCTGTATTTGACTCTATCAATCAAAGTTTTTCCCAATTGAGATGAACGAATGATTCCATCAATCTCAGTAATGATGTGAACCCAATCAAACTTCAAAAGTGAATGCTCTCCAAGTATCTTGAAAAGTTCAGTCTTCTACGCAGCAAGAAGTTATTCCAATTGTGTAAAAATTTCCTTGTGATACTGCGACAACAAAGCCTCTCTTCTCTCAAAAATTTCTTCAGGCAAGTTTTTGAGTAAGTATCCCAAGAAATGTGTATTCTTTTTGCATGAAACCTCTCAGAATCATACAAAATTCTGTGTTTGAATCTGTATCACAGTATTCTCCAAATGTCCGTGATGTTTTGGGTGGAAGAGCATGTACTAGTGCAGCTCCATCATAAATTATTGTGTCGCAGAATCCTTCAAACTGTACCGGATCATTGGTTTCTTCCAGGATTTTAAGTAGCTGCGATTTCTGACCTGATCGTAGAACACCATTTGAGGAAAGAGAGGTGGGGCGCTGGTGTTTTCATGTTCAAAACACTTGTTCAGATCTAATTCTCTGATTTGACTTACAATGAAAGCCCTAGAGAAAAGCTCAACATCATTTCTCAAGTCAGAAATCATCGGGGGAAGATTTTTTATTCTTTTTTGCAAATCCAAAGAACTTGGTCCCATTTTTCTGCAATGGAGCAAACACACTCACTTTTGCTTCCTTACTCAAACATTCTTTCACATAGTTTCTGTACAGTTGTAACTCTTTTTCTTCAACACCTAATAGAGCTTTAACTCGCTCTGTATCCATTATAACACACCACACCACAAGATCACAGGAGTTTAGCTGAAAAGGATTTCTGAATTCAAGAAAGCTTCCTTTTAATGCATGTTTTTGGTCTTGAAACTTGTTCTGGTAAGCAGTATATTGTTCATGGTGAACAATCCTCTCAGTGCTGTTTGTTTTGCTCGTTGACTCAAACTCATCCAGAATGCTGACTAATTGTGGCCCAGCCGGCATCCACCTTCTTAACATGGCTGGATCTTACAACAGACCAACAGCACCACCATTTCCCTTTATGACAGCATTGTTTTGTTCATGATCCTGATCCACAGCGAGTGCAGAAAAGGGATTTTTTGTTTTGTGGATAACAAACTGGCCGTTGCTAAAGTACTCATGTACACTGGGTGCTGTGTCTTTTAGTTCTTGTAAGTCTTATGTGGATTGGCAACCAACGAGCATAGTGGAGATGATCCATCAGGAAAAACCAAGGTGCTAGTTTCTTCAATATTTGGGTGAACAGTTCATAGTTACCATCCCTGATCGACCGAACAAAAGATAAGACAAGTATCTCCAAGTTTAACACTAAAAACTAGAATCGAAATGTTGGAGAGTTTGAACGTTTTTCTTCAATCCATTCTTCAAATGATACTTTTGGGTCTTCTAGTGTAAATGCATCTTTGAGCAGACTGTATAAAACAGCAGCAGTAGTCTGATGAATTGCCCTTGCTTTTGTTACATGAGTAACTTTAAGACACGCCTCTGCTTCCACCTCTGTCTTGATTCCAAAATTTGCCACCGAACTAGTACAGTCACTACCCTCAAGAATCTGGCCAAGCACCTTCAGAAAGGCTTGCTCAATATGAAACGCTGCAAACATGGCTACAAATTTGGATTCACCATAAAATTCAGGCCAGTTCCACTAGATGGATTTAGTAAAGGCAAATAGAGGTTGATCCACACATATGACAGGAATTTGTCTTGGATTTAAAAAGTTGTAATTTTTCTTATTTGATCCATTCCGTGCTTCAGCATTGACGGCAAAGAAGAACTTTCATTGAATAGAGGTAAAAGAGAGTTACGTGTTAATTCAAATGATGAAGAGCCTACCTTTGAAGCATAGAACGCTGCCCAGGAAAGATCTAAGGACCCATCTTTTCTGTCGCTAAGAATATGGTCTAGCCATTCCTGTTCCGTTTTCCACTTGGATCCAAATTTAGAAGTTGACATCAGAGAACAGGGGATCTCGCTTGCTATTGGCACAGGAGGTTGCTTGGAAGGCAGTGTTACATTCTTGACAACATTGTAGCTGTCTGGAAGCTCTGGCACTTTTCTGTTACTTTGATCTACACACGAAATGCTTGTGGCGAAATTACAAGGCTCACCAACTTCTCCTTCACCGGGAATTTGAAAGATAGAAATTGCTGTTCCGTGGAAAGATGATTCTAAAGTTGTACTGCTGTAGTTATGATCAATGTTATCGTACGCCCAATCACAAAGAGACCATGAAGCAAATTTGAGGGGCATAGGACACCTTCTTTGAGCTCTCTTAATCTCCAAGTGAGCCAGACTTGCTGTTATCTCCATAATTATGTTTGGTGATATGGAGAGGCCTCTTTTATGCATGCTTTCAATTATTGTAATATTTCGTGTTCTTCCAAATATAATGGAACTGTATAATGGAACTGGTGGTTCATGACTTTTCTTATGACGAATAATGTTGCCTTTTGGAATGTATTCACTGTGGTTGAAAACTATTAATTGGCTGATAGTCAAAGCAGGTTGAGTTGCTTTAGTCACACTCTCTGTTGAAGCATAGCCATGAAGTAAAGAACACACTAAAGAGAGAAGTGCCAGAGGAACGCTTGCAGCTTGTTGATAATCGTTCAGATGACCATCAAACGTAACTTTGTGCTGGGTTATGATCTTTCTAATTTGCTTAATAAATCTTTCACATGCAACAGCATCATCATCAAGGTTTTCAGAATGAATATATTTAAAAATATTAGCACTATCACGATAAAGGAAGTAATCTCTGCCTGAAAGTTGAGCTTTGAACTGTGGAAAGTGATCGAGAATTCTCTCGCGTAAACGAGTGGTATGTGTGTTTGGAAGGTCTTTACTTTTCATTCCCAGAATATTAGCAGGTTGTTTGCATATATAGTCTTTAATGAGCCATTTTGAATACAATCTCAGTATTATCAGATTCAAAGGCTTTGCTTTTCTCTCTTATGAAGCGTGCAACGGAAGCAAATGCCATACTCTCGCAGATAGAGTTGACCTCTTCTTCTTTTACCCCAATTGATGCTCTCAGACAATTGGTCAGGTTTGTATAGCATTTCGAGTGGTACCTTGCTTCCTTAGCAACCAAATCGCCACCCTCTAGGAATGCTTTAAGGTTTGTGTTATTGGTAATATCGGCACATCCCTTAAGTTTATCGTCTTGTAGAGAAGCAATCTTATATAGAGGTTTTCGAGTTGTTCCCTTTTGATTGCATATAAAACATAGTTCATTTTCATTTTAATAAATGATGTGTAACAACGCATATTCCTTGGGAGGTTTTCGTCTGGCTCTAATAAAGTCTATGGACTCTTCTCATGTGAATCATTTGGCAAAGAGGATGAACGTTTGCGTTTGTTTGCCCTTGCTAGTTTTTTTCTGTTGAAGTTAATTGCACACTTTTTATGCCAATTTGCTTTATTGATTTTAATTTTCCTACTATACCTTCACCCTCATTTAACTTTTGTACATCCAAACCATGGGTCAATGCACAAGATTCTGAAATTCTATTAAATTTTCCCAAAGCGTCCTGTAGCCAGCACAGACAAGTAGTTTTGCAGTGTGTAAGGCTGGCAAAATCAAGTCTTCATCGCTAGATTTTTGACAAATGCAACATTTGGTCCACTCTATAAGACGAAGCTCAAGTGGAGATTCAAAGTCAACATTTGCCAGCCGCAGGCGCCTTGAAGTAATTTTGAGAATAATTCAATTTAGTTAATCTGCAAAAATGAATGTTAAATGATTTATATGAGTATAATTTTATATTAGAATGAAAACAAATGTAAGATAAATCACACACAAAAAACAAATAAAAAAAAATTAGACGAACACTAAAATCCATTTTTTTTAATTATGAGGAAATCTTAAGGCTTAGAGAAAAGTAAATATGATAAAAAAAATTACTTAATAAGAGCTTTTAAACAAAAAAACAAAAATTAAAATCGAAATCATTAGGAGCTGAGATACAACCAATTCTATTACTCCAAAATGGCGTTCATAAATAGCCGCCATTTTGGTGTTCTGCACAAATTTTAATGTGGCTCCCTATCTGAAAAGGTCTCTTTTGATCTCATTTATGACCACAGAAAGTGGCATATTCCAATCAAAAAATGCAGTTTTTTTATGTACCAGACGTACTAGAAGGGTGACTTCTAATCTTTAACGAATGGTTAATGAAATGGAACAGAAGACTGAATCATGTAATTCTACTTCTGATAGATAAATGTGCCGCGCACAAGGTCAATGCCTCACTAAAACACATCAAAATTGTTTTCTTGCCTCCCAACTAGGGATGTGAAAAAATTATCGAGATTCTACTAATATCGATATTTTTCTTTTGATACTAGTAATTTTTTTACGCAATACTTTTTTCCTCAATACTTTTACTGATAATGGTACTCACACTCTGGTATCAGATCGGTATCAAAAGAAACTTTTTTTTTTTTTGCCATCTTCACTCATACTGGGCTTTGATGTTTACTTGGGTATATTGTGGAGGCAGAACAAATGACAATATTTCACAATTCTCACTCATTTTCTGCAACTCTAGCATTCAATCTCTTTTAGCTCTTCATAATAATTAACAGCTTTTCATTCACTTTTATTTATCAATACGACCTGATGCCTGACCAGGCGACTAGTCTACTAGCCCTTCCTTTATCAATGAACACGGTCATCACAAACTAAACTAAAGAAGCTTTTGTAAAGTTCAATGTACTCACTCTACTTAAGGGGGCTCCAAGAAATCGAAGCAGAAAAATGTATGTGTGTTGTTTAAGCAGATGAAGCAGGGCTGGGCATCCAGTCCTCTAATGTTTGTCAAAGTTAATAATCTATCTTCATAGAGTATAGGAACAATGCATGTCGTTAAAAATTGGCAACCCGCAGAAGTGAATTATGGAAGTTTTTTTTAAAAGTTGTATAGAGAAAAAGTATATTTTAAATTTTGTTTTAAAATATTATAAACCATTATAATTTTCAGTGATATATATGAACATACATTTATGATGCAAAAGTTGAATTTATTATTTCTTGATAAAAAAAAAAATTAGAAAATATGGACATCAACAAACTTCTGACTGCTAACGAATGAAATCTGCTCGACTGTATCTTCTGTTGCACAACTCGAAGAATAAATTGAGCCAAACGGATATGAAGAGGAATGTATTGAAGTAAAACCTCCTACAAACAAAGAAATGCGACAGGCTTTAGAAGTTTTACGGTGGGGAATGCAGCACAGGTCAACAGATTTCAAGAAGCATTATGAATAAGAGCATTTTATTAATGATTTATTAAGAAATAACACCACACATTCTACAGTATACAATTTTTTAAAATGACTATCTTGTCATCATTTACTGTAAAACTGACCATGTTTTTTTTAAAGATAATCTTTTTATTCTTTGTATTATTTATCGACAATGTTACTTTTATTGTATACTGTATTTATGTAAAATAAAAACTTGTGGAATTTCTGTAAATAAATTTCTGGCTGTTTTCAAAATCTGGACAGTGAAAATCTAAGATAATAATTTTATATGACTTGTTTAGTTTTAGCTTCAAGTGTCTTCTTCAAGTGATAAACATCATGTATGTGCATTCTTTGTGTTATATCCAATGCGGTGCATTACAATATAACCTCAATTTATCAGGTAAAGCACGCTTGTTATGTTTAGTATTTTTTTAAATGTAAAAATGTATGTAGGGTACTTTAATATAATTTCTCTCGTATTTAAAAAAAAATATAAATACAGTAAAAGTTTGTACAGTACATATTCCTATGTAATTTGTCTTAACATACACAAATTAAAGAAAAAAACATGGTAGAATTAATACTGTAGTTTCTTCTTGTTATCGTTTATAACAAAGCATCTGTATTTAACGTGGCATCTTAATTATTATCAATTGACTATTGTTCTCAATTCCTCTCCGTCCCAATGCAATCACATTAACGATGTACACAGGCTGCTAGGGACAGATATATTCCGATAGAGTGTGGTACTATTGGTTTGTCGTGCTCGTGACGGCCCGGTTAAAGAGGGAGACAGTATCATTACCTCTCACTCTTACTTAACTTCTCGCTTTGAGTAAAAATAAAAGTAAGGAAAGAGGGGATTAGTAACTTAACAGGGAATGTTTACAGAGAGGTTTGGTGGAATACAATGCTACTGTTAGAAGGACAAATACTTTTAACTACGCCTAGCCCAAGGGTGGATCCAGAGCTAGTTGTAGGGGTGAATTGGTTTTCACAAGGCTCCTTCAAGGATACATTTAATAATTTTGATTAATAAAGATTTTAATTTATAATATTTTAATTATAATATTGCGAGTTTAAAAAACTAGTTGAAATTAACAATTAATATAATAATAATACTTTAAGAAAGAACACAATTTGGATTAATCAATTTGTAATTTTAATACAAAAATAACATAAAACAAAAAGTCGCCGTCACAATAAAAGTAATAAATATACACTTTACATAAGTCTAAAGTGTTTTAGTAATAAAAGAAAAAATGTGTATTTTAATACTAAACTTAATATAAATATTGGAAAATTTTAGTTTTAATCCCTTTTCTTTGCTCTAGAGCTAAGTTGAAAGAGATGTTGCCTAATTTTGATTAGGTCGTGTAGGTGATAGGATGAGGAAGGTGTTAGTAAGTCATTCTTTACAACTTTAAAGTATTGGTTTCAATATTTATGATTATTTTCTATGCAGGAGGGGACGATTGCACCCAACCCCACCTGGATCCTCCCCTGGCCTAGCCAAGGAAACTCGAATAAATATATGATTTTTAATGTTAATGAGAACAAATTCACTGTGAGGTTTGTAAAGATGATTACATACTCCAACAAGTTAATATACAAAATTAAATACACTTTTTGGAATATGTGGGATAAAAATGACATTAACTAAAGGTTTTTTTCATTTAAAATAAACACTTTTAAAAAATATGATATTCAACGAAATACAATAAGTGTAATGATCTTGATATTTTTTGGACACAATTATAATTAACTAGGACTGAATGCCATTAATGATATGATTTAAATTTCTAGGCCTAAGTACTATAGTTGTATTTGTAAACAAAATTAGTTACAGGTTCATATTGTTTACACTGTCATAATACAAACTGGTCGTTAAGCTGTAAAAAATATCTCGAAGGTTAGAGACATGTGGCCGACACGATTTGGAACAACTGGTTGACAAGTTCATGCTTAGGTGGACAAAGGGACAGCAAACTGGCCTACCAATTGGGGCTCCAGCTAACTGATCGACAGCACACTGGTTAACATGTGTGGAAAAAGTGGTCGACAGACAAGTGACTGTCATGCAAAAGCAGTGTTGATCACATGGTCGATGTGAGTAGGACCATGTGATAAAGAGCCAATTGGTCGACAAAAAGTATACAAATATTTGGAATGATTGGTGGGTTAATTATCTGACCCTACTATGACTTACAGGTCGACTAGCCCATGCATACGAGGACAAAGTGATATACACACGAATAGTTGACCAATTTGGGTGCATAAAACTAAGCAACATTAAACTGGTCGATATGTGTGAACAAAGTGATCGACAGACAAGAAATCTACACGAAGTAGTACTTAGACCAAGTTGTTGATAAGGGTAGGACCATGTGCTAGACGACCAACTGATCGACAAAATATTAACAAACATTTGATAGACTAGGTAACTAGTGGCCGTCGACTCGTCGAAAAATACGTACATAGAACCACAAAGTGATAGACAGCCAACTGGTCGACAAAAAACAACTGGCAGACAAACGTTGAGATGGATCCATATAATAGTGGACCACAAGTTAATACATAGCGAATAAAGAACTCGCTAAACCAAAAGTTAGGTGTTCTATTTTTGTATCCAGGTGTTCTTTTTCCACTATATATTTAGTCACATTACAGTGAACGTCTGTCATTCGTTAATAATAACAATGCCAATCGATTAAAATAGTGCGCTTTACATAACATTAAATAAACAATGTCCCTTCTGTTTAATGTACAAATAAAAATAATTAAATGTTGGTAAATACACCAATCATATACATAATATACAGTGAAAATGTTAACCAAATTATTGTAAAATAATAGCAGAAAAGGTATGTTCTCTAAGAAGAAAATACAAGGAATTAATAAAAATATTAAAGTTATTATTTTTATTACGATAAAATAATCAACAAAAATATACACAATTCTCTAACCACATCACTCACAAGTAGCCTTATTAACGTTGTTATCTCCTGATTAAATATTACTTTATTTGGAAAGATTCTCACCTGGATTATTTTTTAATTGAATGTATTTAGAATCTATTTGAGAATATCAGAAGGTGTGAACTACATCTAGAAGAGGGCTAATTTATTCCAAGAAGGGCAATCACCCCTCTCTACACTCCACTTATCATTTGATCTGTCCCTAATTTGAAGTGGTCCTTTCCCCCTTTTTTGAAACTATACTCTTTTAAAAGATATTTAGAATAGTCCCCCCTACAAATTATTTAGAACTTTGGATGTTCCTAGAACCTATTTTGAGTAGCGTCCTTCGGAAATTTTTTAAAAGTTGGATACCTCAAGAAGCTATTTTTAATAGTCCTCAACCAGTTTACTTTTTTAAATTTAGATCTCCTGAAAGCTATTTGAAGGGGTTCTCCTCCAAAAATGTTTAAAATTTAGGTGATTCTAGAAGATATTTAGACTGCTCCTAGCTTGAATTTTTTTCGAAAATTAGATGCCTCTAGAAACTTTGAAGTGATCTTCTCTGGAAAACTTTTGATAATTGAATGTATATAGAAGTTATTTTGTGGTTAATGCAAGATCTTTCAACTTCATATTCGATTGTATCAGAGGATTTAAAATATATTTAGGGGGGTGGGATTTATTCCATCTGAGATTATTTTCAGGGGAACGAGGTCCCTCTTGCCCCCACCCCACTCGGTTCTACCACCATAGATCGCAGTACTACACAAATTTATTTGATGTGTCCATGCAAAAAAAAAAATGCTGACCAACTCCTGTTGGGAGACTTTACCACGATCCACCATAGACAAGACCTTTCTCTCCCCACTGAAAACGAGGGTATATCCATGATATTACTCTACATTCTCAACGTATATTTTTTAAAGGTCCGGATCAAAAGGCCATTATTGCACGTGTGATGTGTGCTCAAATACAAGTGGAGATTAGGCAAGATAAACAGTAGTATTCATAGGCCTATACATTTACAAAAGGTGCTTCACCCAGTGGCGGTGGAACTTTATTTGTGTAGGAGTGTATACAATTTTTATAAAGGAACTTTCTTCCAATTAATAGGAGATCCAGGGACTCAAAACCATATATTTTGTGAAAATTGAATACCCCTAGAATCCATTTTGAAAGGTCCTTGTCCAGTAATATTTTGAAAATTAGACTCCTTCCAAGATATTTGGAGTGATCCTCCTCTAGAACTGTTTTGAGATTTGGATACCCCTAAACGCTAATTATAGTTTTCCTTACCTATAATATTTTTAATTTAATTTTTCCAGAATATATTTAAAGTGGTTTTCCCCATGGCAAATGTTTAAATGTGTATGCCCAAAAAACTATTTATAGTGGTCCTCGCCTTTAAATTCTCAAATGATGGCAAATTTTCAAGAACATTTCCCGGGATTTTTCCCAATTTTACTGGTGAGTGGACACCCTGAAAATATTATTTGCGGTATATCCATCACAATTAACTACAATTAACTATAAATAACACTCATATCACCTACTGACAAAATATTACTTTAGCTCTATCTCTCACAATTCATTACAAGTAACATACTTAATTCACGTCCTAACAAAATATTACTTTGGATATATACCTCGCAATTAATTACAAGTAACATTGTTATTATTATTATTATTATTATTAGCACCGCGTCTTACTACCCGTTCGGGTTATACGCACTTACGCTAATGTGTAATGGTAGGGTGATTGTGATATGAAATGAAGGACCTACAGTTTAACGTGGAATCCGAACCACGGTGGCGGCCTGGAGTAACATTGTTAAATCACTTATTGACAAAATATTACTTGATATAAGCTAATATATCTGTTGCCAGCAGCACTGTGTTGTTTTAATCTCAAACAAGTTCAAGATATCTATTTAGAGCCAAATGGTCAAAGCGATTTTTTCCCCCAAGTTTTTGAAAAAGCACTCTTCGATAAACTACCCACAAATGACAATATATTAAAAAAACAAGTAAACTTATAAAATGTTATTTGTCATGTTAGACATTCCCAAGATATCAATTGGGAACTGAATCATCGACTCTCTTTTTAAAATATTTCAAGTTTTTGAAAAATCACTCATCACACTTCAAAATTTTACTGACCAAAAACCAAATAGCCTCTACGTTGTTATTTGTGAGATAAATTACTCCCTAGGTTTGCATTTTAATCAGAATCTTTAGATCCAGTTTTGAAACAAAAATTGCATTAAAAAATCTCTCATTTATAAACTATCCTTAATTTGAAGGCTAAGGTCAAAATAAAATAAACGTGTTGAGATATTGCCCTATAACTTATAAATATCAAGTTTGAAAAATTCAATCAAACCATATCCGATCCGTGGCCAAGGACAGGTTGACAGATAGACATGGGGACAAACAGAATTGTGAAAACTAGTTTTTTGAGTTCGAGTTTATAAACAGAGTAAAAATTCATCAATATCTTGAAATAAATTTTATTTCAAGATTACAATACTTTCATCTTGATATTAGTAAGTAAAAGAGTGACTACCCTGGTATGTGTTTGGACACTACTCAGCAACAAGAAAACTGCTCACTGAGGGCTGTCTGTCAATTCATGTGTAGCTAACATTGTATCCCCTCTCTCTAACACCAACAATCCTTATTGAGGACTGTCTGGTTTGTTAGCAATGCATGTGTAGCTAACAATGTATCACCACTCTTTAACAACAGCACTTGATTGGTGAGGTAGTAGACTCGATACTTCCTAGTTTATAAACTAAACATTTTAATATGACAAAGTTTATACTATGCTTCGTAACCTTGGATACAAAGACTTGAACTAAGACACTTTAGCTTTTACTCTTTGAAACACATTTATTGTATGTTAGTATTTTTTTTAAATATATTACTAATCTAGACACCTACTACATTATGCCTGTTCCATTCTATCTTGGTCCATCAAATTTACCCTTTCGTTAAACCAGTGGTGTGCCTAGACATTTCCATCAGGGGGGCCACTAGGATTTTACCAAGTTCCCTCCCATATCATCGTCTGAGTAAATTCAAGCCCATTTCCCTTTTCCTTTTCTAGTTTATGGTGAGTGGCCTAACGTACATGAATAATTCGGTGACCCGTAGTGGAAGAATACTGTATTCTTTCAACCTTTCAATTTTCTATGAAAAGTGGTGGTAAGGTATTTTCATTATTATATTCATATTTTGAAATAGTGTTTTCACTAACGAGTGAAGGATGTTCCACATTCGGTGGTAAATCCTCTAATTCGTCATCTTCATCAAAATTTTTTACATAGTTATTTATTTATTACAGAACGTCTTACCATTCATCTAAGCTATTCGCATTTAGTTATTATAATAGGGTAAGAGTAAGTAAAGTAGAATAGAGAAGAAATGTACCGGGTTTGTGTGGAGGAAGCGTGGGAAACTGTTACTAAAAGAAGCTTTGGTAGATTACAGCAAGTCGGAATTCAAACCTTGACCTCCCACCCACTAATAAACCAGAAAAACGTGTAATTTACTTAGCACGCATACTGATTAGGGCTTATAATCACTAACCCATAACTTATAAATTATATTATAATACAATCAACACCTTATATTTTGGGCACATCTAAGGACTATTTTAAACTTTAGGTAGCCAACACACTCGATTACCAAAACTTGCCATCATTTCCGTTTGGAACCAATTTAACGCAGCCACATTTCATGTACAAGACTGTACTTTTTTTTTACAATTTATTTATCAACATAAATATTTTTGGCATATTCGCAGAATTTTTTTTAGAAGATAAATAAATAAAATACGCCTAAATATACTTTAACAAACACAAAATACAAATATTAGTTGTAATATTTTCAAACTACAGTTACCTTTTAAGTGATTCAAATTTGTTTCCGGTTAATTATGGTTCTTCTTTCTGGATTCTCCATCTCTTTAAATCTCTGTATCGTTTTCTTCTTTTGCATTCTTTACTTAGAAATGAACGAGGCTTAGACATTTTGTACACAGCAAAATTCACATTAAAGTTGATTAATATCAAGGCCATAGTCGAGAAATTTTATGAACAATATATATTGCTTTATTTATGGTTGAAACAATACCAAAATTAATGTAAAAGTTCAAATTAGGGGGCTGTGTTACCATGAAAACCACTTCAGAGAGCATCCAGAGGGGTTTAATAATTATAATTTTTTCTAGCCTTCGGCAGCTATGGTGTCAGGCTTCCATAAAAAATACTTGAGAGCTTCTAGAGGTGTTTAATATTTTGATTTTTTTCTAGCCCATGGCAGTTATGGTGTCATGTTGCCATAAAAAATGCTTCTAGAGGAGTTTAATACTTAAAATTTGTCCTAGCCTCCATCAATTGGGGGATGGGCCACCCCCTTAAATTATTTGCTGGCTACGGCCTTGATTAATATAATTATATTTATGCCAGTTAAATGGTAGCCTACGCTCAAACTAAAATATAAAACTAAACAATGTCAAAGGATACTGGTAACAATAGACTGTACAGCTTTCACACATTAAATAGCTAACAGGCAAGAACAGTCTAAAATATCATAATATTACTCTTGGTATGGTTTTGTACCTCAATACTTTTCTCAGCTGGTTTTGAAAAGTTTGCTAATGATCTTCATCCCCCTCATATCTCCCCGCCCGCCCGCCGCTGTCAATCAAACACAAGCGGTCACTTCTACCTGTGTTTGGTTCTCAACGGTACGGCCCGGTTTGGCTGTATTTATTTCTGTGAAAATCATATAATTTCGGGCCATTTCCTATCCAGTTTTTAAAATATGATAGTAACGATTGTATTAAAAATGTCAAATGAACCAGTATTTATTGCTAAATAAGGAGAGTTAAATTTAATTTCAAGATACAAAGTAGTTTTCTAATAGGAAATTTATTTGTTAAAGAATGAGAAGGTCTGCCGCCGATTCAGTTTAATTATTTATTAAATAAAAATTAATATCTTGGAAAATATGGTACATACCGTTCCTAAAATATGCTTACCATATAGTGCTATACTATCCGTACATCCACAAAAAAATTTAAGGCTTTTGCTTGAATTTCTTAATACTTGGATACGAATTAGTATTATTAAGTTAAATTAAGCATTATAACTATTTAAACAAAAAATACATAACAATTTTGTTCTATTATTACTTATTTTAATATTTTTATTCTATTAAAAAGGCTCACAATCATAAAAATAAGAAAATAAAATAAAATATTTTCACTCTTGCACAGCCTTAAGTGGCACCCACTGTATTTCACTTTTGCTTTATACCAACATACCCCAAACTCAAGAATTTCTGCTATGGAACATTTTCTAAACAAACAACCACCCAATTCTAATTCATTCACCGCCTTTCTAGTAGAATCCGCTCGTCTCACACTTGAAAAGAACGATTTCTGCTTCCTGGACAGACAGTACCTTCAAATCAAAGGGACAGCAATGGATACACGTATGGCCCCCTCCTACCCTAACCTCTTCACAATGAAACAAGAGACCAAAATTTTGCAATCCAAACCCTTACAACCGCTCTGTTGGATGAGGTTTATTAACATCTTCATGATTTGGACAGATTCTGAAACTTATTTATTACAGTTCCTGAACAGGTTAGATAACCATAGCAACCTCAGAGTCAACTGGAACATTTCCCAACACCATGCCATATTCTTGGATCTAGAACTAAACCTTCATGAGGGGTACATAAACACCACAGTCCAAACCAACAATACCTTTGTTTCCAAAACAATCAGCCTCTTCGTATAAAACGGTCTCCACCCTATAACCTGGCTACCAGACTCAAACGTATATGTTCTGAGGAAGAAGACCTTAACAAAAATTGTTGACAACTATTAAAGGCTTTCACAGCCCGAGGATACCCTAAACACATAGTCAACAGTCAAATAAACAGAGCCCTATCTAATAAAGAGCCTATCAAGAAACAACCTTCTAATGACATATTGCTCACCACCCAGTATTATGAAGGACTAGACAAACTCAGATTTATCCTGAACACAGACTAGAATATCGTAAAATCTTCTCTTCAGTACTCCAAGAATCACATTTAAACGCCCCCCCCCCCCCCCTCCTCCCAATCTCCGCAACATTCTGGTTCACCCTAAATTGCTCGACCCACCAACACATAACATCAGGCCAAAGGTTCCTACCCTTCCAACAAACTGAGAGTACTTCAAAATTCACCAACCTTCCACCTCATTCAACAGCGGACTCACACAGATGGAATACCCCATGAAAGGCCACTATGGCTGCTCCACAGAAAATCTTATATACCAGCTACACTACTACTACTGCATTGCTGAATACACTGGGCTCACCACAGGAACACTCTGACAACAAATGAATGGTAATTGGTTAAACACCAACCACAACGACCCTGACAAACCAGTAGCATGTCAGATTTTGACTCATGCTATATTATTATTATTATCATCATCATCATTCAGTTGGCGCTTGCCGTGAGTGGACGTGTTTTTATGGAGCTCCGCAAGTGACCTCATTCCGTGTGCTGAGTGTTGTGTTCTGTGAGAGTTTGCCTATCCTTAGGCCTGGTGCGTTCAATATGCCGGGCGGTGAGGACAATTGTGCGAAATGCTCCCGTGCTTTCTTTGGCCAACAAAGATTCATTTGGTGTTCTGGCCCTTGCAAAGCAAGGTTTCATCTTGACTGCCTCAAAATTAATGATGCAGAATACGAGTTATTTATGAAAAGTGGGGTATCTACTTTTAAGTGTGACCCGTGTATTAAAAAGGCTAAAGCTTCATTTGGGGACGCCACCCTTACAAAATCTACATCGGAACCCGCTCTCCCAGAGTGGCCGCAGAAGCTGCCTCAGGTCAAGAAGTCTTTTGAGGAGTTACTCAAAGCTCCATCAGCTGATCGAGAAGCAGTCACTATTCAGCTGTTAAATTCCCTGATTAGTATGGTATACAATCTCTCTACTCAGGTAAAAGATCTGAGCAGCGATAACGTTGTGCTTAGATCTCAAATTTCGGAGCTTTTAGCTTTCAGGACCCCGGTTTGCTTGGTTTCAGTCGGAACTCAATGCTCCTTATCTTCACAATCTTCTATTCCAACTGAATCTTACCCTTCTACATCTCACCTATCTAAACCTCCGAACTCACCCAAATTAACATTTAGCCAAGCTTTAACTTCTAATAAAAAAAGCTCTGTTGTTGACTCTAAGCCTGTTGTGAAATCACCAGCAGGGCACAGACTGCGTCAGCAAGCGCTGATGACGATTTTACGTTGGTGTCACGTCGTAAAAACAGTTAACAAAGTTTTCAAAAAAAAATCTCTATTTGTTACTCGCTTTTCTCCCGAAGTATCTTCCCTGGCTATTCAATCTTATCTGACTAAAGAACTCAATCTTGATTACCTTGTCTGCTCAAAATTGAAAACTAAATTTAATTCATATTCCTCCTTCCATATCTCCGTCAAAGAAGATGATTTTCCCATTATAAACAATGGTGACATTTAGCCATCTGGTTGTCTCATTGCACCTAACTATGGGAGGTTGCTGCCAGAGCAGATAGTCTGTGAGGAATCTCCCTGTGTGTCTGCCCCTGTAAACGCTGCTGTTGCATCTGACCTTGGCCCACAAGAGGATTCAACTAGAACCCCACTCGTGACCATCAATGGAGGTCTGGAGGCTAACTCCCAACCCATCTCCCAATGAATAATAGTGATATTTTACTATATTAACAAAATGTTCGAGGTCTGCGAACTAAAGCTAGGCAATTATTTTCTAATGTTTGTTTGAATGAATTCTCTATTATTTGTTTGGTTGAAACTTGGCTCTCTAGTGAGTTTGTTAATGAGAATTATTTTCCCCCTATAATGTTTATAGAGCCGATAGGTTATATGATGAAGCCACTATCTCAAGGGGTGGTGGTGTTCTCATTTCTGTCATTGATACTATTTCTGGTGTAGTCAAGAGAACTGACCTAGAGAATAATATGGAATGTGTCTGGATTGAGATCCCCCATATGATCGCCAAAAACTGTTAATTGGGAACATATATCTTGCTCCCCAAATAACAGTCGAAGCATTTAACAATTACTTTATTTTTCTTGAGGGTGTGTTGGCTAACTACCCCTATAGAATAATACTACTCGGAGATTTTAACTGCCCAAAATTGATTGGAAATATCATCATTGTCTGAACATTTCGCATTTCTACATTAAATTAAAAGCTACTCAACTTCTTGCTTCGACTAACATAATGGGATTAGAACAACTTAATGAAGCTGATAATGACACTAACCTCCTTGACCTTGTTTTGCTAATTTTCACCACCCCTCTATTACTCAAAGCTCTCATTCACTAGTAAATATTGATTTAGCTCATCCCCCTTATTGATTTCACTAGATGTACCTATTGCTACTAAAATTAATTATACCCCTAATACATATATTGACTATGCACATGGTGATTACCTTAATCTCTACAATGACCTGGTTACAGCTGATTGGTCTTGTGTTTATTCTACTACGGATGTTATTATTATTATTATTATTATTATTATTATTAGCACCGCGTCTTACTACCCGTTCAGGCTATACGCACTTACGCTAATGTGTAATGGTAGGGTGATTGTGAGATGAAATGAAGGACCTACAGTTTAACGTGGAATCCGAACCACGGTGGAGGCCTGGCATTACTACGGATGTTAATTTGGCTATAGATAATTTTACCAAGTTAGTCAAAAGGAAAATCAAAACGAATATTCCTCAAATTAATATTCTTAATTCGTCCAAATATCCTAATTGGTTTTCTTCTTCACTTAAATACTATATTAGGGAAAAAAAAATATTTCAAAAAGTTTAAATTAACAATAATAGTGTATTCTATTCACAATTTTCTCACTTTCGTAAATTAGTTAAAACTACTTTGATTATAGACAGAGCCAACTGGATGAACTCAATTGAAAATAGTATTAAATGCAAACCTAAAGATATTTGGAAATTTGTTAAAAATAATCGCATGAATAAAGTTTTCCCATCCAACCTAGAAATTATCTATAGTGGATCCTTTATTAATTGCTAATGAGTTTGGGACCTACTAAGATTCCGTTTATAATTCAGCTTTTCCTGTATACTTTCATTCCGTTTATAATTCAGCTATTCCTGTCTTACCCTGCCCCATTATTGAAACTAGGTGCCCTTGTATCCTTGCCACATCACACCCTTGGATGTTGCTAATGCTATAAAAAAATTGAGTTCTTCTAGATGTGCCGGGACAGATGGAATTCCAAGTTTTATTGTTAAAGGCTGTGCCAGCATTTTCAGCCCTTTGTTAGCCTATATCTTTAACACTAGTCTATCAAATGAAACTTTTCCTCTTACATGGAAACAATCTGTTGTCATACCTATCTTTAAAAAAGGGGTAAAAACAAATGTTTGTAATTATAGACCAATTTCTCTCTTAAACACTTTCTCCAAAGTATTCGAAAAAATCATACTTGAGCATACTTTCCACCACCTTAAAAATAAACTTTCAATAATCAACATGGCTTTATAAAAAACAAATCTACTGTCACTAATTTAGTAGAATTTCTTGGGCATATGGCCCCTCAAGTCTCTACCCAAGGTCAGGTTGATGCTATTTATTTTGACCAAAGTAAGGCATTTGATTTATGTCAGCATAATTATTATTCTCTCTAAACTTGGTAATTTTGGACTTTCTCACTCTTATGTAAATTGGTTCAGCAGTTATTTGCATGAAAGATCATTCATAATTAAAATTGATTCACACACCTCTAATACATTTTTAGCACCCTGTGGCATACCTCAGGGGTCTAATATAGGTCCTCTTCTCTTTAATGTGTTTATTGATGACATTGGTAAATATTTGAACTCTTCTAGTTATTTAATCTTTGCTGATGATGTAAAATTATTTAAAACTATCAAATCAATTGCAGATTGTATAGATTTACAAAATGATGTAAATGGTATTTTCAATGGTCTTTGGAAAATGGAATGTCTATCAATAAATCTAAGACCAAATCTATAACGTTTACTAGGAAAACTGATCCTTTCTTTTTTACTTATAAATTGGGCAGTGATAACATAGTTCGTACACTTTGTATTAATGATCTTGGTGTCCTCCTGGATAACAAACTTTATTTCCACTATCATGTTGATCATGTCATTTCCCAGTCATTGAAATTACTTGGGCTTATTAAATTTATTACTTCATCATTTAAGAAAGTTGACTGTTTTTATTGTTGTATTACGCCCTGGTTAGATCTAAGTTAGAATATGCTACTGTTGCTTGGAATTCCATCACCTTAACTGACTCTCTTAGGTTGGAAAACGTTCAAAGAAAATTTGTCGCTGCATGCTATGATAAATACTTTAGTAACCGGATTTATTATGATTATGACAGAATTCGAAACCTATTAGGGCTCCAAACTCTCTTCTCGCTTAGATTTTATTGTGATGCCCTTTTTGTATTTAATATTTTCAATAACAAAATTTCTTGCAAATTTGCCCTTGATCAGGTAGGCGTTCATATCCCTTCTCGGGCTTCTCGTAATCCTAAATTGTTTTTTCTCGAAAGCTCTTATAAGATGAGCTCTATAGGTCGTTGTATCCATAGCGCCAATTCTAGATTTGTCGAATTCGACTTTTATCATAAAAGGAAAACTAAACTCAGAGAGTTATTTAAGGTTATCCCATATCAATAATTTATCATGTAGAGGTTTTGCCTATATTATTTAAACTTACAATATTCTGATCTATTTTTTGCATAATGTTACTGCTTACTATTTAGTTATTTGTTTTTAATGTTACTTTTTATTCATCTCGTAACTATTCATCAGTATATAACATTATTTATCAATTTTTTGTCTATAATTTTTTCGTGTGTAAATATATGTATTGTAAGGTATGTACGTGTGTACTTTTCAGTGCTGGCCTGTTATAGGTCTTACGACTGTTGGCTAGCACTACAATAAAGGAATATAATATAATTGAAATTGAAATTATTATTATTAGCACCGCATCTTACTACCCGTTCAGGTTATACGCACTTACACTAATGTGTAATGGTAGGGTGATTGTGAGATGAAATGGAGGACCTACAGTTTAACGTGGAATCCGAACCACGGTGAGGCCTGGCATTCCCACATTCACAAGATGTCTTGTCAGAGGTGAAGGAAGGGTTTGGTAATCAGATAAATCTGTGTCGGGACCGAGGATTGAACCCCGTACCCCATCACAGAAGTCCGACACCTTACCCTAGACCACCAGGTCACCCTAACTCATGCTATAGAACTACAGTTCAGTAGCTCCATAGCTTCTATTGTGCTGACTGACAGCTCACAGCTGAAGCTTTGAAAAGCTACCAGACCAAATTATGTATCCCTACGTCGAACCATATAATCTGCAAGAACATGTATTTAGCAGCTGTCACTTCTGACAGTCAAAATTTAGGTATATACCTAAAGGTTGCCTGTCAAAAGTCAGCTGTGAACCAAAGAAGCCATGGGGCTACTGTAGATTGATAAGAGCCCTCCCCATTAATTGTAATGCTTCCCAGATCCGTAGCTGGAAACTTGCGCACCAATATACAAAACCAAACCATGAACCATGTAATCTTTGTCTAGATCCAAAGAGGTTTGTATTCCTCCAAGTCCAAAGACTTCTCGTCACTAAATATGGCTGTTAGTGTAGTCTTAAAATAAATGTTAAAGTTTTTATAAATGTTTTATTAATAGAACTTAGCTTCAAAATAATTACATAAATAATGTACTAATATTGTTCTTGTAAAGTACCCAGAAAGAGGCCGCTTCTAATTTTATTGCTAGTTTACAAACAACATATTTAGAAATCTTTGTATTTGCTATCATTTTCATTATAAATTTAAAATAAAGTAGCCTTGACTTTGAAAGTAAATTCTTCTCGGGATATGTCGAAAAGAGCACAATTGATTACATTTATGGTGACATCGCCATAATCTGCCACCAGTTTGCGCCTTGTTTAGAGAATACGGAAACAGAGCAAATAATAAGGCACATCTTGGGTACAAATTTGTGCCATTTCTTGACTTGCGCTGAAACAGATTTGCACTTTTTAGGGAATCCATGCCCTGGAGTGCGAGTGTTGTGGTATTTGTGCTGACCATTTACTATCTCTCAGCACGGTCACAATGGCATTAATTTTGTGTTCTACATGCACAACAAACTTATTTGTGTTTTCCATTTCCATTTCTCCATAAAGCTGTGAAATGAAAAACCAACACACACACAAGTAGATATAATAGAAATAAATGAGTCATCACCAGACACACTAGTATATAGAAGAGTAAGCAATGAGTCATCACCAGACACACTAGTATATAGAAGAGAAATAAATGAGTCATCACCAGACACTCGTATATAGAAGAGTAATAAATGAGTCATCACCAGACACACTCGTATATAGAAGAGTAAAAATAGATCATCACTAGACACACTGTATATAAAGAGTAATAATGAGTCATCACCGACACACTCGTATATAGAAGAGTAATAAATGATCATACAGACACATATTATATAGAAGAGTAAGCAATGAGTCATCACCTAACACACTAGCATATAGAAAGTAATAAATGATCATCAAGAACTACTCATATATAGAAAGTAATAAATGAGTCATCACCAGAACATAGTATATAGAAGAGAAATAAATGAGTCATCAACCAACAAGCTCGTATATAGAAGAGTAATTAAATGAGTCAATCACCAACAATTATAAGAAGAGTAATAAATGAGTCATCACCAGACACATCGTTATATAGAAAGTATAAATAGTCATCACAGACACACTCGTATATAGAAGAGTAATAATGATCATCACGCACATATTATAAAGAAGAGTAAGCAATGAGTCATCACCAGACACACTAGCATATAGAAGATAATAATGAGTCACACCAGACCACTCGTATATAGAAGAGTAATAAGAGTCATCACCAGACACACTAGTAATAGAAGATAATAAATGAGTCATCACAGACATCGTATATGAAGAGTAATAAATGAGTCATCACCATACACACTCGTATATAGAGAGTAATAAATGAGTCATCACAACAACTCATATATAGAAGAAATAATGAGTCATCACCAGACACACTTCGTATATAGAAGAGTAATAAATGAGTCATACAGTCACACTCGTTATAGAAGAGTAATAAATGAGTCTCACCAACACACTAGCATATAGAAGTAATAAATGATCATCACCGACACTCGTATATAGAATAATAAATGATCATCACCACACACTACATATATAGAAGAGTATAAATGAGTCATCACAGACACACCGTATAGAAGAGTAATAAATGAGTCATCACCAGACACACTATTATATAGAAGAGTAATAAATAGATCATCACCAACAACTTGTAATAGAGAGTAATAAATGAGTCATCATCCAGGACACACTACATAATAAGAGTAATAAATAGTCTCACAGACACATTCTTATATAGAAGATGTAAAAATGAGTCATCACCAGACACCTTGTATAGAAGAGTAATAAATGTCATTACCAGACACACTCGTATATAGAAGTGTAATAAATGAGTCTACCCAGACACTCACTAGCATATAGAAGAGTAAGCAATGAGTCATCACCAGACACACTAGCATATGAAGAGTTAATAAATGATCATCACCAGACATACTAGCATATAGAAGTATAAATGAGTCATCACCATTCACACATAAGCTATAGAAGATAATAAATGAGTCATCACCAGACACACTCGTATATAGAAGAGTAATAAATGAGTCATCACCAGACATACTCGTATATAGAAGTAGTAATAAATGAGTCATCACCAGATAGAATACATCACAAAAATAGCCTATACAACAATCTATAAATTGATTAACCTACAAAACGTTTGTGCTCAATTCTAAGTTAGACTTCTCTGTCTGAAATGTAGCTGGGCCCCTCTGAAGGTGTAACCAATGTCATCATAAATGAATACTAATCGTGCATTTTTTTATCTTATTTATTTTCAATAACTGTGTTGCTCTGTGTAACTATAAAAATGTTTTTTTCTTTTTCCTCAGGTGATCCAATGTATTCTCTAGTTGAGCACAAAATCTGTAGATTTTTTGCTGAAGTCCTGTTGAAACCTGCTAGTAAGTTCAACTTGGGAGAGTTCTTCATGTCTTGGCAACAAAGTGTGCCTGAAGGTACTAAGCAACTTATTGACATATTATCTGATCTAGAGATTTTAACATACAGGGATGTCACTAACATTTAAAAACAATCCTGCACTACAAACACTGACTATCTTTTTTTATTTCCATACCAAATTCCCAAACTAGTAATTATTACTCAATGCCGTCTAAGTTTAAGAATGAGGAAAGGTTCGGGGTAATCTCTAGAGTTTGGAATTACTAAATTAGTAACTTTCACAATTTGGAAGCCTAATATATAATTGTGCAGTGCCCTAGCTAACATTAACACTCGCAAATTGTAAACTATAGGGATTGTGTATGTAAAGCAAGAAAAGGATACGTGATTAAATGGAGAGGGAGGGATGAAAATTAAAAAAATATTTATCACTATATCTATTCATAAACTCTAACCTAGTATTAGTTACATAAGGAAAAGTTCTTGAATATATCACCAACATAATAATTATTTTAATATCTTATTTAATGTAATTACTTTCTTACGCTTATGGCACAAACTCATTACATCTACGTGACATGGAGTTGAGAGGTCGGCCATTCTCATTCCTTACAAGACCATGTTTAGCTGACTTATATTCTCAAAAACTTCTTTTACTATCAACGTCTTTGCTTGCTTAACATACCTATGTTGTTTATAGCTTAGCAAAGTTAAAACAAACAAAATATAAATATATAGTTTTGGGGCATATTTTAAAAATGTCATTTATCTGTAAAGACAATCATAATTCAGTATTAAAAAATCTTAGAAATGGCATGCAAATGTGTGATGCTATTTTTTTAAATATCAAATAAAATTCTTTGAAGATTCGAAGAAAATCTAGATACCTATGACATTAAAAAAATATTAGTCTTCAAATTTTGAATCGGAATATATTTTTTATAGCTGTTGTGGTTTAGCCAGGGTCTGACTGGACCCTCTAAAAGGTCACAGAACTTGCATTTTCAGAGGGCATAATATATTTTGATGAACTCAAGGAGTCTCCCTATTTATTGTAAAATAACTATAGGAGTGCTGGTAGAACCCAATAATATTCATTAATAAAAAATATTAGTGGTTACTGCAAGGACTTGTAAAAAACTTCACATTATTTTGGGACTCAAAGCATTGTTTTATCGTGGATTTTTCATAAAAAATAGTATAGAGAAAAATTCATGGTATAAGTTAATTTTCTCACAAAATTGTAAAAACATCAAAAATTTAAGGAACAATTAATTGTACATGATAATATTATATATTTTTATTTGAATAATATTTACCTGGACCTTGCCCTTGAACTCCTTTTCCCAGAATTTTCATTTTTGTTAATGCCATTTTGGTAATATATCATTGGAAAATTCATCACATAACAAAACTACTGCTTTATGCATCAATAAAAAGGCACTTAATCTGAAAATAAAGTATTTCTGATAAAATTAACATAAGGACTGGGATAGTCTTTTTTTCTACATTGCTAAAAGTTGCTTCATTCCTTTGTTTTATTGATAACCATATCATTGTCAACTGCTACAAGCTGGTCCCTCTCACAGTGCATTATGAGGAATGCTTCCAGGTTGATATTTGTCATATTGGAGCGCAATCTTGTTTTTATAAGTTTAAACTTAGCAAAAACTTGCTCACAACTTACTTGGGCTAGAGCATATATTTATAAACCTTACTAATCTCTGTTTACAAGAGACAGGACATGTTGTGGTCATACATGACTATATACACACAGTTTATACAAACCTTACAAGGTTCTTGCATTCATCATGTCTTTATGTTTTCATCGTCTTCAGCTTTATCTGACGTTTCAGTTTATGAATTCATGTCCTTAGTATTCTTCTCTCAACATTGGGGACGTATAGGGCCAGTCTTGTACAAAAGATTGTAGCTCTTCAGTTAGCTTCATTCTGACAATATTAGGCAATAAATCATATATTTTGTTGAGGGTATATCTGGTGAACCTTGTTTAAGCTCAGGGAACCTCTGTGGATCTAACATGCGAGGTCTAGTAATTGGTTCCTCTGATCAGCAAATATGGCCTTTATACTCTGGTTAAGCTTGTCAATAACAATATACAAAATTTTTATTTGGAATATATCCTTTTTGGAGGAACCCATTTCTTCATTTTCTGCCAATTCACCAGGCCCTTTCTTGACCTTTCTTACTCTCTTGCAAGGCATCTCCGAGTCATTGCAAAGATTTTTCACTTCCAGAGAAGGATCTTCTATATTTTTATTTAATTTTTCTGACATAACAGATACAAATCTTTTTATATCATTAACTCCTTGATCAAACTGGTTCCTGGCATCCCTTAATATATTCTATGCAGCATAAATAAACCTCCAAGCCTGGGAATATTCCAGATTCTTGGTTTGGAGGTAGATTGAAAAGTTGTGATTTTGATTACTAACAAAATGAAAGAAACTTCTTGACAAGTGTATTAACTTCATTGTGTAGCTTTGGGTTGAACTCTCGAGTGTCACCAATCATACGAAGTGGCACAACCAGTTCTACAAACACTGTTTCTGAATGTGATATGTTACTTGTCACTAACTGTGGAACCAGTAAGAAGAGCGACTAAAATGTTGGTTGTTGCATCACTTATTGACCTCCACCTGGTGGCTTTAATGGCTGCTAGACAGTTTCTTGGAGTCTGCTGTAAGTACACACATAATCTCTTGTGTGAGTTGCTGATAAACACTGAGATGTATCTGGCATTACAAGGTTCAACATATGTGCATACCACCATGTATGAAGATAGTTTGGTATTATATTCTTGAGTTTGGATGAGATCCCGCTATACTCACCGTTCATATTTGAACCCCATCAAATGCATTAGCTACTCATTTTTCTACAGCAAGACCTGTACTGTTCAAAATGTGAGAAAGTTTTTGACCTGAAAGAAGAAATTTGTGAATTCATGGCAAGGGCAAGCCTGTCCATCAGTTCAAACGAACCTGAATGGATCCTGATTTGCATATCTTACTGATATCTCTATGCACCTAAACGACCTGAACATACTACTACAAGGTAAGAACAGTTTGATACATAACCTCTTTGACCAAGTGAAGGTATTTAAAAACAAACTTCGCTGTGGGAAGTTCAACTACAAAAAAGTGAATTAACACACTTCCCAACACTATCCCAGAGTGAAGTTCGTAACATTGAAAAATACATTACTACACTCACTGATCAAAGGTCTGATTTTGATGTGTGATTTTCAGATTTCAAATCCTATGAAAAATTGTTCAACATATTTTCCACTCCACTTAGTGTTGATGTTGAGGGCGCAGCGAGCAATGTGCAAATGGAGCTTTTGAGTTGCAGTGTAATACAGATTTAAAACAGAAATATATGAATCTTTTGACATTTTACTCAAAATATGTTGAAGAAAAACAATTTCCAAATCTCCAAACTCATGCTCTGCTTACAGCATCACTCTTTGGTAGTACCTACAGTTGTGAACAACTTTTCTAAATGATGAACATTGTGAAGTTGAAATTGAGGAACCGACTGACTGACGCCCACTTAGAAAGCTCCCTTCAATTAGTACGCTGTCATTAAAGCCGATATTGAAAAGTTAGTTAAGAAAAAGCAGTGCCAACTGTTCATTAAAATTAAACCCAAAAACATTTTTAACAGCACCTTTTTATATGGGTAACAATTTATTTTCTATAGAATAAACTTAGTTTTAAACTTTAATTTTCACATTTTTACTATGATTTGTTTTAGATTTCAGGTTATTTTAACATAATGGCAAAATTACATTGAATACAATTGTACAAACACGAAATTGGAATATTAGATTATGTGTGACATGTTTTATTTAAAATGAGAGTTCACAGAGTTCATAGATTTTTTAGTGATTAATATTCTTTGAAACAGCAATAGAGGATCAATGGGTACTGTAGTTTCATTAGTTAGGGGCTAGAAAACAAGCTTATGTAGGGGTTTCGGAGGGGAGAGGGTGATCAAAAGAACTGATATTTGGTGCAGGTATCCAAAAATGGTCGCCATTCTTGTAATTTTGCAGCCATGCGAAAGCAGAGAGGGGAGAAAAAGGTATTAAAATACATACCAACTAACGTTACTTTCCAAAAGTATTGTTTGGTGCCATGTTTTCAGTCCAGCTAAAAATAATTACTCTACAGGAACAAAATTGACCCACCTGGCTGGCCACACGGTCTTACACACTACTTTCCTGTTGGACTAGACTGCCAAGGATGGGAAGATCGATGATAGATCCTTGTCTGGTGTACTGGTTGTAGTTTTTACCAAATGTTTCCCACTCTCCTTATGCAACTGCTGGTGCACTTCCTCTCACTTATACCTATCTTATCCTAACCCATTTGACGTGGTATTAAAAAAAGTATCAAACACAGATACTAGTAAAATTACTCATTATGTTATGTTGAGTGCTTTAGATGAACATTTTAAACTTTATTATTTAAGAGTATTGTTCTAAATACACACCTTGAATTTAAGTTTAACATTGAAAATTTTCCAAAACGGTTGCATGTATGAAAATAAAGTATAGAACCTTTTTCTTCAGGAAATTTTCAATACTACATATTTGAATAGAACGTCATAAAACTAATAAATAGGAAGATATTGACCTAAAACTCATTTTGACACTTATTATGGGCTGTAAAAAAATTTTCCGTGTAATGAATTGATGGGTACTTTTGATATATTATTTATGATTACTAAATGAAAGTACATACCAAAATTCAGTTAGCTCGAATGCCCTAACTTCAATTTTTTTTTTACTAAAGTGACAATACCAAAGACCATCAGACAAACACTACAATCTAGCTTTTAGTTATTTACAGTTTTGCTTGAAAATTTGATCATTGCCATGTTTTGCATAAACAACTTATCGTCAGATGACAGGGGAGATGCATTCCTTCTGTTGTACTGGTTGGACTGGATGAAATGAAAGGAGTCACTCTCTCTCTTTTTAAATCACGATCTGACTTTAATTTTTTCCTAGCCTTTTCCTCCATGATAACACCTAAAAATAATCAAATTCTGAAATACCATAACCTCTTCATTTTTAATACCAGAAATAAATTCCAGTCAATCACACTGTAACACAAATTTTATCACACAAATCATTTCTCAACATACATCCATTGCGAGCAAACAGGGTTCGTCTCGGAACAAAGCGAAGGTAGACATCACAACTCTATAATTACCTCAACTAAACCTGACTTGCATCAGCGTTGAATACAAGTCCCTTCAAAGTAACACACACTCACATTATAAAATAAATTCTCATTTTCACATCAAATTTTAAATTCTGAAATTTTTAAATGAATTCAACTTTACATATCTAAATTATAATAAGGGAAGGGCGCTGATATTTAAATCCCATTTATAACATATTAATACATATACATTCATTGAATATTACTAGTCTCAGTAAGTTAATCAGAGAAATGAAAAAAGGTGATCAAAACTTATTCTAGAAGGAAATTTGTGTTACGATCTCAGTAAGATTATGTGGCTACGAACTTAAGGCCTACAAAGGGCTCTCCTTACCAAGCAAACTTAGTAAATAAACAATTGTTCTTGTAAATCATAACTTAAATTTTCTATTTCTTACCTCAGTAATGGATATTTATGCAGGAACCAAAAAATTACAAATGCACAAAATCAACACCAAGCGCTATCACTAAAGGTGCACAAACAACAAAACAGCTGATTTTCAGTCACACAACATGGCACCACAGATAATTAAAAAGGTATGACTTCTCTACCATTGTCATAGGGGGCCAATCGCCCCCTTGTTTAACATCCCACCCCCTAAATCTATACTCACTCTAAATTTAATTTCACATCCGCAGTTCTACCTCATCTTGATTGTTCAAATATTATTTTGAATTTAAATTTCTTATTTTCATCATTGCAATTATTCTTTACCAAAAGGGATGTGGGTGCAAACTTGAGAAACCTAATTTTAACATTTCCATCTAGCCACAACTTGTTCTGATCATTATGCAGAAGCAGATTTACAGAAGTCTTTGCAATGTCATATTTTACTTTATTCTCCACAAAAATGCAGAAAGATAAAGCCATTTAGAAGAAATTAACCATTACTCATTAGTAAACTGCCCATAAATGATTTTTTATTCGAGAAACAAGTATACAGTCTTTATTGTCAAGTAAACACTCATTAGCTATCCATTTTAAACTATATCATTAAGGCAACCTATAAAAAGATTTGAAATTTAAACAATTCATTTTTCAGTAAATTACTCTTAATTTAAAAGCTAGCGACTGAATAAAATCCTGGGGTACAGCCATATTAAATATCAATTTCAAGTTTGAATAAAATTCATTAAATATTTTAGGATCAAGACCCAGGTAGATACATAATTGTTGACTCCATTTTTTGGGCGTTTGGGGCATATTAAACGCATAGATTCATCAAAATATCAAAGTGGAAATTTTCACGATTGCATTATTTCATATTTATATGAGAAACGAAAAACAGTAATTTTCAATCAGAGATTTAAAAAAATCAAAAGTGATAGTAGATGTGGCCTTAATATTGCAGTTATAAAATAGGTGATTATGACGAAAAAGGAACATAAGTTTATTTAATAATGCCTTAAAATATTTTAAATGTAATTTGCTTTTCTTGGTTACATATTATATTTTGTTTTGTTTTCTGTTGTAAACATTATAAGTTTTCCTTGTGCTTTATTCGTTCAAGTCAAGAATTTTGTTTGAAATTTATAATTTAATTTAATATTGATGAAGTTATTGAAACACGGCGGTTTTTTTAACGTGTGCATCATAATATTTTGAGTAGTAAAATATGAATCTATTGTTTTTATTATTCTTGTTTGATGAATTTATCAAGTTCGTTTACTTCGTAGAATAATGTTAAAATATATAATTTTATTATTTCACACCCATATTATTCTTGCTATAAATATTCTTTAAGATAGCATACAATTTGGCTATCTTAAGGATATTGTTTTTTAAGAAATAACTTAGTATTAAATCTCCCAACTTTGCCATATCATTTGTTAACTAACAAATAATGGTGTATTCTATTCACATTTTTCTCAATTTCATAAATTAGTTAAAACTACTTTGACGATAGACAGAACCAATTGGATGAACTCAATAGAAAATAGTATTAAATGCAAACCCAAGGAATTTTGGAAATTTGTTAAAAATAATCATGTGAATAAAATTTCCTCGTCTAACCTAGTCATTAATGGCAAGTTTATAGCAGATCCTTTATTAATTGCTTATGAGTTTGGGGTCTATTTTCATTCCGTTTATAATTCAGCCTTTCCTGTCTTACCCTGCCCCATTATTGAAACTAGGGTGCCCTTGTATCCATGCCACATTACACCCTTGGATGTTGCTAATGCTATAAAAAAATTGAGTTCTTCTAGATGTGCCAGGACAAATGGAATTCCAATTTTTATTGTTAAAGAGTGTGCCAGCATTTTCAGCCCTTTGTTAGCCTATGTCTTTAACATTAGCCCATCAAATGAAACTTTTCCTCTTACATGGAAACAACCTGTTGTCATACTTATTTATAAAAAAAAGGGCCAAAAATAAATGCTTGTAGTTATAGACCAATTTCTATCTTAAACACTTTCTACAAAGTATTCGAGAAAATCATACATGAGCATACTTTCCACCACTTTAAAAATAAACTTTCAGATAATCAACATGGCTTTATAAAATAATAAATCTACTGTCACTAATTTAGTAGAATTTCTTGGGCATATGGCCCCTCAAGTCTTTGCCCAAGGTCAGGTTGATGCTATTTATTTTGACCAAAGTAAGGCATTTGACTTATGTTAGCATAGTATTATTCGCTCTAAACTTGGTAATTTTGGACTTTCTCACTCATATTTAATTGGGTTCAGCAGTTATTTGCATGAAAGATCATTCACTTTTAAAATTGATTCACACACCTCAAATACATTTTTATCCCCCTGTGACATACCACAGAGTTCTAATTTAGGTACTCTTCTCTTTAATATGTTTATTGATGACATTGGTAAATATTTGGACTCATCTGGTTATTTACTCTGGATTTAAAATTATCAAATCAATAGCAGATTGTATAGATTTACAAAATTATGTAAATTTAATAATAAAGGAAATTGATAAAACTAAAGAAAAAGGAAAAATAAACTACTAAGAATAAATTTGATGAAGAAAGTCCACCTAGGGAAAGAGGAAAGATGTGGGAAGAATCCAATGCACAAAGGTGACATCTTCTTCCTTTCTTCTGTCTTCTATAGTAGAAGTAGTCACACACACATTTTAAACACAAATATAATAATATTTCAGCATTGTTGCCTTTATCAAACACAAAGAAGAAGAGACACAAACAATGGATTACTCCATTTTGAAATTGGAGTAATCCATTGTTTGTGTTATTTGTACTCTCTTCTTCTTTGTGTTTGATAAAGGCAACAATGCCGAAATATTATTATATTTGTGTTTAAAATGTGTGTGTGACTACTTCTACTATAGAAGACAGAAGAAAGGAAGAAGATGTCACCTTTGTGCATTGGATTCTTCCCACATCTTTCCTCTTTCCCTAGGTGGGCTTTCTTCATCAAATTTATTCTTAGTAGTTTATTTCTCCTTTTTCTTTAGTTTTATCAATTTCCTTTATTATAAAATTATCTAGCCATTGGGCCACCTCATTTTTGAAAAATTATGTAAATGTTATTCTACAATGGTCTTTTTAAAATGGAATGTCTATTAATAAATCTAAGACCAAATCTATATTCTTTTACCAGGAAAACTAATCTTTTCTTTTTTACTCATAAATTGGGCAATGAAAACATAGTTCGCACCCTTTATATTAATGATCTTGGCGTTCTCTTAGATAGCAAACTTAATTTCCACAATCATGTTGACCATGTAATTTCCCAGGCATTAAAATTACTTGGACTTATTAAATTTATTACTTCATCATTTAAGAAAGTTGACTGGTTTTATTTATGTCTGTATTACGCCCTGATTAGATCTAAGTTGCTTGGAATTCCATCACCTTAACTGACTCTCTTAGGTTGGAAAACGTTCAAAGAAAATTTGTCGCTGTGTGCGATGATAAATTCTTTACTAACCGGGTTTATTATGATTACGACAGAATTTGAACCCTCTTAGGGCTCCAAACTCTCTTCTTGCATAGACTTTATTGTGATGCCCTTTTTGTTTTTAATATTTTCAATAGTAAAATTTCTTGCAAATTTGCCCTTGATCGTGTAGGCGTTCATATCTCTTCTTTGACGTTGTGACGTTGTCACAGACATAATGCAAACATGGACGATCTGGCTCACCTGATCTGGTCCCCTTTGACTGGGCTGTATCTCGACTTCATGAAACACGCGCACTCAACTCCACTCAACATCACGCGGCTTACTGACCGCCCGTGGCTCGAGGCCCGATTAGAGCAAGACTCGGACAATTGAACATTAAGATGCGCTAACCCGTATGCGCCGACGGTTGTGTTCGAGTGAAACAAGACTCATCCACCGGCGCGTGATTTGAAATTATCACGAGAATAATCGAGATTTCTGTCGAAGCAACGTACACCCCTCTCCCTTCGTCCCAGTGTGATTCCCGCCGTTTGTGAACACGTGATTGACTTTGTACAGTATATAACGGCTGGACTGTGTAGTGATGTCACTCATTTCTCTGCACTCGATTAGGTGAGACACTTGTCTTAGATTTAGACGTAGGTCGTTGTTCGACGTTTTCTAAATTATGTTTGGGTTAAATTGTTCAAAATTAAAGTTTCAACTTTAAATATAAATCATGATTACTAATAGCTATATTTCTCTGAGACTGCAGGATTTGCCTGTCAGCCATTATGGTTTATGCGCTAGCTTTTTTCTTTGTACTTAACGTTGTGTCCGCCTCACGGACGGGTTGGAACTTTAGCATGGCGCCATCTTGGGGCGCTAATGGAACTTTAGCATGTCGCCATCTTGGGGCGCTAATTATTTCTGTTTAACGTGTAACTTATTTTAAATAGTTGTTCTGCTTGCTAAAAGTTAAAGATTTGTTACGATTGTGATTCTTTTTAAATTGTTACTCAACTCGGGGGGCGCGAGCCCGTGCACCCAGCACATTGGTTATTACAATAATAATAATTAGATTGAACTAATTTGATTGGGATCTATTGTAACAGGTTGAGTTTAGGTAAATCATTTTCTCTGTCGCGCCTTACAATGGCAGTCTATTATAAAACTTCATACTTATGTCAATATAGTGTCGGCATCGCCAGGTCGTGTAGACCTATACCTATTACTTGTATTTAACTTTCCTGCTAGGTTAGTCGCCTTCTGCGAGGGTCAATTTAATTATGACTACGTTGGTATTTATCATTCTGTTTTCTCTTAACTACTTGGGGTCTTGCCCCTTTATTTATTGTTTACTTCGGCCCTTATCGGCCCGTCACTCGACTTTCCTAGAGTGCCTCGCTCTTGTATGTCTGCTAGTTGTTTGTAGAATAAAATAAACTCTCTTGTAACTTACCTACCTTTTATTTATTGTAATTTGAACCTATCAAATCATATGAAGGGGGGGTTACAGCGTCTTGTAATCCAAAATTATTTTTTCTCAATATCTCTTATAAGATGAGCTCTATAGGTCGTTGTATCCATAGCGCCAATTCTAGATTGGTCGAATTTGACTTTTATCATAAGAGAAAAGCTAATCTCAGGGAGCTATTTAAGAAAATCCCATATCAATAATTTATCATGTATAGGTGTTGCCTATAATATTTTAATTTAAAATATTCTGATTAACTTTTTCCATATTGCTACTGGTTTTAGCCACTCTTTAGCTATTTGTTATTATTGCTATTTCTTATTTATATAATTATTAATTACTATTTTATTGTAACTATTCAACAATATATAAAATTATTTAGCCATTATTGTTTTATCTTATTTTATCGTGTAAATATATATATTTGTATGGTACTTGTGTACTTTTCAGTGCTGGCCTGTGCCTTATGACTGTTGGCCAGCACTATGATAGAGGAAATTGAAATTGAATTATTATTATTATTATCATCATTATCATCATCATCATCATCATCATCATTATTATTATTAATATTATTATTATGCATATACTAAGTTGAATTAAAATTGGCTAACTAAAACATTAAGTTGGTCAATGGTGACTCAGTAAATATAGGTTACAAAAATAATGTAACCATTGTGAGTGACATAATTTTCTTAATAAAGAACGGTTTTTAGAAATTCTCAAATTTAGTAATGATTAATATGGCATTGTACACAAGTTACAAAGGTAGGTAGGTATATATTCTTGATTCCAAGATGACTTAAATGATTTATTTAAAATGAGGTGAAACTGATTATCAAAAAAAAAAAAAAGATTATCACATAACACATTTCATTTTATTAAAAAATTGGATTTGTGGACAAAACAATAATTAGTAACTTTCGTTCTAAGATAATACTATGTGTCCAACTAAGTATAATTAGATTTGGACTGAAAGATTATTCCCCCCTCTAAAAAGTTTGCCAAATTTGGATACACATGGCGTGATTGAAATTTACCACTACAGGATAAAAATCAAAATAATGTATTTGTTTTAAAGGGAATGTGTATTTACAGAGTTGCATCAAAATCAAATAAAATATGCTAAAATTAATATTTTAACAAATTTAGGACACCTAAGCTGATATGAAAAATGTCATAATACATTAAATATGATCTATGTGAGTAGTAGTATATGCTTTACAAATTTTGTTGAAATTGTATAAATTGTTTGTTCATTTTCACCACCATTCTTTATTATGTTCCAAAATAGTTTAGACTAGTATCTACACATTAGGTTTTAATATTTGCTTGTCAGAATAAGGCTCATTACATTTATTCAGTGCAGCTAGTACAATTGTGATACTTTTATAGCTTTAAACTTACACAAAATAATTCATTATTTTACCTTGAATATTCTTGCCTCTAAAAAGGCAGTCCTAATGGAGATCAAAAACAAAACTGGTGGCTGTATGTGTGATTCAATTTTGGTCGATATTTACAAATTAGTTGGGAAGTTATGAGTGAGACACAGAAATAAGCATCTACACTTTAGTTATTTTCCCTATTAGAGATAGAAAAAGGACACACTTCTATTTATTATTGTATTTCACTAAAATATCACTACAGATTACTGATCTCACTCTGATGTAACAATGAATAACTAATATTACTTTTACCAGTTACCATAACTTTACTAGACTCAACACAGCAACTAGTAAAAGATGACCCTAAATACGAGAAAAACCAGGGCGACCAGATAGTAGAGCAGTGGCATGTGGAGCCAAAATACCTGTGTTTGATTCCTGTCAATTGTAATTTTTCATATATTTTTTGAAACCACATCTTACTACCGCTAAGCTTATAAGGAGGGGGAGAAATCATTTAGGGAAAATATTCACTAGACCAAACCTAGATTTGAACCCCAATCTTCTCGTCATTAGCAGCCTAGTCTAACACGAGAGTGGCATCTTAAACCATGCGGTCACTGAAGTAGGTATGATGATGGTTGAATATAGAGGGAGTGTCTCTGCAGTTTTGTAGGAGGCAGGGGGGAGGATGTTAAACCATTTAGGGAAAATACAATCTCATTACATCCAACCAGGATTCGCACCCCAATCTTCTCGTCAACGGCAGTTTAGTCTATTGCGAGAGTGACATCTAAATCATTCACTTACCTAAACAGGTTTCGTTGAAGGAACTTTTTTTGATCTATTCAAAGCATGTAATTTCAAAAGAAACGTTGAAAACTATATTTTCTATTTGTACAAAATTGTTTCATTTATTTGTTGTATGTATTATATTCTACATTTTTTATCACCACATCTTATTACCCATTTAGCTAATACCTATTATTCAACAGTTAACTACCCGCTTCAGTGGCCGCGTCGTCTAACATGCTAATCTCGGATTGGTTTTTACAAAAGATTTTCCACTCTCCATCCACACAAATGTGGGTGCATTTCATCTAAATTAAGTCTTCTTAATCCCTAACCCATTAGTTTAATTAGTACATAAGCGTAAATCCTGAATAGGTAGTAAGACGCGGCGCTAAAAATAATAATAAATTAAATAATTAATTTGGTTATTTTATATAACATGAAATGTACAATTTGGTGAGTGAATACAATTTTTTTGGCCATACACCAGGCTAGAATTTAAAGGGTTAAAGTGAAAGACATTTAACTCTCACCTTAGAGCATTTCATTTGTGATCCATCTTATACCTACAGCTATGCCATTCTTTAACATTTTCATAGCCTTAAATATCTCAGTATCATTAAGTCTGTCACTCCTTATAACAGTGTCCCTATTTTCTGCTAATTTCTCTATATTTTTGCCATACTATTGCTCAATATACTCCCTCCATCGCTCTCTTATACCCTTTTCATCCCAGATCACCTCACCACAATCATTCTGAATGTCATAAGTCTTTTCTTGCACTCATTATTTTGTGCTCTTTACCCATTTCCAGAACAGCTTCCTATTTCCATCATAATCATTCTGCATTATTTTTATTCTTTTAATTTAATTTGCTTCTTACTGTACTTTGCTTTACTACTTTATTTTACTCATTTTTTTCTCTTTGTATGCATCCCACAACCTCTAACGTTCTGTTTCACTCTTCACGCCAATCATTTGTTTGTATGTTTGTATGTTTGTTGTAGTTTCTTTCACCTGTTCATTCCACAGGGTTCCTACGCGTCATGGAAAACCTGGAATTTTAAAATATTTCTTCCCGGCCTGGAAATGTTATGGAATTTTTCATTTTTCCAATATTTCCCTGGAATTAAGTTGTCCTCCTTTTTTTTTAACCAGGTCAGTAATTTAGGAGGAAACAAGAGTAAAACAGGAGGAAACAGGAGTAAGTCAGTTGATGAAATTTCCAAGATATCTGAGGAAATTTAAAAGGTTTCTGAATACTTAACATTTATTAATATAAAACTAGCTTCTAATATTGTCATTTTTATAAATATTATTTTGATTTTGTAATTTACATAACATAAATGATCATTCACAAAATGAACAGTGAGATTTGGGATATTTAACGAACACTTTCTAAACAGACTGATTATATCTACACATGATTTATAAACTAACTTAAATCTAGAACAGACACAACATCCTGTCCCTGGGCGTAAGTTTATCACTGTGAAAGGACAAACCCACATTTTACCAATGATTATTTGCAAGCGAGTTTATGTTTTAATTATTTGAATAACTCATTGCATCATGGAATAGATTAAAAAATAATAAAATGTGTGGAAAGGTGCAGGTCTATGGGAGTTGGGAGGCAGCGTTAAATAAAAGAAAATATGTAATAATATGTATTTTGCCATGATTACTTTAAACACTCGTCCTGGAGGGGTTATAGAAAGTCCTTGAAAAGTTCTGATTTTGTGTAGAAACCCTGTTCCACCACACATCTCTTTCCAAGTTTCTCACCACTGCAGATCCAAACACACTAAACTACAGCCTCTTTTAATAACATAAAGATGTTGTTGTTTGGTTTGGATCTATAGTTTATGTGACAACAAAGCAATATTTCCAAAATGCTAATTTTTGACCCAGTTCCAGTCCATGATAAAGAAATGTTGGTAAATATAAACTCTGCCCAAAATGTCACAAAGATTGGTACAGAATAGATTGAGTGTGACATGTCGAGAGAAGTGTAGTACAGGCGGTAGACTATGCTACACTCCCCTCTGTGCCTTTTCCTGCACTGAGTAGCCTGCTACCCCTGATACTCATCCTTAGGTTCCTATTTAGCTGTCAAAGAAAGCATTTAGTTCATTGTGGGATATTATAATGAGTGTTTCCGCAAGCAGACATTTACATTTTCACGTTGGACATTAATGAAGATGATGATGACCACAACAGTACCAACAACAGTAACAACAATGACGACGACGTCAATTGCACAAGTGGTAGTTCTTGTTTATTTTTAAATCTTCATGGATAAATGGGTAGTAGAACACCAGTCTAGCATGCAACCAGGGATACCAACAAACTGTTAATTGATGTGCAGCCTATTGTTGAAACAAAGGAAGGAGTTTTTGAACACAACAGTATTCTGTCAATTAATAAGAACTTGGTTTTGTCAAGGATGTTGAATGTTGATGAGAAACAATGTCAAATGATTTTACTAAGCCCTCACACTTAAATTAAAACTCCCAGAAAACAAGCTAATAGATTTTTTCATCAGTCATTAAAAAATAATTAACATCTACAAAAAAAAATCTTCTACTTCTAGTTGCTATTCCCCCCAAAATAGTAATGTAATGGTCTCATACATAATCATCATCATCATCAACTGTTTCCAACCTGTGGCCGGGTCAGTTTAGTAAAATGCCTCCATCTTTCTCTATCCTTTCACCACACTTTCTCCTTTAATTTCTTTCATTCTCCTCCCCTCACTTGAACACTTTCTGATATCTGCTCCTCCCATCTTTTTCTTGGCCTCCTCTACGGTATTTTTCCCATATACTTCATTTCCAACATTTTCTTTGGCATCCTCTCTTTTTCCATCCTCATTACATTATCATACCATCTCGGTCTTGCTTCCTCTACTATCTCATGTACTCCCTGTACCCTCTCTCTTTCCCAGATAACTTCATTCCTAATCTTGTTTCTTCTCATGACAGCTAACATGCTCTTCACAAACATCATTCCCATGGCCTCCACTTTCCTGGTATTTCTTACATTCATTGTCTATGTTTCTGCTGCTTATGTGACTGGCTACAAAGTACGCCCTGTACAACACTTCCTTACACTTCAAGGGGACTTCCCTTCTCTATAGCAGGTCTCTTATACACCTATAGAACTCTCTATGCTATCCTCTCTACTCTATCCAGCCTTAGAGCTTTATTAGGTCTTACCCTCTTCCTGGTCATTACCATCACTTCACACTTTGCAATGCTAGATTTCATTCAACACTCTTCCACTTCCTCATTTTATTCTTGTAGTTGATCCTATACTTCCTCATTCCATTCTTGTAGTTGATCCTATACTTCCTCATATCATTCTTGTAGTTGATCCTATACTTCCTCATTCCATTCTTGTAGTTGATCCTATACCTCCTCATATCATTCTTGTAGTTGATCCTATACTTCCTCATATCATTCTTGTAGTTGATCCTATACTTCCTCATATCATTCTTGTAATTGATCCTATACTTCCTCATATCATTCTTGTAGTTGATCCTATACTTCCTCATATCATTCTTGTAGTTGATCCTATACTTCCTCATATCATTCTTGTAGTTGATCCTATACTTCCTCATATCATTCTTGTAGTTGATCCTATACTTCCTCATTCCATTCTTGTAGTTGATCCTATACCTCCTCATATCATTCTTGTAGTTGATCCTATACCTCCTCATATCATTCTTGTAGTTGATCCTATACTTCCTCATATCATTCTTGTAGTTGATCCTATACTTCCTCATTCCATTCTTGTAGTTGATCCTATACTTCCTCATATCATTCTTGTAGTTGATCCTATACTTCCTCATATCATTCTTGTAGTTGATCCTATACTTCCTCATATCATTCTTGTAGTTGATCCTATACTTCCTCATATCATTCTTGTAGTTGATCCTATACTTCCTCATATCATTCTTGTAGTTGATCCTATACTTCCTCATTCCATTCTTGTAGTTGATCCTATACTTCCTCATATCATTCTTGTAGTTGATCCTATACTTCCTCATTCCATTCTTGTAGTTGATCCTATACTTCCTCATATCATTCTTGTAGTTGATCCTATACTTCCTCATATCATTCTTGTAGTTGATCCTATACTTCCTCATATCATTCTTGTAATTGATCCTATACTTCCTCATATCATTCTTGTAGTTGATCCTATACTTTCACTTCTTTCTCCCCCCATACCACTGAGTCATCAGTAAACATCATGGCTATCATTCTTTCTACTTTCCTTGCTAGTCTTTGAGATCAGTACCCAAAGGAAGAAAAATGTCAGTAAAAATTCAACTTATGAGCATCCTTAATGAGGTACATCACGAACATCCTCCAAGGTACGAGGTACGAGTATTTAGAGCTCTGTGGAGACAGGGGAAGTGTAAAGAGAGTGATACCACCTGTTCTCACCCAGCCTGCACGAGAGGACCATCGCTCGAGAACATCTCTTGGTGAATCCTCTGGAAAAGAAGCTACTCTCAGCCGTTTCCATGAACACCCTAATGTGGTACCTCCACGTTCAGCAGAAACGTCACATGATTCTGAGTATTCAGACATAATGGAGCTTTTCAATTGAAAGAAACTTGTGTAAGCTTTTTGCTATTTGATTAGACTAATAAAATAAATCATTCTCATTTGTATTATTAGTAATAAATAAACATTTAAAATAAAAAAATAGTTTCTTTAACCTTTTTTATTTTATGAATTATTGGTTAATTATAGGTGTTTCACTGGCCTTTTAAATTATTATGTATTTAAACAATGAAAACTTAAATTATAATTAAATAGTAACTTACCTTAGTTTGACGAACACCTTTTGCTCTGAAGATATAGCTTCTCTTAAGAGTGTATTTTATTTTCCAAGTCATTTCCACATATGTCCAATAACCCATCAAAAGATGTCATTGACATTCTTACGTAATTGAAAAATGGTCTTTGTATTTTCTTAAATCACTGCATAACATAACAAACAAACCATGTGCACCACAATCTGCAGTGAAAGTATGCACCCACAACTGTCCCCTTGTCCCTTTCTTATACTGGAACAATGACGACAATTACAAGCGATTAGTCCCAAGTTTAACATTTAAACAAGGGTATAGAAACTCTACATTTAAATTAATGTACCAAACCAGTAATCTTTCTGTCAAATTACATAATTTAGTTTCTCCCCCTACCCATATATTCAAGTCCATTAACTGGCCAAACCTTATTTAGAAAAAGGCAAATAATAAAATCGAAAAGTTGAATTCAGAAAATTGAGTAAAGACGACAAGGTCCAATGTCCCGCCAAGAGTGATCTTGAACCAGTCTCCCTACTTGTATAGATAGCACCACACTCCCAGAGAGCGGACAGCGGGGATCATTGGCAAGGAAGAACTGCATGTGGGAGAGGATGTGGGGCTGGAGCCCCTCTTTTCTCTCTTTTGAAGCTTATAGAATATTCTAGTCCCTCCTTCCTCCATATCTCATGTTGGAGAAGGTAGAAGTGCCGCTCTGTTTCTAGATGTGCCTTAAGGATGAGAAACGTTGTTGAGAATAAGTGCACTGGTATTTACCTACAACTGTGAACAGATCAATTGATGAAACCAAATACATGTATGTGTGTGTGTGTGGTGTGTGTGTGTTTGCGTTTTTAAGTGCATTTTTCTTCTGATATGACTTACAAACCAGCCAAATACTAAGAAAAACACAACATTCATTCCCTCATTTGAAAATTTACCATATTTGACTATGGTGGGAATATAACACGGAACCCCTAACTCAGTTGGCTTACACACTATCTACTCTGGCAGGGTGTTAGACACGTCCCAGTGAATTCGGCCATGATTCTAACCCCAACCTGATTAATAACAGTAACTTCAGTATAATATCTTGGACCCAGCTTGGTTTTTTTTCACCCAAAGGTATATTATGGTATAGTCATTTGTGGTTGCACAATCCAACCTATCGAACTACACAAATGAGAATGGGATGAAGTTATAACTCTTCAGTTTTCAATGTCACAATTATCTAATAGTGCTGTGCTCTTCAAGACTGCCAGTGTGTAAATAAATCTAAATTATTCTTAAAATTTATTTCAAATAACATACTCATATAAAATCAAAAGTAAAAATGTTTTTAGCAAGACAACTTTTTCATGTTTGCTTTATTTTTTTAAATGTTATGTTAAATATAGCCATTTAAGACTTAAGACACATTATTTTGAAGACAACTTAAAACTAGAATTTTCAAATACCTGCTTAACTCCAAGACAAGGTCACAATACTTATCAAATGCTGTAATTCCTAATACAAGTTTTGGATAGAAATGTTGATAACGTTAAATATAACATTTAATTTCTACCTTTTTGACTTAAATTTTTGAACTTTGACCTGATTGACATTTTTTGTTTTATATATGTGTCAGGTATGAAGACATCGCTGCACCACTTGTCTGGCATAGCTCTCATGGACACAAGTTGCAAACCGGAGGTTATCTGGTATTTTGATGAGATGGAACTGCCTGAGGATCTAAAGGAGAGGTTCAGGGTTCTTTTCCAGACCAGAGAGAAATGGACACTTGATGAAATACGACCATATGTTCAGTGAGTTAACTGATATCATAGAAAGTGTTGTAGGTCTACTTTTCACTTCTAAGAATAATGTTCCTCAAAATTAATTCAGACTAAATAATACTCATCATTACAATCAGAGGGAGGGAGGTAACTGAACCAAATAAAGATGGCTTCCACTTCATGTTGACTTGATCCAATGGTATATCTATTTCTCAGATTTTACTGAAGGGTTAAAATGCTTGAGTGTACCGTTATCCATGACGTAGTGTATTGTGTACTAGACAAACACATTTCATCCTTATCCTTTGTCATGCACAGGTTGTCATCACTTAGCAAAAATATTAGCATCATTAGTGCAGTGCAGTACAACTGACAGAATTATCAGGGGCATAGTTTTGACAACTAAGAATACACTCAAACAAAATAAAAACTTGTACAACAATGGTAAAGGTGGAGACTATCTATAAAAGCCTATATTTCCTCGTCTTCACAGTTGGTCCAAACAACCTTGCAGATAAGCACTAACGATACTTTCTATCAAATAGCTGAATATAGTGACATGAAAATGTATCCTCTAATTTCACCAAAGAGTCAAAGGTTTGTCAATAAATGTCATATTGTTGTACAATAGTTTGTATTTCCCAGCCACAACCTATCAATGACCAATAGAGGAGATTGTTGACATTGGTCCCATGCACATGGCTTTGTTTTTCTTGTATGCACTACCAAAGCAGTGTGAGTACATTTTGGATGATCTTGCTTTAGGTAAAACATTTTGCACCAAAAAACAAACATTACATTGATTACACTAATATTATGAACATTCAATAACGACGCTTTTTACAAGTAGAAAAGTAAAATCAATTGAAAATATAATTTGGTTCTGGCTGTACCTTTGGCCAATATCCTTTATTCAGATTTGAAAAAATTGGCAATTCTGATTAGTGATGTTATCTTATTATTTGAAAAACAAATCAAGAATATTGTAAAACTGCCTCAGAGCCTGAGATAACTATGGGGGACCAAGGGCTCCGAGAAGCAACTATGGGGGGATCAAGGGCTCTGAGGAGCAACTATGGGAGGATCAAGAGCTCTGAGGAGCTACTATGGGGGTACCAAGGGCTCCAGGTAGCAACTATGGGGGGATCAAGGGCTCTGAGGAGCAACTATGGGAGGATCAAGGGCTCCGAGGAGCAACTATGGGGGGACCAAGGGCTCCAGGTAGCAACTATAAGGGGGACCAAGGGCTCCGAGAAGCAACTATGGGGGGACCAAGGGCTCCGAGAAGCAACTATGGGAGGATCAAGAGCTCTGAGGAACTACTATGGGGGGACCAAGGGCTCCAGGTAGCAACTATAAGGGGGGACCAAGGGCTCCGGGTAGCAACTATGGGGGGACCAAGAGCTCCAGGTAGCAACTATGGGGGGACCAAGGGCTCCAGGTAGCAACTATGGGGGGACCAAGAGCTCCAGGTAGCAACTATGGGGGGACCAAGGGCTCCGAGAAGCAACTATGGGGGGACCAAGGGCTCCGAGAAGCAACTATGGGAGGATCAAGAGCTCTGAGGAACTACTATGGGGGGACCAAGGGCTCCAGGTAGCAACTATAAGGGGGGACCAAGGGCTCCGGGTAGCAACTATGGGGGGACCAAGAGCTCCAGGTAGCAACTATGGGGGGACCAAGGGCTCCGGGGAGCAATTATGGGGGGACCAAGGACTCCGGGGAGAACAGTTTGAAAAATGCTGCCCCAGGATTTTATGTTAGACAAAGTTAAATCATATATGGTGTGATATATTTTAAATTGTCCTTTATTTTAACTTTTTTATACTGTTTGTATTGTTAAGATGTTTTGACTCTGAATTCCACAATGAATGCTTGTCAGTTCATAGTTGTTATGTCGTGGTGTTATTTTGTATGTATTTGACTCATATCACAACAACGTGACCAATGTAAACAGATATTACCAAATTATGCCAACTTCTTTTAAGGGCAAATTATAATGTGATTTATACACAATATTTTAAAGGTTAACCAACCAATTTGATTCAGACTTGCATTTATGAAATTACAATAATATCTAAGTCTTAACTTTATTTATTTAAATGGTTTATAATTACTATTGGCCCTGGTAGATTTTTAGTAATAACTTAACTTTAACTTAAAAAACAAATTTAAGTAAGAAAGATCACCACTTCCATGACACGTAAAATCTACTTGCACACCACTGAAAATAATATAACAACAACACATTTATAGTACTTACAACTGAAGTCGGTGATGGACGCTGAAATATAATGTAAACACTACACAAACACCAGTTAACTACAAGATACCAGTACCAGGTCGACATCTTCCCTCCTCCAATGTGTTCAGGAACACTAGCCCTTCTTTTCTTCCTTAACTCTTAATAAAAACCAAACGTCATACGACAATAGATAAGAATATATTCTTAGTTTTTGATCATGTTATTTCTTTATTGATTAATAATAAGAATTTTTTTTCAACACCTAAAAACAATGTTTAATGCGCCCCTAGGACCATTGCTGCCTAGATGACCTTTGCTTAATGGACACCCTGATATTATGCATAAAAAACAGATTAATAATAAAGTAAGGTTATATCTAGAACAGGGGTGTCAAACTCGTTTGATCATAAGGGCCACATTGAAAACAAAAAATACTGGAAGAGCCACATTAAAAAAAAATCGTCACCATCATAATTAAAAAGAACTCATTTTAGTAACTACCTCATTTTTATATATAATTTAACATCTTTTATTAAATAAAATATTAGTACTCACCCTTTTATTCCCCATAAATTTGGAAACTTTTATTTGCAGCAATGGTGTAAATTTTGGGCTCTACATTTTTTACCGAAGTCATTTTCATAATTGATGACAAATGAGTGAGACTGAATTCAATATTTTTGTTACCTCTTAACACTGAAGAAGAAAACTACTAACTGCTAACATTTTCTCTTCACTCTTAACTGGTGGCCTGACAAACTGTAAGTATCAGAAAACCCTGACTGATATTACCAGGCCCAGCAAGCAAAACTAAATTATGTGAATTTAACCAAATAATAAAAAATAAAAATAAATCCAATTTTTCTTATTGGTTTGTTTCTATGATAGCATGTCCTTCTTTTTAATATACCAGCTTGGGGTGTTAAAATAAAAGTTCCACAATCTAGCATACACTCAAACTTTACATTGATATCATTGTTTTGGGCATTCCCTGCAATGCTAATGTTATCAGCTAAGTTTCTCAGAAGGGGGAGCATAGTCTCTCTCACCGACTACCTCTCACTTCTCACCACTCACCACTCACAAGTTTTGACATGCTCCTCTAGAGTATTCTGACCGTTGGTGATGTAATGTGTAAAAATCAAATCTTTGTCACATGGTACATACAATCTGAGGGATTATTTTTAGAAGTAAAGGACCTTTTTTGATAAACTTATATATTTCAAAATTATATTATTTCTGAAAGTTAATGTTCTTGAGGAGGGCTACAATTCTTCTTACTATAAACAAACAATCACTCCATCAGAAAGTAGTTTGAAAATAAGTGTTATACTCTCCTTTTAGGATGCTACAGAAAACTCCATGTTATAATGTGTTTACTGCGGTGCACTCTTGTGCCAATTTGTTGGTACTATTTAGCTTGGTATGGTTGGATGTCTAGATACACACAGACAAGTATGAGATCCTAAATAGTTTGGTTGGACAACCACGGTTCAAATCACCATCTGGATTTATAAATAACCTTGTTTGATAATTTCAATTCATATATTTTATTTAGTAGTCATTCTACTTACCAAAGCTAAACATAAATAAAAGGGCCAATCACTCCATTATATGCCTTATTTCAATGTCTCTTATTGAGCTTTTATGTGAAAAGGATTTGTTGCCAAAACTATTATTTTATTTTTGGATAGACTTCACAAACAAGTGATTATTGATTTACAACAAAGTATACCTTCTAATGACCTGCCACATCCATTGTTTTTGTTTTGTTGTAATTATTCTATTCAAAGTACATATATCTTATTTTGATGATATTTTTTCCAGGCGACTAGCAACAGACAAAATGAATGTGAATGCTCTGCTAACCAAATACTCTAGAGCAGCCACTGTGAATGGAGCCAAGTATTATTGTGGTAAACACAAATAAACAACTGTCTCCACTTGAGTCACAACAGAAACTATTTACTACACAAGAGATTGTAAAATGAGCGTGATCAAACATTTATATAACCCTGCCAGTGTCTTAAAATATAGTTAAATGTTTGTAACATAAAATTGGTGATTTGATAAAATACAACCATATTTTGTGTGAAGCCCCTCATAACATTAATTTCATTATAAGAAACACAGCCAAGTGCCAAAATGTGAGCATCAGATTTAGCAAAGTGCGTACTTAAACATTATAACAGGGCTAGTGTTCTGTTGCTTGTGTACCTCTCAAGCCAGACACAACTTGGTCATTATTTGTATTAATTAATCTTTTAGTTCTTTATTTAAAATATAAACATGTAAAATTCATAAAAAAAATAATATTAAATAGGACCTTAGGCCTAAACATATCTCTGTGCTAATTTTGTAATACCACTTTGTAATTATGATTGTGACTTATTAATAAAATATGCTCACAGGTTTTTTTAAAATGTTTGTAGCAAGTTGTCATATTAGATCATGGCTAGTTTAAGTGGGTTCTTTTCTTCCTATATAATAAGGTTAACTCCTGTTTGGGTTGGAGCTCATATCCAACAGTGAGTGACCACAACACACAATTCTTTCAGTTTAATCTTTTATTCTGATTTTATTATATGTATTTTAATTCCAATAAATTTAATTAGAAAAATTGTTTTTTTTTTTTCCTTATTCTAAAATTGATACCACCATAAATATTTCCAGCTTTTGGACAGATCTTATCATTTAAATGCTTCCATCATCCTCTTTGCTTCTGCCATTTTTCTTCCTTTATTTGCTTCCATTCTTCTCCTCTCACTCACACATATGCTGTTATGTTATTTTTCCTACATACTTCATCTCCCTCATTCTTGTAATTATTTTATTTTCAATCTAATTATGTGAGAATACCATCTCACCTTAGCTTCTTCTACTATTTCATGTCTTGTCCAGTTAACTTCATTCCTAATCCTGTTAATCCTTGTGACAGCTAGCATGCATCTTAAAAACTTCACTTCCATGGCTTCTGTTCCTGTTGTAAGAATTTAATTCTGAACATGTTTATATTTTATTTGGTTTTACTTTATTCTTAAGTGTTTAATTATTTTGACATGGTTAGCACTGCATGCGGCCGACACCACATTACTATTTAATTATAATCGTATTCATTATCAAACTTTAAATTTTAAACAGACATTGGATATTGGATCAGATATCAAATCTACAAGAAATATACATATATTCTGGTTCCAATCCTAAATTTTCCCACCAGCTACAAGACTGATCAGTTGAAGTTTGATTACAACCTTCACTTGTTTGCCAATTATTCACTCTCGCCTGAAATCACAGTGTAATTTACTGAACAAGAAGGAAATGGAAGGCCCAGCTCCCCTCGCAGAAGGGAAGGCAGAGACTCTGATGACACAGACACATCCAATCTCATGCATAATTATTTTTAAAGGTCAGCTAGAAAAAAAAATAAGTGGAGTTTGTTTACAAACAATGAATCATGTCAAAGAACTGTCAGATGTCAGACTTGCATCCATTTAGTAATATTCTCATTTTATAAGCTTACCTATTATTTCTTTTTGTCAAGTTTCTCCCTGTTTCTACTTTAATTTCACATATTTTAAATTTCAACCTTATATAAATCCCCAAGATTTTCAGGACCTCGACAAGAACTGCTGGAGGCGGGAGATATAAGAAGGAATCTTGGATCCTAAATGAGACAGACTTGGTTTAAGGGTTGAATGTAAAATAGAGTAAAGGGAGAATGACAAGTTTTGTTAGTACAAATTTCATTCACAAAAGGTATTCGAAACAATAATAAAAAATGGTACATTGACCTGGGACAACTGTTATAACTTTTAGACCACGATTTTGACTTTTAAATGAGTTTGTTGAACCGCTGACGTTTTCAACGCTGAAGACTACAATACACCATTTATATGAGGTGATAACAACCTAGGTTTTACTTGTGCTTCTTCCTTTGTCATCTACTACCTCCTTCACTTAACATCTATTGCTCCAAATTTAATGATTTAATAAAAATTTGAATTGCCGGCCTTATAATTTTATATATTAAACTTGGTATTTTGTTTCAACGATTGACTCTTAGAGATGAAACTTTTGACCAGAGTCATGACTTTGACGAAATGCAATGACATTATTTCATATTTATTGTTTTAGTTTTCACCTACTAAGCTCATTGAGAAAATTGACTATACATATTAAAGAATTTCACATTTATTTATTAAATATTTGTTTGTTAAATAGATCCACTTAAATCTGACTCTAAATATACTTTTTATATATAGTCAGATTTAAGGGGATCTTGTTTGAATAATATATATATATATATATATATATATATTATTTTTTTTTTTTCAAACAAGACAAGAATAATTCTTTAATTCCGAATAATACTGACGTTGATCTGAATATAATATGGAATGTAATTTTAACTTTGTTTTTAATAGGGTCTATCAGGCAAGACTATCTGAATCTTAAATCTGACCAAAATTACATATTTTCTTCATTTCAGTTTCATTTCAGTACATTTATTTTTTAGGTGTCATTATTAACCAACATATTTTGTATTTTGTATTGTTATCATCCAAAGAGTAACCCCATATTTAGTTATATCTCACCTGCAAGCAGTTCACAGGGATGCTGACCTTGGAGATTAGTATTGTTGTACACAAGGTAAGTCCATTGTTGACTAGGTCTGATTTTAAGTAATTTTTCCCAACATTACCCAGAAGTCTTGAGAGAGTCTTGACTGGCAAACCCATTGGAAAGAGAGAAAGAAAGACCTTTGGGAAGACCTGGACGCAGATGGGAGGATATATTAGAATGGACCTTAAAGAGATCTGGTGTAATGAGATGGACTTGATAGAACTAGGTCAAGGTAGGGATAGATAGCGTACTTTTGTAAGTGCGGAAATGAACTTTCGAGTTCCTAATTTCATATAAAAAGTAACCCCGAGATAAAATATTTATCACAAGGCAGTATAAATCTATGTGGGCTCACCCTAAGATTTATTGATAAATGGCAAAAAGTGAATATCAGTAGGTTGATACTATCCTTATTCTTTAATTGCAATAGTCATGAAGCCATTACAAGATGGTGTGGGTAGCAAAGGCAAAGCAATGAATGACAGCATAACACCGTGATTGTCAGAGATATTGAGAAACTCGGATACATCTTTAATGATGATGCTTAATAAAGCTGAGGCCTTTGGGAACAGCCGATATGTTTCCATAAGTCTAATGTAGATTTATTTTTAGGAATAGAGTAAGGTGCAGTCACGGGAGGGCATGGGAGTCGCACACTTTATGGAAAGTTCATGTTGTTGTATGCAAACTGGGCCAAGTCTGACTTGTTAGCACGGCTGAGACGGTTTTGAAACTGTTGCACTTGACTATAGTAGGCGCTAAAACCAAGGCTAAGCAGTATTTGTGAATCCAGTGGTCGTGTTTATGTACAGGCTTACACCCATCAGTATCAGTGACACAAGAGCATGGGATAAAGCACTGAGCAATTGCCTTTATCTTTCATATACTCACCTCAGACTCGATATTAGACATGACTATACATGATAGGAAAGAATTAAGAGAGTTCAGAAGATTTTCGTCATGAAAAGTGTACCTCCAAGAGAGTCAATTTCAACGTCATATGTATGTAATCAGACATTTTCTTGAATCTATATCTCCTGCCGTCTGGACAATACTAGGTAACTCATATTCTTCTGTTGTTGCCATTCACTATACCATCTCTCATATAAAACTTTGTGTACAGGGTCGCAGAAGCACAAACTTTACTACCAGGCGGCTATGAACTTTATTATCACTATAGTGTAAAATAGGTTTCTTTTTAAGATGTCTCACGTCATATATTGTATACCCTTATCATTATTCAGCTTACGAGCTCTTCGAGCAGGCACTTATCATCTTACACATCCAAATACACATTTTTAGTAATATCACTGTCTAGTGTTATCCACTCGAAGACATTGAGAATTAGTCTCGGTCAACGCGGCAGTCGCAGATGTAAGCATAGGAAGGAAAGATCTGACCCCTGCAGGATGCCTCCATGTTGGCGGCCCCCACCCTGCTTGGTCGGGCAACTAAATCCCTCCACACACTAAGTGGTGGGTCGTGCTACCCGGGGATAGCTGGTTAAGATACATCACAAGGTCCCCGCTGGACAAATTAGAGTAAGGCTAAGTTTCTGATTTCCTCTGTAACTCTGGCAGTTACAATGGCGGGGTCAACTCCTGTCCCTGGAGTCAGGATTAGGCGGAGGGATTTTCTCGAGTGACTTAATCAGGTGTGAGTATCAACTTAAACAGGGTTGGTGAATCAAACAATCAAGGGTGCGCCCTGTGATGGGCTGTTTGTTCCCCACTGTGTACGTCAGGAGTGCCCTCTTTTAGGTACGGTCTTGGGTAGTTGCTGTATGCTCAAGTATCTGACTCAACCACTAATAATGCGGAATAATCCTCTTGGGAGGATGGGTGGCAATATCACAGCCCCTTTATGTCCTTGGGTCAACCAAGGCATCATTTATAGATTCCGGTTTCCAATTTAAGAACTGAACATGACACTTGGCGAGATAGCTAGAAGCTGCATCCCCCAATCTTAGGACAGTGTGATGTAGAGAGGAGAGAACAGGGTCATTGTGGAATGGAGAAGAGAGAACAGGGACATTCTGGATTGGAGAGGAGAGAACAGGGACATTGTGAAGTGGAGAAGAGAGAACAGGGTCATTGTGAAGTGGAGAAGAGAGAACAGGGTCATTGTGAAGTGGAGAAGAGAGAACAGGGTCATTGTGAAGTGGAGAAGAGAGAACAGGGTCATTGTGAAGTGGAGAAGAGAGAACAGGGTCATTGTGGAGTGGAGAGGAGAGAACAGGGTCATTGTGGAGTGAAGAGGAGAGAACAGGGACATTGTGGAGTGGAGAGGAGAGAACAGGGACATTGTGGAGTGTATAGGAGAGAACAGGGTCATTGTGGAGTGTATAGGAGAGAACAGGGACATTGTGGAGTGTATAGGAGAGAACAGGGTCATTGTGAAGTGTATAGGAGAGAACAGGGTCATTGTGAAGTGTATAGGAGAGAACAGGGTCATTGTGGAGTGTATAGGAGAGAACAGGGTCATTGTGGAGTGGAGAAGAGAGAACAGGGACATTGTGGAGTGGAGAAGAGAGAACAGGGTCATTGTGGAGTGGAGAGGAGAGAACAGGGTCATTGTGGAGTGAAGAGGAGAGAACAGGGACATTGTGGAGTGGAGAGGAGAGAACAGGGACATTGTGGAGTGTATAGGAGAGAACAGGGTCATTGTGGAGTGTATAGGAGAGAACAGGGACATTGTGGAGTGTATAGGAAAGAACAGGGACATTGTGGAGTGTATAGGAGAGAACAGGGACATTGTGGAGTGTATAGGAGAGAACAGGGTCATTGTGAAGTGGAGAGGAGAGAACAGGGTCATTGTGGAGTGGAGAGGAGAGAACAGGGACATTGTGGAGTGTATAGGAGAGAACAGGGACATTGTGGAGTGTATAGGAGAGAACAGGGACATTGTGGAGTGTATAGGAGAGAACAGGGACATTGTGGAGTGTATAGGAGAGAACAGGGTCATTGTGAAGTGGAGAGGAGAGAACAGGGACATTGTGGAGTGGATAGGAGAGAACAGGGACATTGTGGAGTGTATAGGAGAGAACAGGGACATTGTGGAGTGTATAGGAGAGAACAGGGTCATTGTGAAGTGTATAGGAGAGAACAGGGACATTGTGAAGTGTATAGGAGAGAACAGGGATATTGTGGAGTGTATAGGAGAGAACAGGGATATTGTGGAGTGTATAGGAAAGAACAGGGACATTGTGGAGTGTATAGGAGAGAACAGGGTCATTGTGAAGTGGAGAGGAGAGAACAGGGACATTGTGGAGTGGATAGGAGAGAACAGGGACATTGTGGAGTGTATAGGAGAGAACAGGGACATTGTGGAGTGTAGAGGAAAGAACAGGGACATTGTGGAGTGTATAGGAGAGAACAGGGTCATTGTGGAGTGGAGAGGAGAGAACAGGGACATTGTGGAGTGTATAGGAGAGAACAGGGACATTGTGGAGTGTAGAGGAAAGAACAGGGACATTGTGGAGTGTATAGGAAAGAACAGGGACATTGTGGAGTGTATAGGAGAGAACAGGGACATTGTGGAGTGTATAGGAGAGAACAGGGTCATTGTGAAGTGGAGAGGAGAGAACAGGGTCATTGTGGAGTGGAGAGGAGAGAACAGGGACATTGTGGAGTGTATAGGAGAGAACAGGGACATTGTGGAGTGTATAGGAGAGAACAGGGTCATTGTGAAGTGGAGAGGAGAGAACAGGGTCATTGTGGAGTGGAGAGGAGAGAACAGGGACATTGTGGAGTGTATAGGAGAGAACAGGGTCATTGTGGAGTGGAGAGGAGAGAACAGGGACATTGTGGAGTGTATAGGAGAGAACAGGGACATTGTGGAGTGTAGAGGAAAGAACAGGGACATTGTGGAGTGTATAGGAGAGAACAGGGTCATTGTGGAGTGGACAGGAGAGAACAGCGACATGGATGTGGTGGGGGGAACTAAGTTGGAAAGGCTTAAGTTCCAAACAGACCCGGCCATTGGCTGGAAACTGTTTATTATTATTATCATCATCACCGCATGTTTGACACTAAACATTTTCAGGATACAAACTCGAAATTCATCTATTATCATAAATTAAAAGGTGAGTTTTTAATTTAAACTTATAAGCTTTCCTTGCCCCCTACTTTCTTTTTATTAGGATATTCTTCTAAAAACTATTGTAGAACTGGAAAAAACCAAATGGTTTCAAATAGTTTCATTATTGCACCATATTAATATACTTAAAATTTGGGCGGCCTATTCAAAACAAGAATGCTAAAAAGCGCAACAGGAAAATAAAAAAATTTAGTAGCTAGCTTATAGACTATAAACATTTAATTTAAGCCATTTAAAACACATCACCAAGTTTTTGTTTCTGTGTGTTTAAGTTTGTGTGAAAATTTAAAGGTTTATTGATTTTATTTAAATTTTAACACTTATTATTCATTAAAACCTGTGGTGGGAGAGGGGTGAGGAGCTAGAAGGGTGTGACATACTTTTTTTTAGTCGGGAATTTTATAAAATGATCAGGGGAAAAGCCAGAAATTCCATTGGTCGAGTTGAGTAGACACCATGGATTTGACTGGACACCCTGAAATAGTTTGTCGAGCTTAGTATCCAAACAATCAATGATTGCCTGTCAAGAAATATAAACGTCTTCATCTCAATAAATATGATGTAATTTTGAAATCTAATATTGTGTAAGAAAAAGTCCAACAAAACTTGACTCGCCCAAAGCCTAAAAGCGTTGGGTTAATAAATACAAATAGTTACTGCAAAATCAACTTAATTATGTATAAAATAAAGTATTCAAGAATCTCATCTAACAAAAGTTATTACTGTACAATGTACATGGAATGCTAGATCAGTAGATATACCTTGTCAATGAAACATGAAACTGATTTACTCATTGCTTTGATAGTCGAGGGTCTTATTATAATTTTTCCTACAAAGAGAGTGAACAGTATTGACATGACTATTTGAAGCATATAGTCCAAACATCCTCATGGTCAACTTGGCTTGTATTAAGTTATTTAGTTCCTTGACAACCAAATCACTAACTCCTTCTTTTAATGAACATATATCCATGCTTAGTAAATGCAACGTCATGATTGAATACTCATGCTGACCTTTGTTGCGACGTTGCTGGAAATGTAGAGACTATGCTACAGGAGTGATGAAAGTCAACTCACAACTTATTAGTTCACTGTACTACTGTTTATAGAAGTGATATTACATTGTAGAGTAGTATCTGGTACTTAACTTAGGTTGGGGGGGGGGTCCTGAAATAAAACGGGGCATTGAGAGGGCGAAGAACTGTTGAAAATTTTGTGTCATTAGAATAATTAATAAAAATTGTACATGAGCGAAATCCATTTTCATGTTAAAGTATTTGTACTTAAGTGTGCTTTTTACCTCTGAGGTCCTCTACCATAAAGCCAAGACTGGGACTTACACTTAAGGGGACTTTTGATATATTGTAAAGCAGACTTGCTCAGCGACCTAAAAACAGAGGAAGTCAGGGAACTTGCTTGATCAGTGAAAAGTCAGGTAATTTGATCAAATTTCTGGAATTTTTACATATCCACTAAAAAAATACTCAACTTCTATTCACACTAGTGAAAATAAGATATTTCTTCCAGTTAATACAGACCCCTAATCTATGTTAACACAGTTGACTCGGCTGAGCACGCTAATCTCACTTCTCAAGGTCATAATGTGACTTTCATGTCGTCTTTTCACCCCTCTAACGCATGTCTTCAAACAAAATTAAGAGCTACTTTTACACTGATTAAGATTTCAGGAATACGTATCATAATATTGATTATTTTGATAATATTAAGTATCAAGGGTATTGAGTTGAGTTATACATCCCTAATGTAGCCTATTTATAAAACAAACAAACATAGCTTCAAACTATCCAAACACAAATTAAAAAGGGCCAAGGAACAGTTCATAGTTTGATTCCGAACAGGATATGATAATTTATTGAAATAACTGAAATACAGGATTACCCACTCATATGTCCATCAAGTGCTAAATATTCTATATTACAAATTTAAATTGTGTTATTTCACTTTTATAGCTGTAAATTACATACTTTTCAACAGAAATCATAGGTAATAATTTAAAAATGTTTAATATTTGTAATGTTTGTATTATTTAAACATAGTAACAATATTATATTATTAGTCAATTTAAGTTCATGGTAGTATGAAACTAAATGCTCTAAACACTAACCAAATAAATAGGAATACAATCATCAAAATGATGGTAGTTTGAACGCCATGTGGCATGTATGAATAATGTACGCTCTCCAAATGTTGAACGGTGACATATTCCCAGGATATGTAGTGAACCGTCGCTGTTTCTTTTACTAGAGCCACCCAAGTGTGACAGGAAACAACATTTATACTCTTTGGGGGGGTTTGTTTGACAATAGTTTGAATGTCATTCAAGGTCATGCATGTTTCCTCCTCTGTAGTGGAGTTGTCATTATATTTACTCTCATCGAGTATGTTGTCAAACAGAACTCTGTCTCTGTGGCTGTCTCTATAGCTCCCCATGTACACGGTCATCTCAGAGGAGCTGTTCTCATCTGTTCCCGATTGTTTTTCTGTGGGGGACATGTGTGGAGGGCGGTAGTTGTCGTCTGCGCCAACAAACACATGTCCTCCCAACTTGATGGTACATGTTGGACTACTCATCACACGCTTCACTCCTAGCTGCAATTTTGATGAGAACTTCTTCTTTTTCAAACTCTTTTCTCTAGTTTGGAAATAAATGATCAGATTAGTGAATGGTGGTTGAAAGTATTATACAGTAAGAACTGGACATGAGTTGAAGCTGAGTCTTCATTTTACCTAAAAAGCCTGGACTCAAATCTAGAAAACATGGAAAAACTAGATGAAATTTAAACTAAAAATAATATACAAACGTTTTCTTTGTGAAAGTCAAAGTAAACTAAATGATAAATTAATCATTTAGGTTAAGTTTGTTTCTCAATTTATTTCTTGCTAATCCGTCAATTAGCAGCATAACAACTGTAAAACAAACGACTTTTTTTTTTCCAGATCTCAGATTAATAGTTTCTTGCCTATAGGGATTCAAAGATTTGAAAGCCAGGTCCCTCCTAGGAACACAATAGAAAAGGTCATACATAAAACACATACTTTTTGCAGCCAACACTGAAAATATTTTTTAAATTATTTTGTTTTTTTATTATTATGGTTTTGATTTATCACAAGTTTACTCTTGATTTAGTTTGATTTTTCATAAACATAATAATGATTAATTTTGATTAATCATGAACTCACTAATAATTGAGATTGATTTATTATAGGCTTACTATTGATTGGTTCTGATTTATCATAGGCCTACTTATGTTTGTTTAATGTTTCGTTGTCTATTGTAATGACTAACATTACTTATAATGTTCTCATACTTGATTGGGAATTATGTAAAATCAGAAGTTGATAGGAACATGATGAAGGCAAAGATGAGTGTCACATAGATTCATGAAATGGCGTGAGGTGAGAGAGGTAGCCAATGATCGCACTTTATATTAATATTTTCAACAGGTTAGTCAACATAATAATATACTATCTACACCATATATTAAATATACAAGTAATATACCTATATAAATTGAATTAAAATACATGGTATCTGTTACATTTACTTCCCCTTAAATCTTTACTACGACTTAAGACTAAACAACACTCAACATTAAATATTAAATATTACATAAATTAAAATAATCTTAAACATAATAAGATTATCATACTCTGGATATTGAAAAATGACACCTGGACACGGGAATCGAAACCGGGACCTTCGGCTTAGTACGCCAATGCTCTTACCACTGAGCTATCCAGGATTCATCTCGTGCCCATGGTCATTCTTCACTCTTCACTCATAGTTTAAGGCAAAGTTTTTGATGGATGTGTGGAAGTCATCAGCTTATAAATACGTGATTACATAAGATCGCAGCCATCCACGACTCTGTGATTGGCATATGATATTGCAGCCATTTGACAATCATATTATAATTGTACGTAAATGCATATTAATGAATCAGATAGCCGAAGCTATCATCCATGCATTTTAGTGAGGACAGTATCATCTAGATATCATCACGGGACGAATCCTGGATAGCTCAGTGGTAAGAGCAATGGCGTACTAAGCCGAAGGTCCTGAGCTCGATTCCCGTGTCCAGGTGTCATTTTTCAATTTCCAGAATATGATATCTAGATGGTACTGTCCTCACTAAAATGCATGGATGATAGCTTCGGCTATCTGATTCATTAATAATAAGATTAGTTAAATAATAAAACATCACTTCAAACAACATTAATTAGGCTTATATATCTAACTTCACTACTGATATGCAAAATGGATGAGATATAAATGTTCTAATTCTTAGCTACTGGTGTAGGTGTATTAGTTTTATCAGTGTTTTTTAGGTGCATTTAATGTAACTAGAGTTTGTGACAATAAACTTACACTTCTCCTAACACATGTTAAGTGATTTGGTTTATTGTTAACAAAAATTATGTGTTGCCTCTGGATGTATAGGCTTACATCCAGATTAAGATTTCTATAACTATTGTCATGTGTATCAATTGATCTATCCACCTTTTTCAAATAAAGCCAGAATCAAGCTTAACTAGATACGTGACATTACTTAGCTTCTTAACGATATTACCAAGGATTCGTTTATTTCGTGATTAATAGCCTTTTATCAACACTGGTTGATTTACCAACAAGTCATGTGTCTTACTACCATGGGCATACACAACTTGTTTGGTTTGATTACCAATAACAGTTTCATGAAGGTCAGGATGAATTAAATCTAACCTATTTCTCAGATTACTATTAAACATAAGTTTAGCTGGAGTTCCATTTGTTGTTGCATGGACTGAGTTGCAATAGTCAAATAAGAATCTACATAAAAATTCTTCAACACTGGTTTCATTATGTAAGATAACTTTGAGGGTGATTTTAACAATTTTCACTGAATTTTCAACATGACTGTTAGTCTGTGGATGTTACGGAAGTATCAAAGAATGCTTAGTTCTATTCATTTGTAAAAAAAAATCATAAATTCGTAGGAGGTAAATGAAGGTCCATTGTTACTTACAATTAGCTCTGGCAGACCATACCTTGCAAAGGTTTAACACAAATGGCCTATAGTCTGACTAGTCACTGTAGAGCTAACTTCAAATATTCCTAGCCATTTTGTCTACACATTTAAGATGATTAGATACATTTTAGATTTAAATGGACTAAGAAAATTTAAATTAATTCTAGAACACTGCATACTGGGATAGTTCCATACATGTAAAACAAACTTTTGGTTGGTTTTTGTCTTTCCAATAGGCAGGATGAACAACAGATAGCTAATCACTCGATATTGAGATCATTTCCTGGCCACTAGCTATAAGACCTGGCTAATTTGATTAATTTTAACAATACCCAGCTGGTTTGAATGCAATTCATCTAATAATATTTTCTTGAACGTTTCTGAAATTACAAGTTTATAACCCCACATTGGAATTCCTTAGTTCATCCTTCCTTTGGAAATATGGACTAAATAAATTATCAAAATTATCAAAATATTAATGCCAACGTCTTACTGGGTTTGGATCCTTAAAAGTTTCTTTTTTGACACCATCAACATTTAAATCAGAATTTATTTACCTAAAGAGTGCAAAAGATTTGTGAATTTTTTTTGTTTACTAGGGCACAAGTGTCTCAGAAAAGTGATTCTTACCATACTGATTATATGTAACTTCTAACCATTATTTACTCAAAAACTATATGACTTTTGGATAAATTCAAAAGTATAAAAGAGCTGTATTATTAAATAAGGCTTAAAACAATTCTAGTAACATAACTCTTGGGTGATCATAAGTGATATCGAGTTAAAAGCCCACTTTTTCAGGATTGTATAATTTTACAGTTTATCATAAAGGGCTTTCATTTAAAAATATCCACCCTAAATATCTCTCATTATAATGCACAGATCATATTGAACATACTCAACTGTAAAAAAAAAACAGTTAAAATGTTATTTTAAAAAATTTAAATGGGACGAATATGTTGGAAAAATACAATTTATTAGGTTGAATTATTTTTAACAATATTTTTAAAATATCTTAGCAAATGTTATTAAAATATTCAGCAAAACCTTACAATTCACAAAATAAAAACCAATATTCTGTGAGTCAGGTTGACAAATATATTATATGATTGGATGTCCTCTCCACTTTTATTGAAACAGCTATCATCACTGTCATACACGCGTTTCCTTGTCTTCAATCTTGGTTCAATATGATCTAGCTGTGGCTAAACCAGCAATCATCCAAAATCAAGACAGCCCTCACTTTGAAAATCTCTTTATTTGCTTTCGATCATTCCACATAGAGTTAGCCTACTATGGAGCTCTCAGATACTATCTCGAAGGTTCAGGAATTGAACATATTCTTTCAGAGAGCTAAGTTCTGACACCTGGTTCAATACAAGGATGGCTTGGAGGTAAGCATTTCAACAGATGTAAACGAGTCGAGTACACATCTAACTTTCATTGTCTCTAGAAAGTTTCCTTTTCCATAAGTTGCTAGGACAACTACAAAACATTACAACATTAGAAATACTTTAAGATCAGGTGATAAAACTGAATGCTGACCTTTCTCAAGATACTTTGGAAAGATTTATTGAAAGCTCAAATATAAAGCAAGTGTATGATGAGTTCAAAGAAATCCAATCAAGATCAGGATTTTACGGAAAAACAGCTCAGTTTTATCAATCATACATTGATCATGTTAACATCTACAAATTCTTCAGCAGATCATAGGACAAGTAACCTTGAAATCTATACGGATGCCCTGGATAAAACAATTCCTGCCTTATTCTCAGGAAAGAGGCTGAACTATTCTCAATGGATGACGGTGTAGCTCCTGAAACTTCTTAACTTAGGAACCAAATTATGAATATGTATATATAATCAATAAATGCATTCATATGATTTTTTTCCACTTTAAAATGTGATGTGATTTTATTTACTTAAGCTCAATTTGCTTATTGGGGGCTCCACTCCCAAACCCCCAATGACCAAACGTGTGGATCTTGCCAAATCTGTAACTGCTGGTGCAATCCATTTTTAGGTAGGTTCTACCGTTTAGCCACAAGAGACCTCCAAAGAAAGATTCGTACTTTAAAGTTGCTTCGCCGTTTTGAATTTTTTTCAAGGGTTAAAAAAGTAAACTTTTTAACTTTTTGGAATTTTACCGTCAGTCAAAGGTTATAAGCTATAAGTTTGCCAAATTTCAAGTTTCTAGCTCATCTGGAAGTGGATGAGTCAGCCATGTGGATTTATAGGAGTATAATAATAAAGCTATACTAGTATAGTGTTTTCAAGTTTTGTAAGACCTTTAGGTGTAATCTGTTAGCAAGGGCCTTCAAGAATTATACATTTTAGGGCAGTGATGGGCAAACTTTTCAGGGAGTGGGCGAAAAGAAAAGAGTCAGGTGGTCTGACACAGTTTATTAAAAAGTTACAATGGTATGTTTAAAAAAACCTTTTACAATTAAATCCTATTGATTATTAAATGGATTTATATTGTATTGATACTTAATTCTGATACAATGTGAGTTGTCTACATTATTAAATAAAACAGATAATTAACACTACTTGAATGAAGGAGTGTGCAGTGAGTGAAACTGTGACTGTTCTTCTAAAAGTTTTTCATCGTCTGGTTCCAAATGGAACGGGGTGACTCTCAGAAGTGAAGCTAAGTAGCCATCTGTCAGTCTATTTCTAAAACTACTTTTTCACAGTATCATATTAGAAAACACTGGCCCACATATATATGATGATGCACACATGGCGATAACCTTCTGGGCACAAGATATCAAATTTGGGAAACTTGATTTCAACAAGGACTTGTAGAACTCAAGTTTTGGGACATTGAGAAATGACTGCTTCAATTGTGTGTTACATTGCAATTCAATTCATTCAAGCTGAATGTCCGGTGTCACTGTTTTGCAATTCACGGCATTCTGAAAATATTCAAGTCTTGTTCAATGCTTCAATCTCCATTCACATTCACCATGAAGTCTTCTCACGCTGGCCTTATAGCTCATAAGTTTGTCTTCCATCACTGGGGCGATTGGTTTTAACTTCAGGTAGTGGGATAAGTCATTCCTTGCTAGCCAATTAGCAAAGAGTACAAGTTGCATTTTAAACCCTCTCAAGTGACCCCAGATCTCAACAAACTGTGCGAAATGCATTTTTTTCTTGTTTTTTTTAACACTTTTTCTTATCGGAATTTGAAATCCTTTCGAGGGTCGCATTGAACCTGGCCTTGGGGTGAACTTTACTCGTCACTGGCTTAGGGCCTAAATCAGGCTCTGGCTGTATTAGCATCTGTTATTACTATGTCATCTATAATTACACTTGAACCAGATAGCCCGTCATTCTTTGGAACATTCCTGGCGCTGAAGCAATACTGTATGGTACACAGCTATACATAAATAATTCTTTGTGGCTACTTAGGTACAAGGTTTTTTAAAACTTTCATTTAGTTTAACTTTCTGATAGTCCTGGCATAAACAAGGCCCAAGATTTATAACATATGTTTATTGCCGAGCGTCTTTATGCTCGTTAGTAATAAAAGACTAAAGCGTGTCACCAGTTTGTGTTGGATTCTAGAGCTTAATTCTTAGCCTTTCTCAAGATTCCTTCCTATTTGTTACTTAGTTTATATTTTTCTGATCTCCATCCACATTTTCAAAATAATTTTAATCCTATGATTTTACTAGTTTCTAGGCCACCAAACAAATATTTATTGTAAAAATATACCTCCCATACACTTATTTGTGATATAGTATTGTTGATGTACTGTACCTATTAGGGGCACAAGTTGGTCTGTTAGCCGCAGCAATCCTGTCCAATCTTTTCAAACTGTCACTACTCAACACATCACTGTACTGCAATATTGTGTTCTTCACATAGCTACACAAACAAAACACAATGTATTTGTACTCGCTCTTTGCTAAACTCAGCGTTATTTTAAACTAAGTGTTTGGACCTTGCCGTAACACATGGAAAATTATCTAATAAATTCTAATATTATTTAATTTTTCCAAAATAAATAAGAATTGAGATGGTGGTATATATAAATGAAGATAAAAATTGACCTTTTTACTTCCTTATGATCCCTTGGAGAGAGAAGGTATTGTTGTGATCAAAAAACTCCAACCCAAGAGTGTGATAGATGTGGACATTTCATGACCTTTGCACCTAGAGTTGAAACCATTTTAAGGAGCAGGCTAAAATTTTGTACACAATGTTTTCCAAGGAATTTTTGGAATTAGATATTTAACGCTAAAACTATTTGATTTGTAAGCTAAGGGTGAAAATAGAAAAAAAAAAATCTCTAAATTGGCTCTAAATATGTTGATTAAAATTTTCATCAAGGCCTTGTTTAACTCTACGAACAAAATTGGGATTCTCATTTTTCTGTGAAAATGACCTTACTTAAGCGAAAATTTTCAATTTTGATCATCTCCCTAAAACTCTTTTAGATGCAAAATACTTCACTGTGAAAATGTGGGGCTATTAAAAATAAAAATAAAATCTTTTGAAATGTATATTGGTTTATAAAATAAATCGCTACTGACGCTATAAGCAAATATCTATAGTGTTGTCCCTCCCACATAAGGAAGTTGAGAGTCACACATGGATGTTCTCTCAACTTACCTTGTTTAGCTCGTCGGTTCTAAACCACAATCATTGCTATAGTGTTGTCCCTCCCACATAAGGAAGTTAATTGTCACACATGGATGTTCTCTCAACTTACCTTGTTTAGATCGTCGGTTCTAAACCACAATCATTGCTATAGTGTTGTCCCTCCCACATAAGGAAGTTAATTGTCACACATGGATGTTCTCTCAACTTACCTTGTTTAGCTCGTCGGTTCTAAACCACAATCATTGCTATAGTGTTGTCCCTCCCACATAAGGAAGTTGAGATGTCACACATGGATGTTCTCTCAACTTACCTTGTTTAGCTCGTCGGTTCTAACCACAATCATTGCTATAGTGTTGTCCCTCCCACATAAGGAAGTTAATTGTCACACATGGATGTTCTCTCAACTTACCTTGTTAGCTCGTCGGTTCTAAACCACAATCATTGCTATAGTGTTGTCCCTCCCACATAAGGAAGTTAATTGTCACACATGGATGTTCTCTCAACTTACCTTGTTTAACTCTCGGTTCTAAACCACAATCATTGCTATAGTGTTGTCCCTCCCACATAAGGAAGTTAATTGTCACACATGGATGTTCTCTCAACTTACCTTGTTTAGCTCGTCGGTTCTAAACCACAATCATTGCTATAGTGTTGTCCTCCCACATAAGGAAGTTGAGAGTCACAATGGATGTTCTCTCAACTTACCTTGTTAGATCTCGGTTCTATACCACAATCATTGCTATAGTGTTGTCCCTCCCACATAAGGAAGTTAATTGTCACACATGGATGTTCTCTCAACTTACCTTGTTTAGCTCGTCGGTTCTAAACAACAATCATTGCTATAGTGTTGTCCCTCCCACATAAGGAAGTTGAGAGTCACACATGGATGTTCTTTCAACTTACCTTGTTTAGATCATCGGTTCTAAACCACAATCATTGCTATAGTGTTGTCCCTCCCACATAAGGAAGTTAATTGTCACACATGGATGTTCTCTCAACTTACCTTGTTTAGCTCGTCGGTTCTAAACCACAATCATTGCTATAGTGTTGTCCCTCCCACATAAGTAAGTTGAGAGTCACACATGGATGTTCTCTCAACTTACCTTGTTTAGATCATCGGTTCTAAACCACAATCATTGCTATAGTGTTGTCCCTCCCACATAAGGAAGTTAATTGTCACACATGGATGTTCTCTCAACTTACCTTGTTTAGCTCGTCGGTTCTAAACCACAATCATTGCTATAGTGTTGTCCCTCCCACATAAGGAAGTTAATTGTCACACATGGATGTTCTCTCAACTTACCTTGTTTAGCTCGTCGGTTCTAAACCACAATCATTGCTATAGTGTTGTCCCTCCCACATAAGGAAGTTGAGTCACACATGGATGTTCTCTCAACTTACCTTGTTTAGCTCGTCGGTTCTAAACCACAATCATTGCATAAGTGTGTTGTCCCTCCCACATAAGGAAGTTGAGAGTCACACTTGGATGTTCTCTCAACTTACCTTGTTTAGCTCGTCGGTTCTAAACCACAATCATTGCTATATTGTAGTCCCTCCCACATAAGGAAGTTAATTGTCACACATGGATGTTCTCTCAACTTACCTTGTTTAGCTCGTCGGTTCTAAACCACAATCATTGCTATAGTGTTGTCCCTCCCACATAAGGAAGTTAATTGTCACACATTGATGTTCTCTCAACTTACCTTGTTTAGCTCGTCGGTTCTAAACCACAATCATTGCTATAGTGTTGTCCCTCCCACATAAGGAAGTTGAGAGTCACACATGGATGTTCTCTCAACTTACCTTGTTTAGATCATCGGTTCTAAACCACAATCATTGCTATAGTGTTGTCCCTCCCACATAAGGAAGTTAATTGTCACACATGGATGTTCTCTCAACTTACCTTGTTTAGCTCGTCGGTTCTAAACCACAATCAATGCTATAGTATTGTCCTCCCACATAAGTAAGTTGAGAGACACACATGGATGTTCTCTCAACTTACCTTGTTTAGAATCATCGATTCTAAACCACAATCATTGCTATAGTGTTGTCCCTCCCACATAAGGAAGTTAATTGTCACACATGGATGTTCTCTCAACTTACCTTGTTTAGCTCGTCGGTTCTAAACCACAATCATTGCTATAGTGTTGTCCCTCCCACATAAGGAAGTTGAAAGTCACACATGGATGTTCTCTCAACTTACCTTGTTTAGCTCGTTGGTTCTAAACCACAATCATTGCTATAGTGTTGTCCCTCCCACATAAGGAAGTTGAGAGTCACACATGGATGTTTCTCTCAACTTACCTTGTTTAGCTCGTCGGTTCTAAACCACAATCATTGCTATAGTGTTGTCCCTCCCACATAAGGAAGTTAATTGTCACACATGGATGTTCTCTCAACTTACCTTGTTTAGCTCGTTGGTTCTAAACCACAATCATTGCTATAGTGTTGTCCCTCCCACATAAGAAGTTGAGAGTCACACATGGATGTTCTCTCAACTTACCTTGTTTAGCTCGTCGGTTCTAAACCACAATCATTGCTATAGTGTTGTCCCTCCCACATAAGGAAGTTAATTGTCACACATGGATGTTCTCTCAACTTACCTTGTTTAGCTCGTCGGTTCTAAACCACAATCATTGCTATAGTGTTGTCCCTCCCACATAAGGAAGTTGAGAGTCACACATGGATGTTCTCTCAACTTACCTTGTTTAGATCATCGGTTCTAAACCACAATCATTGCTATAGTGTTGTCCCTCCCACATAAGGAAGTTAATTGTCACACATGGATGTTCTCTCAACTTACCTTGTTTAGCTCGTCGGTTCTAAACCACAATCATTGCTATAGTGTTGTCCCTCCCACATAAGGAAGTTGAGAGTCACACATGGATGTTCTCTCAACTTACCTTGTTTAGATCATCGGTTCTAAACCACAATCATTGCTATAGTGTTGTCCCTCCCACATAAGGAAGTTAATTGTCACACATGGATGTTCTCTCAACTTACCTTGTTTAGCTCGTCGGTTCTAAACCACAATCATTGCTATAGTATTGTCCCTCCCACATAAGTAAGTTGAGAGCACACATGGATGTTCTCTCAACTTACCTTGTTTAGATCATCGATTCTAAACCACAATCATTGCTATAGTGTTGTCCCTCCCACATAAGGAAGTTAATTGTCACACATGGATGTTCTCTCAACTTACCTTGTTTAGCTCGTCGGTTCTAAACCAACAATCATTGCTATAGTGTTGTCCCTCCCACATAAGGAAGTTGAAAGTCACACATGGATGTTCTCTCAACTTACCTTGTTTAGCTCGTTGGTTCTAAAACCACAACCATTGCTATAGTATTGTCCCTCCCACATAAGGAAGTTGAGAGTCACACATGGATGTTCTCTCAACTTACCTTGTTTAGCTCGTCGGTTCTAAACCACAATCATTGCTATAGTGTTGTCCCTCCCACATAAGGAAGTTAATTGTCACACATGGAATGTTCTCTCAACTTACCTTGTTTAGCTCGTCGGTTCTAAACCACAATCATTGCTATAGTGTTGTCCCTCCCACATAAGGAAGTTAATTGTCACACATGGATGTTCTCTCAACTTACCTTGTTTAGCTCGTCGGTTCTAAACCACAATCATTGCTATAGTGTTGTCCCTCCCACATAAGGAAGTTAGAGTCACACATGGATGTTCTCTCAACTTACCTTGTTTAGTCTCGGTTCTAAAACCACAATCATTGCTATAGTGTTGTCCCTCCCACATAAGGAAGTTGAGAGTCACACATGGATGTTCTCTCAACTTACCTTGTTTAGTCGTCGGTTCTAAACCACAATCATTGCTATAGTGTTGTCCCTCCCACATAAGGAAGTTGAGAGTCACACATGGATGTTCTCTCAACCTACCTTGTTTAGCTCGTCGGTTCTAAACCACAATCATTGCTATAGTGTTGTCCCTCCCACATAAGGAAGTTAATTGTCACACATGGATGTTCTCTCAACTTACCTTGTTTAGCTCGTCGGTTCTAAACCACAATCATTGCTATAGTGTTGTCCCTCCCACATAAGGAAGTTAATTGTCACACATGGATGTTCTCTCAACTTACCTTGTTTAGCTCGTCGGTTCTAAACCACAATCATTGCTATAGTGTTGTCCCTCCCACATAAGGAAGTTGAGAGTCACACATGGATGTTCTTCTCAACTTACCTTGTTTAGATCATCGGTTCTAAACCACAATCATTGCTTATGTGTTGTCCCTCCCACATAAGGAAGTTAATTGTCACACATGGATGTTCTCTCAACTTACCTTGTTTAGCTCGTCGGTTCTAAACCACAATCATTGCTATAGTGTTGTCCCTCCCACATAAGTAAGTTGAGAGTCACACATGGATGTTCTCTCAACTTACCTTGTTTAGATCATCGTTCTAAACCACAATCATTGCTATAGTGTTGTCCCTCCCACATAAGGAAGTTAATTGTCACACATGGATGTTCTCTCAACTTACCTTGTTTAGCTCGTGGGTTCTAAACCACAATCATTGCTATAGTGTTGTCCCTCCCACATAAGGAAGTTAATTGTCACACATGGATGTTCTCTCAACTTACCTTGTTTAGCTCGTTCGGTTCTAAACCACAATCATTGCTATAGTGTTGTCCCTCCCACATAAGGAAGTTGAGAGTCACACATGGATGTTCTCTTCAACTTACCTTGTTTAGCTCGTCGGTTCTAAACCACAATCATTGCTATAGTGTTGTCCCCTCCCACATAAGGAAGTTGAATGTCACACATGGATGTTCTCTCAACTTACCTTGTTTAGCTCGTCGGTTCTAAACCACAATCATTGCTAATAGTATTGTCCCTCCCACATAAGGAAGTTAATTGTCACACATGGATGTTCTTTCAACTTACCTTTTTTAGCTCGTCGGTTCTAAACCACAATCATTGCTATAGTGTTGTCCCTCCCAGATAAGGAAGTTAATTGTCACACATGGATGTTCTCTCAACTTACCTTGTTTAGCTCGTCGGTTCTAAACCACAATCATTGCTATATTGTAGTCCCTCCCACATAAGTAAGTTAATTGTCACACATGGATGTTCTCTCAACTTACATTGTTTGGTTCCGCTATGGCATTGCAAGCCATCGTGTAGTCATAATTATTAAGACATTAATGGTGTGTATGGTATGCGAGCTCTTGTTGCAAATCATTCCTCGAGTATCACTGTCCAATATCTAATAGAATATTGTCCTGCTTTCTCCTTTTTGTACTACTCTAACCCTCTATCACCCCTCTTTAAAACTAATCTAAAACTAACACTCAAGACTAGTTTCAGGATCTCCTCAAACTGACCCATCTTGATGACCCTGCTACCAATGATGGTTCTAACGACTGACTGCAGGGAGTTTCATGACTGGGATGTGGAACAAAGCACAAGACTGTCACTGTACTTTCAAAATATGCAGGGAGTGTCATGACTGGGATGTGGAACAAAGCACAAAACTGTCAGTGGACTTTCAAAATATGCAGGGAGTGTCATGACTGGGATGTGGAACAAAGCACAAAACTGTCAGTGGACTTTCAAAATATGGCTGTTGCGCAACACAAACAACAAAAACTTGGGAAGAAACATTCAAAAATTCAACCACTCATATCCTTAAGGATAATCAAGATTTAATTTTTTATTCTTTAAAATTACAAGTTGAACTATATTTTAGAGCTATTAAGATGACTAATAATAATATTGCATATAATTAAAGGAAATTCCAACAAACAGATACCAGATCATTTAATTAACACTCAAAATAAATAAAATTAAAATGTGTAGAAAAAAATATTTATATAAGGTAACCTCTTCAATTTGTCATATTTTCTAAGATTCAAATTCAAATGGATTCAAACCCTTCCTTCACCTCTGACAAGATATCTTGTGAATGTGGGGAATGCCAGGCCTCCACCGTGGTTCGGATTCCACGTTAAACTGTAGGTCCTTCATTTCATCTCACAATCACCTTACCATTACACATTAGCGTAAGTGCGTATATCCCGAACGGGTAGTAAGACGCGGTGCTAATAATAATAATAACAAATGGATTCAAGATTAGAGATTTGTAGATAAGATTAATACTAAGATTCGAGATTCATATTAGAGAAAAACAGGACATGATTAAAGCTCTATTTAAACACTAGATAATATCAGACACGAATGGTTTCATGTATGGAAGGTTTGTCAAACAGAACATTTAATATTTGGGAGATTTGTCAGACACAACTGATCTTATGTATGGGAGGTTTGTCAGACACAACTAGTCTCATATATGGAAGGTTTGTTAGACACAACATCTCATGTATGGGAGGTTTCCAGACACCTGGCTTCATGTGTGAGAGGTTTTCAAGACACCTGGCTTCATGTGTGAATAGTATTCCAGAAACCTGGTTTCATGTGTGAGAGGTTTTCCAGACACCTGGCTTCATGTGTGAGAGGTTTTAAAGACACCTGGCTTCATGTGTGAATAGTATTCCAGAAACCTGGTTTCATGTGTGAGAGGTTTTCCAGAAACCTGGTTTCATGTGTGAGAGGTTTTACAGAAACCTGGCTTCATGTGCGAGAGGTTTTCCAGACACCTATCTTCATGTGTGAATAGTTTTCCAGACACCTGGCTTCATGTGTGAAAGGCTTTCCAGACACCTGGCTTCATGTGTGAATAGTTTTCCAGACGCCTGGCTTCATGTGTGAGAGGTCTTCCAGACACCTGGCTTCATGTGTGAATAGTTTTCCAGACACCTGGCTTCATGTGTGAGAGGTTTTTCAGACACATGGCTTCATGTGTGAGAGGTTTTCCAGACACCTGGCTTCATGTGTGAATAATTTTCCAGACGCCTGGCTTCATGTGTGAGAGGCTTTCCAGACACCTGGCTTCATATGTTAATATATTTCCAGACACCTGGCTTCATGTGTGAATAGTTTTCCAGACACCTGGCTTCATGTGTGAGAGGTTTTCCAGACACATGGCTTCATGTGTGAATAGTTTTCCAGACACCTGGCTTCATATGTGAATAGTTTTCCAGACGCCTGGCTTCATGTGTGACAGGTTTTCCAGACGCCTGGCTTCATGTGTGACAGGTTTTCCAGACACCTGGCTTCATGTGTGACAGGTTTCCCAAACACCTGGCTTCATGTGCGAGAGGTTTTCCAGACACCTGGCTTCATGTGTGAGAGGTTTTCAAGACACCTGGCTTCATGTGTGAATAGTATTCCAGAAACCTGGTTTCATGTGTGAGAGGTTTTCCAGAAACCTGGTTTCATGTGTGAGAGGTTTTACAGAAACCTGGCTTCATGTGCAAAAGTTTTTCCTGACACCTGGCTTCATGTGCGAGAGGTTTTCCAGACACCTATCTTCATGTGTGAATAGTTTTCCAGACACCTGGCTTCATGTGTGAAAGGCTTTCCAGACACCTGGCTTCATGTGTGAATAGTATTCCAGAAACCTGGTTTCATGTGTGAGAGATTTTCCTGACACCTGGCTTCATGTGCGAGAGGTTTTCCAGACACCTGGCTTCATGTGTGAATAGTTTTCCAGACACCTGGCTTCATGTGTGAGAGGTTTTCCAGAAACCTGGTTTCATGTGTGAGAGGTTTTACAGAAACCTGGCTTCATGTGCGAAAGTTTTTCCTGACACCTGGCTTCATGTGCGAGAGGTTTTCCAGACACCTATCTTCATGTGTGAATAGTTTTCCAGACAACTGGCTTCATGTGTGAAAGGCTTTCCAGACACCTGGCTTCATGTGTGAATAGTATTCCAGAAACCTGGTTTCATGTGTGAGAGGTTTTCCCGACACCTGGCTTCATGTGCGAGAGGTTTTCCAGACACCTATCTTCATGTGTGAATAGTTTTCCAGACACCTGGCTTCATGTGTGAATAGTTTTCCAGACGCCTGGCTTCATGTGTGAGAGGTCTTCCAGACACCTGGCTTCATGTGTGAATAGTTTTCCAGACACCTGGCTTCATGTGTGAGAGGTTTTTCAGACACATGGATTCATGTGTGAGAGGTTTTCCAGACACCTGGCTTCATGTGTGAATAGTTTTCCAGACGCCTGGCTTCATGTGTGAGAGGCTTTCCAGACACCTGGCTTCATATGTGAATATATTTCCAGACACCTGGCTTCATGTGTGAATAGTTTTCCAGACACCTGGCTTCATGTGTGAGAGGTTTTCCAGACACATGGCTTCATGTGTGAATAGTTTTCCAGACACCTGGCTTCATATGTGAATAGTTTTCCAGACGCCTGGCTTCATGTGTGACAGGTTTTCCAGACGCCTGGCTTCATGTGTGAGAGGTTTTCCAGACACCTGGCTTCATGTGTGACAGGTTTCCCAAACACCTGGCTTCATGTGTGAATAGTTTTCCAGACACCTGTCTTCATGTGTGAATAGTTTTCCAGACACCTGTCTTCATGTGTGAATAGTTTTCCAGACACCAGTGGCCTGTTGGAGGATAGCATATATTTTTTAAACTTGCCTGTGTATGTTTTCACCCTCTCGCTCCCCATTTGACTATATGAACATGAGCTCTGCTCTACACACGCCACCTCAACTTTAAAGATATTTGCAGGATGCATACAACCTTTTCGAATTTTAATTCTGACTCTGAATTTATTAGAATGTTCCAGTTCAGCACTAAAGCTGTTATTAATTCTTCCCGCAGTCAAATTGGAAGACCCTTGGTTTGCTTATGCTATCTGACCAAGGTGCTCTATTTATAGGACTGGTATTTTTGTTTTGTTTTAATATTATTTATGTTTATATCTTACAAATCGTCTGAAGTAAATAAATTACATTATCAAATGAAATATACAGTTGTCATAATGATCATGTTATCATACAGGCGCGCCTTCGTTTGCATAAGTAATTAATTTGACAAATATGCTTCAATAATGACAAGTAGGCTACGCTGTGATTAAATCAGAAAAAGATTTAATTGCAAATATAGTACTGCTAGAGCTCATTCACACCCGAGTTCACTTGGATGACAGCTCAAAAATTCACTAAAAATACTCCCTAATGTATCCCTACGTCGACAGCTGACATCTGTCACTTTGGATAACTGTAATGAAAACAGATGGTAATGTATGAATGTTTTAGTTTACCCACAGTATTTTAGGCCAATATTAATCATATTTATTTGAGGTTAGCCACAAAGCTATTTATCATTTTTTTCCACTTAAAAAAAATTATTTCGAAATTTAAAAAAATTCCAAGTAGCAAAGGAGAGTACACAAGAAGGGCAATGTTGAGAACGTTGTAGGTGGGGGGGGGGGGGGGGGGGGGCAGGAGGAGGCTATGACGTCACCGGGAAAAACCCATTGCCATATAGATAGAGGAAGGTGGAGGGTTGTGACAAAATAGATTCAGTGGCTTGCGGCTGGGAACCATTTCCCACACTCTACGCCAGGGGTGACCAACACGCGGAAGCATTTTAAGTGGCACGCCTAAAGTCACCAAATATAACAATAACAAATTTGATGAAAAAATAAATCACTTGATGTTTGGTGCCGAACTGACCGGTGCGTAGGCCTACTGTGTTATCCTCCGCTGTAAAATATTTGTTTCTATAGTGATTCACTTGCTGTTAGTATCGTTTTGTAATGGCCTTAAGTAAGCCATCTACTTCCAAAAGGAAGTACGAGGACGATATTGCTCTTCGGGAGTTTAATAGTGAATGGGAAGAACAGTTTTTATTTGTGGGGCTAGTGTTGCAGTTCCCAAAAAGTTTAGCCTAAATCGGCACTTCAAACAGATGCATCCCGATATTAACATAAAATATCCAATTGGCTCAGCATTAAGAACAGAATTTGTAAATCAAAAGAAACATTCACTAACTGGGCAACAAATGCTTTTTAAAACAAAAAGTGATCAGCTGATGACAATGGTCAAAGTTTCTTATGAAATCGCCCTCATCATTGCTCGAAAAAAAAAAAGCCATAGGCCTACTCCGAAGGAGAAGAGATAATAAAGCCAAGTCTAATGGCCTTCGCAAAAGCCACTGAAGATCCTAATGTCCTTAAAATGGTGTATGACGTTGCACTTTCAAGAAATACAGTTGCGGTGGATCGATGAGATGTCTGGTGACGTTTGCAAACAAGTATTTTCGTGTATCAATACCTTCTGCTTCATTGCAGTGTCCGTTGGTTGTCACAGGGAAAGCCCCTTGAGAGATTTTGGAATTTAAAGGGTAATGTTCTGAAGTTTTTGGATGAAAATGGGTAACTACCTGATGAGTGTACGCTTTTGAAGAATGAAGACTGGCTATGGGAGTTAGCTCTTCTGACGGACATTATGGGTCACCTTAACAACTTGAATCAGCGTTTGAAAGGTAAAAAATAACATGTTTCCGACCCTATTCAGTTCCATTCAGGCTTTTAAAGCAAAGCTCACTCTGCTGGAGCATAATATTTCTCAGAATGAGTTCTCCCAATTTCCTCGAATGAAAACACTTTCCAACACTGAATGTAGTGGTGGGCTTCCAGGCTTTATAAATACAAACATGCTATTTCTGATCTGAAAAACTCTTTTGAAACTAGGTTTTCAGACTTCCAGGATGAAAAGAAAAATGTTCAACTTTTCACGAATCCCTTTTCAATCTCTATAGAGGAAATGGTTCTCTACCCTTCTAATGTACAAATTGACTTGATATTCAGAACAACACAGCAATTCACAGCAAGTACAAGGAAGTACTTGGGAATCCATCCAGCTAAGAATTTTCCATCTTCTGGAAATGCCTTCCCTCGTGCCAGTATCCTAAATTAAGAAACCTGGCCTTGAGATATTGTTGTAGGTTTGGTTATACGTACATCTGTGAGCAAACATTTTCACTTATGAACTTGGTCAAAAATAAGTACCATTCAGTTCTCACTGATAAGCATCTAAAAAACCTGATCCTTCTTGCTTCTTCCAAAGCAAATCCAAATATTAAAGAGCTTGTTAACGTTAAAGAGATCCAGAAACCTCACTGAAAGCTGAAATATTTATTTTTTATAATTAAAAATTGTTGTGATTTCTACTATTATTCAATTGTCTTCTTATTGCTGTTTTTATTAACTATCATTAATAGAACATAGTCACAGAATTACAGGGTGTGAACAGTGTACAGTAGCTGTGAATTATTTTTGGAATGAAAATTCTTGAAAAATGCCATTTTTGATTAAAAGTTAAATATTTTACATGGGGTTTTGCTAATGTGTTTTTATGATGTCTTATCTGAGAAACACAGGTATAAACAAAACTCCTAATATAATTAGCAATAAATAATTATATAAGTTATATTACAGTATTATATTATCAAATTTTAAATGGGCTTTATTTATTATTGGCTATATTTTTCTAAAGGTGTTGTGGGTACTGAAGTTAAGTTAGGTTTGAGATTTTGGGGTGGAGTGGCACGCCAAGGATTCTTAGCGCAAATAGTGGCATGCCAGGAAGAACGGTTGGCTACCCCTGCTCTACGCTAAACGGCCGGCCATAGAGGATGCTCCTGCAAGCTCCCGCACTCACTAGCGATGCCGACATTTACGGACGTCACGGGAGGAGTGCCCGACGACATGGACTGCACATTCCCCCACCAATAAATACAAATAAACTCCAAGGCTAGTCCCAATCCTACCCAGACATACGATACAATGGGCACACATAAATAACCAAATAAAACAAATACGGAAATAACATTACATTTTGTGGAAAAGTGATCAGGTGGAGGGGGAGGTTTGAAACCCCTGACGTAGTGCCAACAGCCAATCAAAGAGCCAGGGATATTTAAATCGTCCAATCCCAGCCTGTTTAGGTAGCCAACCTAGCTACTTACCTATGCCATGCAAATTATACTGTGATCCATGCTTCTGCAGATGCAGATACACTGATAATAGATAAATCTGGTTGTGAAATTAATTGCAATTGCAAAAAAAAGGCAGTCTTCATTGCTTAACAACGTGTGGTGTATGTGCTGGTGAGTCTTGCACCAATAGATTGGAGATCGACGTTAACGATGACCTTTACACACTTGAATGTGTTGATGAAGGTGACCCCTTGATGAACTGGAGAGCTGTGATACGCAGAATGAAATGCGTTAATCTCCCCCCAATTCAGTCAACCCAAAGCGACGACTCTTGGCTAAGTAGCTGATGACAATGACAATATCATGATTTAATAGTGCAATCATAAACTTCATCTGCACATTAAAACTGGGTCTATACCAGTATTGTAAATTATCAAATTGTATTATACTAATATGCTAAGTATTAATTAATTTGCATTCTTGTAAATCTGAAGATTATTCAGATTCCTCCTTTTTATAGCTACTGTGAGCATGGCATTCGATTATGAAGAAAATAACGCGTAGTACATAGACTAGACTATTTTCACATTATTGGTTTATATATAATTATACATAACCTTTTGACCGTACAAGATAAATACGTACAAATGATACGGGCTCTTTTTTAATAGAGAAATTTAATATCTTTATTTTTAATAGCTGTATTTTCCTCTTAAAATCAGCATTTTACGAGATTAATAAGAAAAACCTCTTTTGTCCTCTTTTTTCCAATATGGTGACATGTTCCTTATGCTGATTTCAAGTGATTCTCTCCCAGAGTTAAGGGAAACTCTATCAAATATTTTCCAGTAAAAATTAACTTCCCAAAAATTATTTCCCTCTAGCCACACAATATGCCTATACCATAACTATTCAGTGTAATTATTACTCCCAACTATTTGTAAAATATTTAAAATGTCCCATAACAAGATATCTTCATTCAAGTAAATTCATTTTTAAAGCCCTATTGGCCTGTGTGACTATGCTTTAAAACAAAATTAAGATAACGGAAGTTAAAATACTTCACAAACTTGGTCATATTTATAAAAAATATGATGGACAACTCTTATGGTGGTTGTTTAACAAATAGTAATAGACATAAACATTAAATTACATTTCTAAATTAATCAATATTTTTACTTTTATCCTCACAGCTCCCAATACCATATTTTATAATGATTAATTTTAAGTGTACTACAGAGACAGTGGAACAAACCTATAGACAAAACACTATCAAAAATCAATCTCGTTGCCATTGAAACACATCTATCATAAGTGGCCACCAGGTAGCTCTAGGTGTACTTTGGTGTCTGAAAAGTTGTAGGCCTATGCACCCTATACACTTTAAGGTGCCAGAATCGTGTTTGATTTAAGTGTGCAGTAAAGTTCACAAGGGCGTAGTGTACAGACTATTTGGATACAGTCATGGCGATACCAGCAAGAGACATAATTCATCCTACACCGATGACTTAACAATCAGCTGGTCGCAAATAAATCCCGGGAAGGGGCCACACTTTGGCATTTACACATTTATTAAAATATACACTGTTGCAGAAACAATTATTCAAAGAGACCAAATGAAATTATATTCATTTTTATAGAAACATTGAGGAAAGAGGAGCCTCTCGTTCCTCTAAAGAGCATAAGATTCAATTCTAATGTATATATAGGCTTATATCTCAGAAACTATTGATTTTCATAAATCTATTTCAAACAAAATAGTTTTATATTTAATATTACTAAATTTAACAATGATAGATTATTTCGTATATCAAATAGTTTAGCTTATGATCAAAATTGTAAATTTCTGCTCAAGTAGGCACCCTTCAAGTCATTTTCATGAGAAAACAAGAACTGCCATTTTGATTTTTAATGTTTAACAATGCCTAGATACAAAATTTAATCAAAGTTAGTGTGTCGAATTTTGAGAAAATTGATTTTATCCCTTTTTTCCCCTCAGTAAGTTACCTTTAAATATAGGGTTAGATATTTAAATTCCAAAAAGTCCTCAGGGGAACCTACGGAAACCTTAGCCTGATCAGTAAATGTTTTCGGCTCTATTCCAAGATACAGACAGGTAAAGAAACAAAAACGGCATCTCTAAAACAGATTTTTTGGTTTTAAAGGGTCGTTTACCTTCTAAATTTATTAAAATCTTAAGTTCTATTTTGCTGACGATCACATTAGGGGTCGAGAGAAAGTGATAATAACTTTCAATATATTAAGATGTATATAAAACTAAGCAATCCGCAATGCCTATATTGGGTCCCATATACTGGCTTGGCCATCAATAAAGTGTGTATGTGGCTGGTAGCACATAATTATCCTTGTAATAGAATTATGCACTTTCATATCCTACATATATCTCTTTTATAGTTGTTTATTTATAATTAAGTTTGCAATGTTGACACTTATCTCATTTCTGCCAGTTGTGTAAAGTACGCGTGCAATCTCCAGAGAGATGAGTGAATCGTGTTATTCCTTAGAGACCATCCAAGGTATCTCAGATTAACCAAGCCACGGAATGTAACAATTGTTATCAGATTTTACGGAAATACTCCCCTGTCCCCTACAACGCTTCTACCCTTGTATTACATATAAAGCTATCAACTGATCTTTATAGACTGTTGAACTATACCTTGCTCGGGGTAGGGATAATCTTTGGAGCCTTTTGGAGCAACAGCTTCCACTTCTCAAGCTAGAATATTCATCACTGGACCTTCTACAAACATAACAAAAAATGTGATAGTTAAAGTAAAATTATACCAACCGAGCTTAATAAATAAATATGACATTGCATTTTATTTCTGTTTTGCTACATTAAATTGTTATAATAACGTTTAAGGTGGAGTAGGAGTGTAAAGAAGTGAGAAAAGGACGGGGGTTTTGAAATTCTTATAGCAAAACATTATTTTGCCTTTGGCCACAATAAATGAAATGTTTCCATTAGAAACGCAGTGTAATTTTCTTCACAAGGTGATATCAACAGTTGTTTAATATCTGTCAAGGGTTTCCTGGTATTTAATGACAACCTCTCTTCATTCAAAAAGTTCTTCATCTAATGTCACTATGCTCATGACCGATATTCAACAACTGTTGATATCATCGTGTAAGAAATATAAACTCTTATGTTTCTACTGGAGCACTATATTATTTATTTTAGTAAAAAAAAGATGTTGCTATACAAATTGCCAAAATTCTGCCCTTAACTCACGTTTTCTATACTCCCACCTTAACTCTTGTTTTCTACACTCCCACCTTGACTCTTGTTTTCTACACTCCCACCTTGACTCTTGTTTTCTACACTCCCACCTTAACTCTTGTTTTCTACACTCCCACATTGACTCGTGTTTTCTACACTCCCACCTTGACTCGTGTTTTTTACACTCCCACATTGACTCTTGTTTTCTACACTCCCACATTGACTCTTGTTTTCTACACTCCCACCTTGACTCTTGTTTTCTACACTCCCACCTTGACTCTTGTTTTCTACACTCCCACCTTGACTCTTGTTTTTTACACTCCCACCTTAACTCTTGTTTTCTACACTCCCACATTGACTCTTGTTTTCTACACTCCCACCTTGACTCTTGTTTTACACTCCCACCTTGACTCTTGTTTTCTACACTCCCACCTTAACTCTTGTTTTCTACACTCCCACCTTGACTCTTGTTTTCTACATTCCCACCTTAACTCTTGTTTTCTACACTCCCACCTTAACTCTTGTTTTACACTCCCACCTTGACTCTTGTTTTCTACACTCCCACCTTGACTCTTGTTTTCTACACTCCCACCTTGACTCTTGTTTTCTACACTCCCACCTTGACTCTTGTTTTCTACACTCCCACCTTGACTCTTGTTTTCTACACTCCCACCTTGACTCTTGTTTTACACTCCCACCTTGACTCTTGTTTTCTACACTCCCACCTTGACTCTTGTTTTCTACACTCCCACATTGACTCTTGTTTTCTACACTCCCACCTTGACTCTTGTTTTCTACACTCCCACCTTGACTCTTGTTTTACACTCCCACCTTGACTCTTGTTTTCTACACTCCCACCTTGACTCTTGTTTTACACTCCCACCTTGACTCTTGTTTTCTACACTCCCACCTTGACTCTTGTTTTACACTCCCACCTTGACTCTTGTTTTCTACACTCCCACCTTGACTCTTGTTTTCTACACTCCCACATTGACTCTTGTTTTCTACACTCCCACCTTGACTCTTGTTTTACACTCCCACCTTGACTCTTGTTTTCTACACTCCCACCTTGACTCTTGTTTTCTACACTCCCACCTTGACTCTTGTTTTACACTCCCACCTTGACTCTTGTTTTCTACACTCCCACCTTAACTCTTGTTTTCTACACTCCCACCTTGACTCTTGTTTTCTACACTCCCACCTTGACTCTTGTTTTCTACATTCCCACCTTAACTCTTGTTTTCTACACTCCCACCTTGACTCTTGTATGGAAGGAGAAAAGAGTTTAAATACCAGAATACTCAATACCTACTTTTTAACATGAACCAAAGTATATTAAATATCCAACTACAGGATGGAGCAATTAAAGTGAATCGGTTTTAGGTTGGCAATACTAGTCCATGGTGTGAGGGAGCCTAGTGAGAGAGGTGGCGACAGGCGTTCGTTGTGTGTACTGGGATTCGGTACACAATTGATAGTTGGCCGGTGCAACAACGCGTATTTGCTATGGAGCAGTTTATAAAAACAAACTCCTTTGTTGATGTTCAACGTGCATTTAGGCGCAAGTTTGGTGACGAGCGTGGCCGGGAACCGCCATCACTCAAATAATATGATTTATGGGTAAGTCAGTGGTGCGCAAGTGGATCAGTGCAAAATAAACAACTAACACGTTTAAAGACCGTCAGAACACCTGGGAACGTGGGGCACATGATAGGGGCCTTGGAGTGAGAGCCCTTGTCGTTCAGCACGGTGACACGCCTCTATGCTTGTCTCGAAGAAGTCTTTCGAAGATGTTGCGCCCGGACCTCCGATTTCACACATACAAAGTTCCTTTAGCGCAAGAACTGAGCCAACATGATATTGTCCGGTTGCAATGTTGTTTGGTGTGTTGTCGGGACCATGTGTGTCATAGGGCGGCATTTCTTGAAAATACTGTTGGCCGAGTTACAACACTCAACTCAGAACGGTACGTAGACATGATAATAAATGTCCTTGTTCCTGAGACACGTCAGCGTAAGCTTGGAAATATTTGGATTTAACAAAATGGAGCCACTTCGTAATAGAATGGAAACACTGCACAATTTCCTCCCAGGATGCATCATTTTCTTGTTTGGTGGCGTTCAATGGTTTCCACACTCAATTATGGAGGTATTTTAAATAGAAGGTGTTCTCTCGTTGACTCAGCAATATTGAAGACTGAAAGTCCAAAACTCGCCAAGAAGTTGGTGTCATTTCACCAGATCTGCTTCGCAGGCACGTATACAGATTTCACCAGCGATTGCAGCAGTGCACTGCCAATAACAGTGCACATTTGGGTGACAATATTTTTAAACAGTAAATTATAACACTTGTTTCCAAAGCTTTAAGAAAATCTGTAGGCCTAAAATGTTTCATTGCAGATTTGGTCAATTTTATAGTTTTCCATTTCATTTTGAAAATGGTTCGCTGTAAATGTTCTATCCTGTATGAATGATTGTTAACTATATCTCAAATAAATTGTTTATTCTCTCAGGGCTACTGTGCCCAACAAACAAATAAAACAGAAACAATTAAATTATCTATAAAAGGGGCAGGCTATAGTGACAATTCCAACTGCTGCTATATATGCTTAGTTAGGCGTTTTTAAAGAGAAAGTGATTTTTTTATTTGTATTTTTAAATTTATTTAAGTTGCAAAATTTAAACATACTTATAATAATAATTATATATATAATTATTATGATCTTTATATTGTCAGTGTTTAGTAATATTTAGGCCATATTAATTTAATTAACAGACATCATGGGGGTGACACTCGGATAGCACTCTTTATATGACATTTCTTCCCGCCTCCTTTCCCCCGTCTAAAGTCTTCATTTATTGCTGAAGTTTTTGGTCAGAGTTCGCAGATTCGTAAATATTTTACTCTTATATATTAATTTTTTTAAATCCATATGATTGTATCCATAGGATAAATTTTAATCTGTATTAAAAATGGATCTCTCCGTATTAAGTGGAAATTTATATAAAACATAAATTTTAACTCGAACAAACAATTTGACGCCATTTAAAAATATATTTCCCATTCCGAGTCTCGGCTGTTTTGTAAATTTTATGTCTTCTTCAATGTCAGTGACAATATAATTCCTTTATTTAAAACTGACATTTCTTACTCGACTATTATTTGATTAATTGCTCAAATTTCTCTCTTGATATTTTATAATATTATTAGCCCTTTGCTTTGTATATTTTTTTCATTTGTGTACATTCTTTGTTTATAATATTTGTAACGAGTTACAAGCTAAAGCTATTTCAAATGGGGCAACACTCACCAAAACCCTTTGAAGAACTTCAACACAAGAGCGCGTGCTCTGACCTCCGCTCCGCAACGCTCTACACAACTGACTGAATGGAGCTTTCGACCGACTGACTGCTCGGGGCTCGATCCACGCCCAGCCGGAAACGAAGACTGAGGTTCCACATGGCCACGTCAGAGGTAGTTCCGGCGTTATGGTAGTCTCGAATACTCTACTCGTTGCGAGGACCTTCCTTTTCATGTCGTGTTTGTTCTTTCTACCTACCCCCTCCTTCCCTTACCCCTTCTCTCTGTGGATACAATTATGAGTATATATTGGGACGTTGGTTTTCAATGGTCACTCATTATACCACCGACTGGCCTAGGTGAGGACGGCAACTAAGTGGCCGGGATCTATTATTTAAATATTCAAAATTCTCTTTCGACGTAATGGGGGGAGATACTTATCAAAATTATGATCTAGGACTTAATTTATATAAACTTTAAACTTATAAAGGTTTCACACCGCTCGTAGCAAATGCGGTTGCCTTTCTCCTTATGCGACATTTATTTCAATTAGTCTGGGTAACTTTTCTTTAATTGTATGTCTTATTTAATGGATGTATTTTCAAGCCACGCTGTGGCAAACGTCGTGTCTCGGGCTTACCACCCGTTCTCTCATGATATCTTGAGCTTATATATTGTTATTGCAGTTATCTTGTTATATGATCAAACGTAGAGCACGGGGCACTTGTAGATTAGTTTGGGACTTGGTCCTAAGATAGATTCTTGTAAATTACCAATCGACATTATGTTGATTTCTTGTGGTTTGAAGGCGCGTATTTGTTTTTCTTATTATTGTTACCTAAGTTTGAATGATTGTAGGGGTTACGATGTAGTACAGGTTTTTTGCACCTATTACTCAAGCTAAAGGAACTATAAATTTTGACTTTCTGTAAGAGCTATTTATATTTCTAATTTAACATGTTATGTGATCATTATTATTGCGTTTTGCTTGAAGGCGCATATTTGGGTGATTTCCCGTATTAGTGCTGATGTTAGTAAATGTAGAAATATCAGATAGGAGTAATATCAATAAATGCGTGGGGTATTCAACTTTGAACAATAGACTTCCTTGATTTCTATTTATATTAGTGTTGTACTGACAACCAACTAATTACTGTTTGTTCCCTTATTATTTTCTGGTATTGCAATGTCTTGTATTTCCATTATCTAAATGAGTTTATTTAATTCTGAGAGGATAAGCGCTTCACGCCATGATCTTATATTTTGTTCTATTTATGTATTTACCCTTTTTTATTATTCTAAATAAGATAAACAAACTTTGTTATCTATACTTATAAAATAACATGTCCTGACTGACTGACTGATTCATCATCGCCGAGCGCAAACTATCAAGGCTACAAACATGAAATTCGGACTGTATATTCATTTTGTTATGTAGGCACCCACTAAGAAAGGATTTTAGAAAATTCCACCCCAAAGGGATCAAAATAGGGGATGATAATATGTATGATAATATGTATGAAAGTCCGTCAGTTTCAACCCGTTCGTAAACATAGCTTTAGATGACGGTAGTGAATGACGTACCTAGTCTTATCAGCTAAAGTTGTTAACAGTTTCTCATGTTTCCCTACGGGTGGAATCCCTTTCTCAGGACAGAACGGCAAGTCGGAATGAGCGTCGTGCACATCTCGCGGATATTCAAGATCTACCTGCAAGATATAGCCCGTATCCGCATCGTCCTCTACTTTTAGCACGTCCAATCGAGCAATTTCTTCATCTTCGAGCCACCTGAACTCTCCATAGGGAAGTGAGGACAGCATACTAAATGAATAGAGTACATTCACGTCTAAATAGACAATGTAGGACTCTGGCTTGGAACGATCAAACGCGTCCATATAGCGATTATTCGCTACAGCGTGACGATTAGCCACAAAACATATCCCTCCGCGGATAGCCCCCTCAATGAATTGATGCGTATCCACATCATTGATTAATTCGAGCCGTACCCGAGAGCCTGGTACACTAGACTGGGAGCTGTAAGGGACCATCCGGGATCGAGCCTATACGTCTTCATGCAGAGATCACGAAAGTTCTCAAAGACGTCGGCCAGTAAAGTTACGTCCGTACACAGGTAGAGGTTCGAATAGTCCCAAAGATTCTTACATTCGAATACTCGCCAAACCTCACAGGCGTGATCATAGTCTTCCTGAGAGATATGACTATCCGTGAGCGCGTTGTAAAATTTATCTTTGCTCGGTAACTGAGTCTCGTCTAGCCGCTCGAATGAATCAATATAATCATAGGGGAACACTCCTTTTCGTGTGACTAATTTGAAGCGTTCATCCTCGGGATGGCACTTACGGGTGATTTTAAGTTGCTCGGGTTCGAGGTAAGATACGCATTTCTCTAGGGAAGTACATAGAAAACTGAAACTATCTATAATTTTAATTGTAATCCCTCGAAATCCGCACCGAATATATTTCATGATTACTTTGAATCTTCCCATAGTCTCTCCAATAACTCTGACTTTTCCCGGATTGACGAGAACGCTCTCCCCCGTGAACGGATCAGTTTCGCTACGTTCAACGAGTGATTCGAGAAGGAAAAAATTGTCGTAGCAACGCGCGTTATGGATTACTACGCTCAGGTGACTCGGGTTCTTGCAATTAATTTTACACGCCGCGTGACTACTCCCACGATAAAGTCCAGTCAAGTGACAATGATCCATAACCCGAATATCATCATTCTTGTAGGGCTTCTCGCATATATGACAATGAGAGGCTGTATTATGAGCGTCTCTTTGAGCAGGAGTTAACGGTTTCATTGGTACGACGGTACTATAGTACTCTAGTACACGCTTCGTCGTATCTACGAGTGCCTCAACAAATTGGTCAGTACAATCTTTTCCCGTGAAGTGACGGTACTCTGAGAGACTATCGTCAAAATTACATTTAACGTACATTCCTACAGAATAAGCTACATGACGCTGAACATTCTCGGTATATGAAAATTTTGGGTCGGGATCACTCGTCTCTATAGGCATAAGTAAGCTCTCCAGGTCCGCATATACGATAAATCCTGTTTTCTCCTGCTGCTTATACTGAGTGAACGTGAGGAATTTATCCTCCCCTTGAGGGAATGTACTCCTTACCGCGTCGAATTTTATACACCCCTCTTTATGTTTTGTGAGTTTGTTTTCGGTCAAAAAAGCTGACAGGCATCTATCGCAAAAGTATCTACGTCCTCTGTTAGACGTTGATGATAGTTGAGGGTTTATTAACCGTGACAGATTTTTAATCCAGCTGAAATGATAAGTTTCTGTCCCGTGCACTCTTATCATGAATAAATGAACATGTCTAGCACGCTCTTTAGCACTGACGTGTACGGGAACAATTACTAGTTTTTTAGAGGTGTCAGCAGTGTCAATATAAGAGTCACTCCCATCACGCTTTGCAGTGTACACATTTACAGATCTATCATTAAGCATTTCAAAGCGCTCGATGTATCTCATTTTGAAAGGGAGAGGGATCCCATCTAGATTCAACACGTCTCGAAAATTAGGGTAAGAGGATAAACGTTGCACATTTCCTCTCGGTTCAAAAAGACAGGATAAAACAGATACAGGGAAGCAATGACCTTCTTCACATTGCACATTTATCAACGCTTTGCGGTTGGCTATAGTTTCAGGGATTTGAACCCGAGCCCCGATCGTGAAAACTATGTTTTTAGAGAGATTTATTCTCATTTCCAATGTACCGTCATACATCCAACCCGAGTCTCTAGAAACAAAACCTTCAATTTGAGCAAGGAGGGGAAAACCACATTATTCTCATATATCTCCTCCAAGTTTGTAGGGGTAAATATACCGCATAGAGTAGAGTTGAAATACCCTTTCTCAATTCTACCTTCGGTAGGATGTCTAAACTCGCAAATGAGACTGCAATTTACCTTTATCGAGTCATTTGCAATTGTTTCTTCTACCGTCTTTACGTATATACCCCCGCACGCGACGAGAAACTGAACGGGATCCTTATAAGGCAGTTCATTACTGATAGAATAGGTTTTATATACGGCGGGTGTACGCCTGCTCAATAAGTTTCAATGAGAGACCTAACGGTTGCAGATAAAGCTTAAACTGGGTAAATCCCGTACCTAAGTCATGTGACTGAGTCAAAAGTGTCCGGATCCGTCTATCTATATCGTCATGACCTAGTATCAAAACGCTCGAGGTCTTAATCAACCCTGGTGTATGCTCTATGTATGCTTTATATACTTGTGTTGTGATATCACGTTTTAGATAATTAATTAAAATTTGCTCATTCGAGGTTAATTCACGGAGAGTATACACTTTATTTCCATTTATTTGTTGAGATATAATGATGGGGGAAGAAAAGCGTGCTCTTTTAGCTAAAGTTTCTGTCATGTTCGCTCTATGCTCTCCTTTTTACCCTCCTCTTCATTCAGGTACAGTCCCCTCCAAGATAACGTCAAGAGGGCTCGAGATGGCTGTAAACAAACAAACAGGAACGACTATGATGTGTGTAAGTGCATAAGTATGATAATCATATGCTAACACCTTACCCCCTAGACAATCAGGCTACCTAGCTGCTTCAGTCACTGCCTGTTCTAACGCGTTACTCTAGTATTGGGAGGGTCAAGGTTCGACTCTCGCCCCAGGATGGTTTTAACCAAATGGTTTTTTCTAGTCTCTCTCACCACGCAAATTTGTACACATTTCCTCTAAAAATATAACCTTATTAAACCCTAAACAACATTAGTATGTAAGCGTATAACCAGAACGGGTAGTATGAGAGATTTGTACGAAAGCTGTTTGTGATATTTTTAGTTTACTGTAAATACAGAAAGGTTTAAATGTTTCTTTTTTTTTGCCGGTGAAGGTTGCTGTCCCTCGGTCCCTTCTGTTAAAAGAGGGTGGAAAAAAGTGTGTTTAAACTCATTTCAAAAACGACTCAAGTAGGGTTTTTTTTAAACTATTCACTCGTGTTCAATTCTCGATATTCCTTTAAAGCATTACTAACCGTGACGAAAATGTGCTTAAACTATTCACATTTAACCTGAAAACAATTCAATGATTATTGACTTAGGTATTACGAGGAGTAGATTAAGCACAATAATCCTGGGAGTGAGGTTCGAACCTTGTATTGTTAGTTAATGATGTAAACAAATCTTTTTAAAGATTATTGACTTAGGTCTTACGAGGAGTAGATTAAGCTAAATTATCCTGGGAGCGAGGTTCGAACCTTGTATTGTTAGTTAATGATGTAAACAAATCTTTTTAAAGATTATTAACTTAGGTCTTACGAGGTGTAGATTAAGCACAATTATCCTGGGAGTGAGGTTCGAACCTTGTATTGTTAGTTAATGATGTAAACAAATCTTTTTTAAAGATTATTAACTTAGGTCTTACGAGGTGTAGATTAAGCACAATTATCCTGGGAGGGAGGTTCGAACCTTGTATTGTTAGTTAATGATGTAAACAATTCTTTTTAAACTCATTTCAAAAACTATTCACATTTAACCTGAAAACAATTCAATGATTATTGACTTAGGTCTTACGAGGAGTAGATTAAGCACAATTATCCTGGGAGTGAGGTTTGAACCTTGTATTATTAGTTAATGATGTAAACACATCTTTTTTAAAGATTATTTACTTAGGTCTTACGAGGTGTAGATTAAGCACAATTATCCTGGGAGTGAGGTTCGAACCTTGTATTGCTAGTTAATGATGTAAACAAATCTTTTTAAAATTATTAACTTAGGTTTTACGAGGTGTAGATTAAGCACAATTATCCTGGGAGTGAGGTTCGAACCTTTTATTGTTAGTTAATGATGTAAAAAAATCTTTTTAAAGATTATTAACTTAGGTCTTACGAGGTGTAGATTAAGCACAATTATCCTGGGAGTGAGGTTCGAACCTTGTATTGTTAGTTAATGATGTAAACAATTCTTTTTAAACTCATTTAAAAACTATTCTCATTTAACCTGAAAACAATTCAATGATTAGTGACTTAGGTCTTACGAGGAGTAGATTAAGCACAATTATCCTGGGAGTGAGGTTCGAACCTTGTATTGCTAGTTAATGATGTAAACAAATCTTTTTTAAAGATTATTAACTTAGGTCTTACGAGGTGTAGATTAAGCACAATTATCCTGGGAGTGAGGTTCGAGCCTTGTATTGCTAGTTAATGATGTAAACAAATCTTTTTTAAAGATTATTAACTTAGGTCTTACGAGGTGTAGATTAAGCACAATTATACTGGGAAGCAAGGTTCGTACCTTGTATTGTTAGTTAATGATGTAAACAATTCTTTTTAAACTCATTTCAAAAACTATTCACAGTTAACCTGAAAACAATTCAATGATTATTGACTTAGGTCTTACGAGGAGTAGATTAAGCACAATTATCCTGGGAATGAGGTTCAAACCTTGTAATGTTAGTTAATGATGTAAACAAATCTTTTTAAAGATTATTAACGTAGGTCTTACGAGGTGTAGATTAAGCAAAATTATCCTGGGAGTGAGGTTCGAACCTTGTATTGCTAGTTAATGATGTAAACAAATCTTTTTAAAGATTATTAACTTAGGTCTTACGAGGTATAGATTAAGTACAATTATCCTGGGAAGCAAGGTTCGAACCTTGTATTGTTAGTTAATGATGTAAACAATTCTTTTTAAACTCATTTCAAAAACTATTCACATTTAACCTGAAAATTATTCAATGATTATTGACTTAGGTCTTACGAGGAGTAGATTAAGTACAATTATCCTGGGAAGCAAGGTTCGAACCTCGTATTGTTAATGATGTAAACAATTCTTTTTTAAACTCATTTCAAAAAAACCTATTCACATTTAACCTGAAAACAATTCAATGATTATTGACTTAGATTAAGTACGGTTATCCTAGCACACACACACAAACACACTTACCTTCAAAGTTCAGGATGGCTGTTTTGGTGGCGGTAGAGAGACCTTTGTAAACAAGTAGTAGATCCGCTTTCGAGATGTTCTCTATCTGGGCGTCACTAAGCGTCGAAAATCTCCGCGGCAGCCAAACTTGATACTTGGCGTCGAGCACAGTAAGTATACGACGACCGAATCGGGTACTTATCGATTTTATTGAAGAAATACGGTACGCATGACCTATATCCAAGTCGGTCAATTTACGCGGAAGTATTTCATTACTTCCCACCTCCGTTAAAAATGCGGCTACAAATTCTGACGCCATGGCTAATATAGCTACCGGTTTATGATTCAACAAAAAAAGGGCTGACCACCCCTATTTATAGGCTCCAAGCCACGCCTCTCCCCCCTCCCACAAGGTACACGGATCTAGACCCTCAATGTGAAAACTACTCAACACAAATCTAAGCATGCCACTTTTATGAGACATAGAAAGAAATTAATGTTCTAAAGTTCGTGAATCAGATAAAAGTATTTCTCGTATACCTGAAGAATATACGGCCCTTTCAAGTGCAGCTGTCACACCTGCCGCTTGCCACACACCCTGAAACCACCTGTGCGACCTCTCGTTACATCATGCTTGCTCCGCCAGCCTCTACTCCCATCCACATACTATAGCCCTACGTCACACTGATGGAAGAGAGAAAAAAAAACTCGCCGGGAGAGAGGGAGAAAAAAACTCGCTGGCTCGTCGGGAGAGAGAACACTCAACCCTGCCTCATCTGATGAGAGAGAACCCTGACCCCTCACCTCTCTCTGTCACCCTTCTCAATCTGATGAGAGAGAGGGAGAACCCTGACTCATCACCTCTCTATGTCATCCGCGTGCTCCAACCCTTCTCATCCCCAGGAAACCTCAATTATGCAAATGAGTCCCCGTATGCCGCACCAAAAAATAGTCTCCCCCTCACTTCTCTCAGTCAGCCAGGTGCTCCAACCCCCCCAACCCCCACCCCTACCTCACATCCCCCAGCATCCCAGGAGACACAACCCCCCCACCCACCCTACCTACCCACCCCTCCACCCATTATGCAAATGAGTAACAGTATCCTGCATTTCCCCTTACTCCTTATTCTCGTTGCATGAACTTAACATTACATGACTTGGTACCTTTGAATTAGATGTACAAAATACATGGTTATACGTTGTCTATTGCCCGACTAGAATATCCACTTGACAGAATCAGCTAGGTCACATAAGCTTTTTTTGGTTATCGTATTATGGACTTAGTGATGTAAGCTTAGTACCATGGGAGTCTAGGGAGTGTAGCTCTTATCCATGGAGCTTAGGGGGTTATATTTTTTATTTGAGCGTCTTAACCGTTGGGTTATCTACTTACGCTATGTGTATGGTAGGTATTGTGAGTGATGAAGGACCTACGTTTAACGTGGATCCGAACCACGGTGAGGCCTGGCTTCCCACATCAAGTGTTTGTCAGGGTAGATAGTTTTTGGAATCGAGATAACTCTACCGGCGGTGATCGATACCCGCCTGACAGGAAGGAGTCTTGAATTACCCTAGACTCAGTTACCTTGGGGGAACTCTAGTACATGGGGAGCTCTAGGGGGTGTAGAGCTCTGTAGTACCATGGGGAGCTCTAGGGGGTTGTAGATCTTAGTACTTATGGGGAGCTCGAGGGTGTAGAGCTCGTATACCATGGACCTAGACTTGAGTTATGGACTTAGGGGTTGTAAGCTCTTAGTACTATGGGGAGCTCTAGGGGGTTGTAGAGCTCTGTAGTACATGGGGAGCTCTAGGGTTGTAGAGCTCTGTAGTACTATGGACTCTAGGTGGTTGTAGAGCTCTGATATGGACCTATTGAGCCGGTACTAGGGGCTCTAGGGGTTGTAGATCTGTAGTCTGGGTTGGGGTTAGAGCTGTGAAGGAAGGGTTGAATCTGAATTAACAGGTCTCTTAGTGTGTAAGCTCGTAGACATGGGAGCTCTGGGGTGTAGACTCTTAGTACATGGGGAGCTCTGGGGTTTACCTAGACTGGGCTCGGGGTATTCTACCTAGGGTGTGTAGTCTATGGCTAGGGTGTAAGCTCTGTAGTACTATGGGGAGCTAGGGGGTTGTAGAGTGAGTTATGGGGACTAGGGTGTGAGCTCTGTAGTACAGGTTAGGGGTAGACTCTTAGTATAGGGGAGCTCTGGGGTGTAGAGCTCTGTAGTACTATGGGGAGCTCTAGGGGTTGTAGAGCTCTGTAGTACTATGGGGAGCTCTAGGGGGTTGTAGAGCTCTGTAGTACTATGGGGAGCTCTAGGGGTTGTAGAGCTCTGTAGTACTATGGGAGCTCTAGGGGTTGTAGAGCTTGTAGTACTATGGGAGCTCTAGGGTTGTAGAGCTCTGTAGTACTATGGGGAGCTCTAGGGGGTTGTAGAGCTCTGTAGTACTATGGGAGCTCTAGGGGTGTAGAGCTCTGTAGTACTATGGGAGCTCTAGGGGTTGTAGAGCTTGTAGTACTATGGGGAGCTCTAGGGGGTTGTAGACTCTGTAGTACTATGGGAGCTCTAGGGGTTGTAGAGCTTGTAGTACTATGGGAGTCTAGGGGGTGTAGAGCTCTGTATACTATGGGAGCTCTAGGGTGTAGAGCTTGTAGTACATGGGAGCTCTAGGGGGTTGTAGAGCTCTGTAGTACTATAGGGAGCTCTAGGGGTGTAGAGCTCTGTAGTACTATGGAGCTCTAGGGGTGAAGTCTGAGTACTATGAGCTCTAGGGGGTTGTAGAGCTCTGTAGTACTATGGGAGCTCTAGGGGGTTGTAGAGCTTGTAGTACTATGGGAGCTCTAGGGGTGTAGAGCTCTGTAGTACTATGGGAGCTCTAGGGGGTTGTAGAGCTCTGTAGTACTATGGGAGCTCTAGGGGTGTAGAGCTCTGTAGTACTATGGGAGCTCTAGGGGGTGTAGAGCTCTGTAGTACTATGGGAGTCTAGGGGTGTAGGCTTGTATACTATGGAGTCTAGGGGTGTAGAGCTTGATACTGGACTAGGGGGTTGTAGAGCTCTGTAGTACTATGGGAGCTCTAGGGGGTGTAGAGCTCTGTATACATGGGAGCTCTAGGGGGTTGTAGAGCTCTGTAGTACTATGGGGGCTCTAGGGGGTGTAGAGCTCTGTAGTACTATGGGAGCTCTAGGGGTTGTAGAGCTCTGTAGTACATAGGGAGCTAGGGGGTTGTAGAGCTCTGTAGTACTATGGGAGCTCTAGGGGGTTGTAGAGCTTGTAGTACATGGGGAGCTCTAGGGGGTTGTAGAGCTCTGTAGTACTATGGGAGCTCTAGGGTTGTAGAGCTTGTAGTACTATGGGAGCTCTAGGGGGTTGTAGACTCTGTAGTACTATGGGAGCTCTAGGGGGTGTAGAGCTCTGTAGTACTATGGGACTCTAGGGGGTTGTAGAGCTTGTAGTACTAGGGGCAGGTGTGAGCCGTAGTCAGGAGCTAGGGGGTGAGACTTGTAGCTAGGACTCTAGGGTGTAGACTTGGTATATGGATCTAGGTGAGGCTCGTGTACAGGGTTAGGGGGTGTAGAGCTCTGTAGTACTATAGGGACTCTAGGGGTTGTAGAGCTCTGTAGTACTCATGGGGAGCTCTAGGGGTTGTAGAGCTCTGTGTATATGGGGAGCTCTGGGGGTTGTAGAGCCTCGTAGTACTATGGGGAGCTCTAGGGGTGTAGAGCCTGTAGTACTATGGGGAGTCTAGGGGTTGTAGAGCTTGTGTACTATGGGGAGCTCTAGGGGTTGTAGAGCTATGTAGTACTATGGGAGCCTAGGGGGTTGTAGAGTCTGTATACTATGGGGAGCTCTAGGGGGTTGTAGAGCTCTGTAGTATATGGGGAGCACTATGGGGAGCTCTAGGGGGTTGTAGAGCTCTGTAGTACTATGGGAGCTCTAGGGGTTGTAGAGCTCTGTAGTACTATGGGGAGCTCTAGGGGGTTGTAGAGCTCTGTAGTACTATGGGAGCTCTAGGGGGTTGTAGAGCTCTGTAGTACTATGGGGAGCTCTAGGGGGTTGTAGAGCTCTGTAGTACTATGGGGAGCTCTAGGGGGTTGTAGAGCTCTGTAGTACTATGGGGAGCTCTAGGGGGTTGTAGAGCTCTGTAGTACTATGGGGAGCACTAGGGGGTTGTAGAGCTCTGTAGTACTATGGGGAGCACTAGGGGGTTGTAGAGCTCTGTAGTACTATGGGGAGATCTAGGGGGTGGTAGAGCTCTGTAGTACTATGGGGAGCTCTAGGGGGTTGTAGAGCTCTGTAGTACTATGGGGAGCACTAGGGGGTTGTAGAGCTCTGTAGTACTATGGGGAGCACTAGGGGGTTGTAGAGCTCTGTAGTACTATGGGGAGATCTAGGGGGTGGTAGAGCTCTGTAGTACTATGGGGAGCTCTAGGGGGTTGTAGAGCTCTGTAGTACTATGGGGAGCTCTAGGGGGGTGTAGAGCTCTGTAGTACTATGGGGAGCTCTAGGGGGTTGTAGAGCTCTGTAGTACTATGGGGAGCTCTAGGGGAGTGTAGAGCTCTGTAGTACTATGGGGAGCTCTAGGGGGTTGTAGATCTCTGTAGTACTATGGGGAGCTCTAGGGGGTTGTAGAGCTATGTAGTACTATGGGGAGCTCTAGGGGGTTGTAGAGCTCTGTAGTACTATGGGGAGCTCTAGGGGAGTGTAGAGCTCTGTAGTACTATGGGGAGCTCTAGGGGGTTGTAGATCTCTGTAGTACTATGGGGAGCTCTAGGGGGTTGTAGAGCTCTGTAGTACTATGGGGAGCTCTAGGGGAGTGTAGAGCTCTGTAGTACTATGGGGAGCTCTAGGGGGTTGTAGAGCTCTGTAGTACCATGGGGAGCACTAGGGGAGTGTAGAGCTCTGTAGTACTATGGGGAGCTCTAGGGGGTTGTAGAGCTCTGTAGTACCATGGGGAGCACTAGGGGGTTGTAGAGCTCTGTAGTACTATGGGGAGATCTAGGGGGTTGTAGAGCTCTGTAGTACTATGGGGAGCTCTAGGGGAGTGTAGAGCTCTGTAGTACTATGGGGAGCACTAGGGGGTTGTAGAGCTCTGTAGTACTATGGGGAGCTCTAGGGGGTTGTAGAGCTCTGTAGTACTATGGGGAGCTCTAGGGGAGTGTAGAGCTCTGTAGTACCATGGGGAGCACTAGGGGGTTGTAGAGCTCTGTAGTACTATGGGGAGCTCTAGGGGAGTGTAGAGCTCTGTAGTACCATGGGGAGCACTAGGGGGTTGTAGAGCTCTGTAGTACTATGGGGAGCTCTAGGGGGTTGTAGAGCTCTGTAGTACTATGGGGAGCTCTAGGGGAGTGTAGAGCTCTGTAGTACTATGGGGAGCTCTAGGGGGTTGTAGAGCTCTGTAGTACCATGGGGAGGTCTATGGGGTTGGGTGGAGCGGTTTTTATTACTTTATGTGCGTACGTGTCTAGCTTTTTTTAATGGCATGAAACTTTTCCTTTTTGATTTTCCAGTTTTAGTTTTAATACTTTCTATTTTTTTAGGATTATATTCCAATATTAACGGTTTATCGTGTTTGGGTGGCGTAATACCTTTTTTGGTACTATAGACTTAAAGATGACGCTACCCTACTGACCTACTAGGTAGTTTGTCTTTAACCCAAAGGGCTCGTTCCTTTTGTATATTTTAGAATCATTTATGTTTCAAACTTAATTTGATTCTTTGGATCGTGATGGCAAGTAAGGGATTTCGGTTTGTTAATTAATTATGTGAACTCGGAGGCCTTTTTTTCTTTCTTCTTTGGCTTGCGTGGTGGTAATGATTTTTGTTTTCTGGGGTTTCAGCATTTACGTGTTTTATGTTAGTTATTGTATATATGATTCCTAGAGGGGGGCGGGGGTCTGTTTATTTCTAGTTAATTTTAAGGGGTGATATGCTGTAATCAAATGAGATGGTAAATCGTTAATGTTGGTGTTTCTCTCCTTTATTTAGGAAAATGTCCTCTTAAGTTCCCTTTAGTTAACCTAGAGTAATGATCTTACTTTGTGTGTGTTTTGGTTTATTTTGTTACCTAAGATTAATGTGCATTACCTGTTCTGCTGAAATAATTCCATTGTGTTCTCCCAGGACCTTCCTTGTAGGCGTTATTGTAATGTAATAACTAAAAGGTCACTCTTAACATCTTTTTAAATCTATTATTGTTTATTTTATCACACTCCTTTGCATAGCCTTGTATTTGTAACTTTGTTCCAAACATATCCATACTACTACATTATTGTTATCTAAATTACTCCATCATTAAGTTTTCTTCTGGTGGTTGATGATTGTTATATCTGCGAGGATATTACTCACCCCTCCCTACTCACTTTAATGTACAAGTTGGTGACCTGGCGGTCTAGGGGTAAGGTGTCAGACTTCTGTGCTGGGGGTACGGGGTTCAATCCTCGATACCGGCACAGATTTATCTGATTACCAAACCTTTCCTTCACCTCTGACAAGACATCTTGTAAATGTGGGGAAAGCCAGGCCTCTACCGTGGTTCGGATTCCACGTTAAACTGTAGGTCCTTCATTTCATCTCAAAATCACCCTAGCGTAAGTGCGTATAACCCGAACGGTTAGTAAGACACAATGCTAATAATAATAATAATAATAATGTACAAGTTGTAGCCGCAAGGTATTCTGGGCCCTCTCTCTGGGTTTTATGACTCTGCAAAGTTTGGGGGATTTGCTGCTCTCTCTTTTCAGTCTTCCCAATAAATCTGTCTCTGTGGAATTTTTACCTAAGCTTTAGTTTTGGCGCCCTCTTTCGGTGGCCGGTACTGACTAGGGGAAAGGGACAAAATGATTTCCTTCGGACTATTTTGGTACTAAATTTGTCTTTTAGGTTAAATAAATAATGAATATACTCCACTTTCTACGACTTAACAGAGAGAGGCGAGTATTCACTATGGCTACTCAGCACAGCTGTCAGGCAACAGAAAAAACATTATAATGTTGAACAATAGGAAAAGAGAAGTGAATATTCACTCAGAAAAAGTAATGTAGAATTGTTCTACTGGTTGAACCAGAAAAGGTTGTTCTTCCACCCGATGTAAATAAAATAAAAATCTAGAACCAGATCTATAAATACATCTGATTGGCTGAGCTTGTGACGTCCCTAAGTCCACATGTCAGCGCATTACATATCCAAACTATATGGAAGACAAACAAGGTTGTTAAAAATCAGGTTAGATTTTGGAGGTTTAAACAATAATAAACCCTTTAAAATCCACAATAATGTCTAATTAACATCTTTACTCTACTTATTAAAAAAAAAAATCATGTTTCCATGTTTCTGTCTTCGTATTTAAATATAACTATTTTGTACAGGCTGATATAAGCAATGACATTACAAAGTTCTTCTAAGTGAAACTACCTGTATATTCGCTTTACATTGGATTCATCTCTAGGAGACCATTTTCTCAATATTTTAAATGATAAACTGAAAAAAAATATTAATTTTTACTGGGCCCCAAATACATGGGCATAGAGAGAGTTTCATTTTGAGGGTTGTTGTTCCATATCGTAAGTTGATGATACTATAATAAGGCTTTTTATTTGATAAATTTGGGGTGGAGGGGGTAGGAAGTCACGTAACAGTTAATATTAGAATATTGGATGCTCCGAGAAACTATTTGTAGGGTCTTTGTTTTGAAAGTTTTTGAAATATATTTATTTTAAAAGCTATTTAGACTAGTGATCCCCGATTTTTTTTATTTGGATAGGCTTGGAGGGGATTTGGAGTAGAAAGTCCTCCTTTTGCTATTTTGTAAAAAAATTGATGCTTTGGTATCGGACTGTTTAGAAATGCGCTGATTGGCCTAGACCACAGGCCTAGCCTTAATTTTAACTTCCACTGAATATTTAAAATATTTGTTTTGGTAAATTATTATTGGTTTGGAAGACAACCACAACGATTTGATTTGTATAATTGGGTCATTCTAGAATAAAGGGACCTTTTAAAATTAAAATTTTTGATAGATTTAACTTTTGTTTTTCCAGTTTAAAAAAAATAATAATGTTTAATATTATTGTTCTGATACTGGAAATACTAATGATCATAATCCTGTCAACCTTTTATATGATCCCTACAAAAATATATAAAAACACGTGAACGGAGGAGACATAATGTGTAACGGAGGAGAACCACTTTGTAACGGAGGAGACATAATGTGTAACGGAGGAGAACCACTTTGTAACGGAGGAGACACATTGAGTAACGGAGGAGACATACTGTGTAACGGTGGATACATACTTTGTAACGGAGGAGACATAATGTGTAACGGAGGAGAACCACTTTGTAATGGTGGAGACATACTTTGTAACGGAGGAGACATAATGTGTAACGGAGGAGACATACTTTGTAACGGTAGAGACATACTTTGTAACGGAGGAGACATAATGTGTAACGGTGGAGACATACTGTGTAACGGAGGAGACACACTTTGTAACGGTGGAGACACACTTTGTAATGGAGGAGACATACTGTGTAACGGAGGAGACACACTTTGTAACGGTGGAGACACACTTTGTAATGGAGGAGACATACTTTGTAACGGAGGAGACATACTGTGTAACCGAGGAGACATAATGTGTAACGGTGGAGACATACTGTGTAACGGAGGAGACACACTTTGTAACGGTGGAGACACACTTTGTAATGGAGGAGACATACTTTGTAACGGTGGAGACATACTGTGTAACGGAGGAGACACACTTTGTAACGGTAGAGACATACTTGTAACGGAGGAGACATAATGTGTAACGGTGGAGACATACTGTGTAACGGAGGAGACACACTTTGTAACGGTGGAGACACACTTTGTAATGGAGGAGACATACTTTGTAACGGAGGAGACATACTGTGTAACGGAGGAGACACAATTTGTAACGGTGGAGACACACTTTGTAATGGTGGAGACATACTTTGTAACGGAGGAAACATAATGTGTAACGGTGGAGACATACTGTGTAACGGAGGAGACACACTTTGTAATGGTGGAGACATAATGTGTAACGGAGGAGACATACTTTGTAACAGATGAGACATAATGTGTAACGGTGGAGACATACTTTGTAATGGAGGAGACATAATGTGTAACGGAGGAGACACACTTTGTAACGGTGGAGATATAATTTGTAACGGTGGAGATATAATTTGTAACGGTGGAGACATACTGTGTAACGGTGGAGACATACTGTGTAACGGAGGAGACATACTTTGTAAAGGTGGAGACATAATGTGTAACGGAGGAGACAAACTTTGTAACGGAGGAGACATAATGTGTAACGGTGGAGACATACTTTGTAACGGTGATGACATACTTTGTAATGGTGGAGACACACTTTGTAACGGAGGAGACATAATGTGTAACGGTGGAGACATACTGTGTAACGGAGACATACTGTGTAACGGAGGAGACACACTTTGTAACGGTGGAGACATACTTTGTAACGGTGGAGACATACTGTGTAACGGAGTAGATATACTTTGTAATGGAGGAGACATACTGTGTAACGGAGGAGATATACTTTGTAACGGAGGAGACATACTTTGTAACGGAGGAGACATACTTTGTAACGGAAGAGACATTCTTTGTAACGGTGGAGACATACTGTGTAACGGTGGAGACATACTGTGTAACGGAGGAGACATACTTTGTAAAGGTGGAGACATAATGTGTAACGGAGGAGACATACTTTTTAATGGAGGAGACATACTTTGTAACGGTGGAGACACACTTTGTAACGGAGGAGACATACTTTGTAACGGTGGAGACATACTTTGTAACGGTGGAGACATACTTTGTAACGGAGGAGACATACTTTGTAACGGTGGAGACATACTGTGTAACGGAGTAGATATACTTTGTAATGGAGGAGACATACTGTGTAACGGAGGAGATATACTTTGTAACGGAGGAGACATACTTTGTAACGGAGGAGACATACTTTGTAACGGCGGAGACATATTTTGTAACGTTGGAGACATAATGTGTAACGGAGTAGACCAACTGAGTAAAGGTGGAGACATACTGTGTAACGGTGGAGACATAATGAGTAACGGAGGAGACATACTTTGTAATGGATGAGACATACTTTGTAACGGTGGAGACATACTGTGAAACGGGGGAGATATACTGAGTAACGGAGGAGACATACTTTGTAAAGGTGGAGACATACTGTTTAACGGTGGAGACATACTGTGTAACGGAGGACACATAATGAGTAACGGAGTAGACATACTTTGTAATGGATGAGACATACTGTGTAACGGTGGAGAAATACTGTGTAATGGTGGAGACATACTGTGTAACGGTGGAGACATAATGTGTATCGGAGGAGACTTACTGAATAACGGAGCAGACATACGGTGTAACGGTGCAGACATACTGAGTAACGGAGGAGACATACTTTGTAACGGTGGAGACATACTGTGTAACGGAGGAGACATACTTTGTAACGGCGGAGACATATTTTGTAACGGTGGAGACATAATGAGTAACGGAGGAGACATACTTTGTAATGGATGAGACATACTTTGTAACGGTGGAGACATACTGTGAAACGGAGGAGATATACTGAGTAACGGAGGAGACATACTTTGTAACGGAGGAGTCACACTGTGTAATGATGGAGATATACTGAGTAACGTAGGAGACATACTGTGTAACGGAGGAGACATACTGTGTAACGGTGGAGACATACTGAGTAACGGAGGAGACATACCATTTAACGGAGGAGACATACTTTGTAATGGAGGAGTCACACTGTGTAATGATGGAGATATACTGAGTAACGTAGGAGACATACTGTGTAACGGAGGAGACATACTGTGTAACGGTGGAGACATACTGAGTAACGGAGGAGACATACCATTTAACGGAGGAGACATACTTTGTAATGGAGGAGTCACACTGTGTAACGGTGGAGACATATTGTGTAACGGTGGAGACATACTGTTTAACGGAGGAGACATACTGAGTAACGGAGGAGACATACTCTGTAACGGTGGAGACATACTGTGAAACGGAGGAGATATACTGAGTAACGGAGGAGACATACTTTGTAACGGAGGAGTCACACTGTGTAATGATGGAGATATACTGAGTAACGTAGGAGACATACTGTGTAACGGAGGAGACATACTGTGTAACGGTGGAGACATACTGAGTAACGGAGGAGACATACCATTTAACGGAGGAGACATACTTTGTAATGGAGGAGTCACACTGTGTAACGGTGGAGACATACTGTGTAACGGTGGAGACATACTGAGTAACGGAAGAGACATACCATTTAACGGAGGAGACATACTTTGTAATGGAGGAGTCACACTGTGTAACGGTGGAGACATATTGTGTAACGGTGGAGACATACTGTGTAACGGAGGAGACATACTGTGTAACGGTGGAGACATACTGAGTAACGGAGGAGACATACCATTTAATGGAGGAGACATACTTTGTAATGGATGAGACATACTTTGTAATGGAGGAGACATACTCTGTAACGGAGGAGACATACTGTGTAACGGTGGAGACATACTGTGTAACGGAGGAGACATACTGAGTAACGGAGGAGACATACTCTGTAACGGAGGAGACATACTGTGTAACGGTGGAGACATACTGTGTAACGGAGGAGACATACTGAGTAACGGAGTAGATATACTTTGTAATGGATGAGACACACTGTGTAATGGTGGAGACATACTGTGTAATGGAGGACACACCACATGTAAACAAGGGGAACAATCTAGAAACGTAGATGCCTTTGAATAAATACAGCAGTAGTTTGGTAATGAAGGTGGAGTATTTACAATTCTACATATTGTCAATCAAATTTATAAATATTATTTATGTAAATTTAGATACATTAACTAGTAATAGCTAAAGATACTAATTGGTTTTAGGAAATACTGTTTTAATTTGATGGAACATGACGTGCTAGCCCCATTTGTTTATAGTTGGAGGGTTTAGCTCTTGAACAATATCACTCATATCTATGACAGAAATATCCTCTTTTTTCGGGGAAAACAAACTTTTCCCTGACATGATTTTTCAAGAAAGACACGGTAAATATTTCACGTGGGTCCACAGCCCGTATAAGAGCTAATGGCGTATAGCTTTCCCCCCCTTTAACTTCCACTATTATTTTTATTATTATTATTATTATTATTATTAGCACCGCGTCTTATTACCCGTTCGGGTTATATGCACTTACGATAATGTGTAATGGTAGGGTGATTGTGAGATGAAATGAAGGACCTACAGTTTAACGTGGAATCCGAACCACGGTGGTGGCCTGGCATTCCCCACATTCACAAGATGTCTTGTCAGAGGTGAAGGAAGGCTTAACTTCCACTACCATGAAGTCATTTACACCCAACTTATTTTCTATTGTTGCCTTTTCATCCTCATATTTTTAGTATATATCGTCAACAATAAGGTGTATGGTATATTAAAAGGTGCAAAGACATGTATGTAGGCCTATAGTTTAGTGAAATTAGCCTATAAATAGAAAGTTCTTCAGTTAATTCAGGCTTACATTTATTCTGCAGGTATAACTTTAATATAATTAGAAAACGTGTGTCCCGCGTTATCTTACTTGTATACTTCGTTACGTCTATTTTGTAAAGGAGGGCACAGTTTCAGATTTATAATTGTGTAAAATATATTTTGAGGTTAGGTTAACTAACTGTTTTGGAATGCCAAACAGTGTGACATTTTAATATGAGGCATCCATAATTATTTGTCTAAGAACAATTATTACCTTTTTAAATAATGAACGTAAGATACACACAGTATATGATCAACCAAATAAATCTTACAAACAATTAAAACTAATCACTATAAATCACAATTATTTAACTCATTATCATCCTTATAATTTTATTTATGATTTAAACCATAGTAATTGTAACAGGAAACTAAAAGAACTGGCTTGTGACATGTAATGTAGGGATACATGTATCCTTCCGTTCAGCGTACAAAACACAATAAATACAACTTTTTTCTAATAAAGCATAAAGAATAGAAAATCAGTTGTCTAGTACAAAAAACACAAAAAAGCCATATTTTAATAGTTTATTTTGTCACAATACCCTTGTGACATGAAAAGTTCCCTTTTTTTCCTTGAATGACCCATTTGGTCAAATGTGTGAAAGTATCATTAGTGTATTTTACTTGAATGTGGTAATAAATGCCGAATGCTTACCTTTTAAACATGTTTCTTGTATTTTGTGAGTAGTTAAGCCAGCTCTTGACTTGACTAGGTTTGTATCTCCTGGATGTAGAATGTATCAGAGAGGATGATTCACTGGTGCTAGGGCCCACTTTAACTGGCCTGGACACTTTGGTTGATAAAACTGTGTCAAATGCAGGTTGGGAATTTTTCCCATCCAATTCAGGCAGCATATTAACATCTGATTGGTTATTATTTGAGAAATTATTAAATGTAACATTTTTATCACTGCACAGTCTAGTTGTCACAGAGCAATCAGGTTGACCCCAAATAGTTAACGATACATCTGAAGACTGAATACTGTCTTCTGTTTTAGTTAGCCCCATAGTACAAGGCACACTTTCTGTAAGGCTGTCCCTGTAATGTTCAAACATTTTCTGTAATCTCGCTTCAACAATATCATCCGTGTAATATTGCTTAGGAATGTTTGTAGCCCGTTCTTCTGATACGTAAGGTTTATCAACTGTAGGATAAACATTCATGAACCCAGTTTCACTGGCCACCTTTGAGGATTCGCCTGAGATATTCACAGATAATTGATCTCTACAGATCGATTGCCTTTGTCTATTAATTAAAACAATCTTAAGAGCATCATGAAGTGCTGAAACAAATGAAGGCTCTACTGGTCCAGGACCAATGAACTTCTTATAAATTATTGCCACAGCATTGATGAACTCTCTTTCTGATGATTCTTCTTTAAAGTTTTGTTGAGAGAAACTATCCGCAAAACTTTTATTCTGAACATATCCATTCATATTGGGATAGTTATTATTCAAATCAATAGTTTGTGAACCTATAATGTCTTCTTCTGATATAGCATGGTATTTATCATTGACTGGTGCTTGCTCACTTTGAGTCACCCATTTCATAATTTCATTGTTACTTAAAATTCGTTCTTTTTGTAACTGTTGCTTTATCTTTTGCCTATACAAAATTGTTTGACAGGCATTTCCTTTTCCTTTAGAAAATGTATGTTGACTGTTTGTATGAGGTTTAGATTTTATTCTCATTGGCATTTTAATATTTGTGTTTGAGATATTTAAGATGGGGTTTTGGTTATTACTTTCCATGTTTGTTTTCTTTTTCAAAGTATTTATTCTTGTACCTGCACTCTCAGTTGATGAGACGTTTTTATGGATTTTTTTATTTTCAACTACATTAACTGAATTATTTCTACCCCTTCTTGTATAAGTTCTCACTGGTTTAGCTGCTTTAGAATTCACTTTATTATTTTGATATTCTATGGTATTTAATGTTTTGTAATTATTGTAGTTTAGTATTTTTTTATTGGTATAATCATTCTTGGAGATTTTAAATACATCCTTTATGTGATGTGTAGAGCTTGTAAAACTTAAATCAACAGAGCTCTCATTTTTACTGTCAAAACACGGAGCGGATTTTTGCACCACACTTAAGACCTCACTACTAGCATCCTGTACATCAGAAGAAAATATTTCTTGTAAATTGGCTGAGTTTATTTCAATCTCACTTTTTGTTTCGAATGTTTTAATTTCGAGATTTTCATTGTTTTTTGGAATCTCAACATATATATGTGTATTCAAGTTTTGGTTAATCTCAACGAAAGAATTTATTAGATCTATGAAACTTTCTCCCGATACCAAACTTGGGCTGTTATGTAATGGTTTTTCGCACATGCCTTTATGATTTTCCTCAGATATATCGTTAGATGTGTCCCCCCTTTGACTCATCAATACATCCTGCATTTCATTTTCAAAATCATCTTTGACGTCCTTGCCTTCTAAAGTGTTTTGTTTGAGATAGTATGAGGCAAAGAGTTGTTCAGGGCTTTGACCATCTGTTGAGTCTTGTTGTATTGTTGTATTCATAGAGTTAAGTGAACTGGTTTCAATAATTATTATTGGTTGTACCGTGCTATCGCTTTGAGACATCTTGGTTGTTATCGTTTGTAAACTAGAATCACTGCTTTGTTTAGGCTGTGCTTTGTAGATTTCATAAGGATCACTAGGAAATATTTCACGTGTTGGTGTTCCTCTTTCTTTGTTATTCCATCGTTCAAAGCGGCGGCCCAACTCTGTCAACCTAGTTGATGAACCAAAACTATCGTCAGTTTCACCGTATTTCTTGCATGCTGTAATGATGTTAGGCTTCATGGACCTTGTTCTCAATAATGGAAACCTAAAAGATTCATTACCTGATATCGACGTGTCACTGTAAGATCTAAATACCTTCGTCCTTGTATTACACCAGTGATTGTCGCTGGCCAGGTTATTTCTTCTCGTCTCACTTAGGTTTGTTATGTAGTTATCTGATGTGGAGGAGCCTACACGATGATACATATTCTGTTTAGCAAGAGATCTGTCATTCAATACCTTTGGCATCAAGATCTCCATTTTTTTGTAGTCAGTAATGATTGTATCTGTTATCATACTACTAGGGGTATCCATTACTATAGATGTTGCGGAAGATGTATTTTCAACCAAACTAACATTCGAAACTTTTCTCAATTTTTCCAAAGTGGAATTTACAGAGTCTAGAATGTTTTCAATCAGCTTTATAGTATTATGAGATTTGTGTATGGTTTTTAACTCTTGTTGGTCATTTAGAACAGTGGATAAACCTAGTTCAGTTATTTCACTACTTATTGATTGAGTGGTTGAAGTATTTTCTGGATGATTAAGAAGAACTGGTGCAAATGAAAGCAGTTCATTTATTTCTGAGCCTTCATAACTACTTCTGATTTCTGATAAATATATATCGTAGCCATCGAGGGAATTATATCTTCGTTCATTCATTTTTCAAGACTCTAAACAGAATTACAATCATTATTAAAAATGTATTTATTATAATAGCTTATCACTACTAATTTTGAAAATGGGTTTTGGATAGAAATAGTTTATCCTGGGATTTAAAAAATGTTGGTTACTTTTGGACAAAATTGAAAGTGAGGCCTACACATACGAATATAAACACAATCTATATAAAAAATAAAGAAATATAAAAAGCGTAATTAAAAAAAATATAAACTATTAATTCTAAATTGTTCTAACCGTATATTTTAAACTCCTTTCGTAACTAAAAATATTTCTTCGTAAGTTATTTATCCCATCTCACATTCCTGTAGGGAAATATTAGTTTAATTTTATTTCCTCTCACTCCATTTATTACAGTGCCGGTCAAGTGTTGGTAAACACCAGGACTGAGGAATGATAGAACAACTAGGAGAATAAACAATTATACAATAAGGTTTTATTTAGAGTTACAGATTTATCTTTTTGTGAATATAGACACATCCATAATTTAGGGAGCACAAGAAATATTATAAAAACTAAACAAGTGTTGTTAAAATAAAAAAGTCTTTCAAAGCATGAAAATTCAACAAATATTAGATTATATTACAGAGCCAACCTTAATAATGTTGAGAATATCAGCTTCTAAAGTTTATGCTAAATTGTTACAACATAATTAATTCTAGATAAAAATTGACATATTTTAGTTTTGAATAACCAAAATAAAATACATACTGATCACCAAGGAAGTGGAGAACATCGCGAATAGGAAATACCGGAGTTGGTTGTCCTATTTTTTGATTTAATTGTTTTTCATTAGTAGTGTAATGTTTCTTCCTTCCTCACTCTTCCCTCAAACCTTCAAATAATTCCACATCCCTGTTTCTACACACTATTTATATGCCTGCCCGGCTTGCGCCAGTATAGACACAACCCGGACTTATCCTCGGGCCTCTGGGTACTCGAACTCGCCACTAACGGGTATAATGGATAATAAAATGTTATCAACCCTATTGGTTCACACCACAACAATAATTCCAAGTTATTTATTCTCACCATTAATATTTTCCACAGCAGTACACACTCCAATAAAACAGTCTTATTTATACACAATAGCCAGTTTTTGATAACTACACAAAAGATACTCCATCTTATCTAAGAAAAAAAAACAATCATCCAATAAAACAACCACGTTTCTACGTGTTACCAAAAACAAAAGAAATTTAATATTCACAGAGGTTTTAGTACTGCCAAGAAATGTACTTGTTCTTTGTTAGCGTGTTAGACCACACCCAAACGCAGGCATCACTGGTCCTTTCAAATGCCCCAAAACAGATTTGGTTTGACCTCGACGCACTGAAACTGTTTTAATGAGACCGGAGATGCATGTTGTAGCGTTCACCCACTATCCTCGCATATTCTTCCTCTAAAACCAAACTACATATATGTTACACACAACAAAACCAACCTATTAGAGAAAACGTGCCACCTCAACGCCCCTAAGCGCAACCTACTCTATCTGGTTCGGTTTTCGGTTGACACGAATTCTGTGGGTTAAACGCTGGTTTAGCATACCACACCGAGCTATATATACAAAACAAACAAATAAAAAAGAAAAAAGAAAAAAGAAAAAAAAACCGTTACTTAAAATGTCGCTCACACGTCTGGTTTCCACGGCTTGAGCGACTCTTGAGTTGACTACACCCCGCGCTTGCTGTGTTCCTGGGTCGAACAATACATAGGCATTGCTTCTTTTAATTCCAACTATCTCAAAAGGGCCGGAATAAGGCAAGAACAACTTTTGGTCTCCAATGACCAAAAATCGGACACTGGTGCTTCCTTCAGCAATACCTGGTCCCCAACCTCGTAAGGCTTAGCAGATGGTTTCTGCACGGTCCCCCGCCTTACCATGGCACCCTCTAACTGTCCCCGCGCTATATTTATCAAACGTTCCTTGACCTCTTCCCTGGTAGGTGGAGTCTCTCCTTCAGGTTTCTTCAATAACCGATGAAAGAGTCTTGTGAGACCTCACCAAAATGAACTTCATGGGGAGACAGACCCAAAGTCGCATGTATGGTGGAGTTGGATGTTTTCTCAAACAATGCCAGGTACTCAGCCCACTTCGTGTGCTGAAAATAGCAGTATGTCCGGAGAAATCTCCCAGTTCTTTCATTACACGCTCGCTAGGGTTTGAAGCCGGGTGCCTAATGGAACACATCGTGGGCCTGATCCCCATGCTGATCAAAGCTCTCTGCCAACGGCCGCTCGTGAACTGAGGCCCGTGGTAACTCAATATTGTTCTCGGTCTTCCCACTTGTTCCACGTATCGCTTCACCTTAGCAACACAAGTCTCGGCGGTAGCCCGTCTCACCAGGTAGAGTCTACACAGTTTGCTGAACGTATCTAGCATCACAAAGACATAGGTAATCTTGCCCTTGGAGTGGACCAACATGGTTGAGTAAAACTGAGGAATGCTGGCCCATCTTGCAACAACCAGGTTCAGTGACAGAAGAGGCAAAGGCAATGACACTGAACGTTACAGTGGACGCCAATGAGACTCCTACCCAATGGATGAATCGTTTTTCCAGACTGTCAACATTAAAGAGAGCTACCACCCTTATTTTACGATGGCTAGATAGAATAAGATCTAAAGTTCCAAATACAGGTGAACTTACTGCAGAAGAATTATCAGCCGCTATGCTTCGGCTGGTGAAACTGGTACAGCGTCAGGAGTTTTCCGAGGAAATAGCTCGATTGGATGCAAAGAAGCTGTGCCGTAAGGAAATTGGCAGGACTTTCATGGACTTTCACAGTTTCCTACGGGTGGGTGGACGGTTGTTCCACGCCAAGTTACCCTTTGCGCAAAGGCACCCCCTCTTGATGCCTCGCAATCACCTTACCAATTTAATTATTGATGAGTCCCACCAGAGAAACCAACATCCAGGCCCACAGAACCTCCATTGCATGCTCAGGAAGCAATTTTGGATTATGGCGGGCAGAGATGCAGTTCGTAAACGGGTAGGCCGATGTATCCCGTGCTTTAAGGCACGTCCATTATCCACACCTCCATTGATGGGAGAGCTCCCCATAGCAAGATTGGAGGAGGTGAAAGCATTCTACACAACTGGGGTTTATTATGGGGGTCCATATACGATTACGTTGGGTCGTATTAGAAAGGCTAAGACAACAAAGGCATATATCTGCCTGTTTGTGTGCATGTCCACTCGTGCAGTTCACTTGGAATTGGAGCCAGAATTGACTACGGATGCATTCTTAGCTGCTTTTCGCCAGTTTCTGGCTCGCCGTGGATCAGTTCATGAGATGTTTAGTGACCAGAGAAACAATTTTGTTGGCGCTAAAAGGGTACTAGGAGAATGGAAGGAACTAACCACCCATGCAGACCACAACGCTGTGGTAGGACGAGAGATGTCTCAGCGGGTCATATCGTGGCACTTGATTCCACCGACCAGCCCTCACATGGGAGGGCTGTGGGAGGCCGCTATAAGATCAACAAAGAAGCTCTTGTCAGCTTCTATCGGAGAGCAAATCCTAACCTTTGAGGAATTCACAACGGTGTTGGCACAGATTAAGGCCACCCTCAATTCAAGACCGCTCACTCCGATGAGCTCGGATCCAAATGACTTAGAAGCTTTAACACCAGGACACTTCCTGATGACGGAAGCCCCCTTTGCCATTCAAGAGCCTCAGTTGCCTGACAAAATTCTGAACTTACGTGACCGGTGGAAATTAGTACAACATATCATGCAAACATTCTGGCGCAAGATGGCGAAATGAATATCTTGGTGGCCTTAAAACAGCGACCAAAATGGGCTAATCAAACGGCTAATCTAGCAGTCGGCGATCTCGTCATCATAAAAGACGACAACGCACCTCTCTTACAATGGAGGACTGGTCGAGTCTCGGCAGTACACCCTGGACGAGATTGCGTGGTTCGAGTGGCTACCGTGACTACCAAAACTGGAACTGTAAATCGGCCAGTGGTAAAACTGTGCCCACTGCCCTTAAAGAAATAAAGGTTGCATACGGTGTCACCGGTAGGTGTGCGGGTAGGTAGGGTCCTCTCCGTGGGCTTCCTTCCCCACGTAGTCTCCCCTACAGCCCCAGGTGGAGTGAAGATAGTTTTTTCCTGGGCCTTCCCTAGCTCCACATTTTTCCTGTATGTTCAATTTAGCACCGGCGTACACCTATTCGACAAACTGTATATATTGTATACTATTAGACTATTAAGGGTTGTTGATAGAGTACTAGAGGTTGTAGCTTCGTTTTTATTTCCTAATTACTTTTCAATAGTGTATTTTCTTTAGCTTATGGTAGGACACTTTTTCCTGGAATATTAGTAATTTGGTCCCACAAAAGTTTCGTTTGATATGAGTTATTTAGTATATAAGGTAGACTGGAGAGTTGGTCCTTTCGTTCTGGTTGGAAATTCCACAATGACTTTAACATACACCGCGATTAAGATAACCGACGCGCGTGGGAATGTGTTGAAAATGCCAATGCGTTTCAAGGTGGGCAGTAATGTTCATACGCTCCAAAAGTGTCTGCTGAAGGAGTGCCCCTTGTGGTGAACGCCACAACCAATAGTAGGCTGCCAGTTGTGGAGAGTTGAGACAGCCTGGCCTGTGAAAGACTATATGAGAGCATCAGGTAAGAGGGTTGGCGCAATTATTGTAGTTTTGTCACCGAGTTTCGTGGTGTTTTGGTGCTAGTTTACACCCTGTCAAAGATTAAATACAGTCCACAAAGTTTTGTTGAACTGGAAATCACGTTAACGATTCTGAGAGACCAGTTAAGTTCGGGGTTTCATTATATACAGGAAGTGGCCACCATGCTAAATGAAAAATGCCAATTTGGTACAAATGTCCGAAAAATAAATGTTTTCTGAAAAATCTACACTTGATAAGGAGATGATTTATAGTTTATCCAGAACCGGTTGTGAACTCATAAAAGATGGCCTTGTCAAGGCACGTGCCTTTTGGGTTGGTAAAATGGTCAAAATTATAATACGTGTGGGAAAAACCAGAAACATCATCATGGGAACGTGAAGCCCATTTTACATCAAAGGACACGCCTCAAATCTGGTATGAGTGGTTGAGCTACCAAAACAAACTTCACGTATATAAATTTCTTAATCAACGTGGAATTGAAGTTATGGTGAATGATGCATTTTTTGGGGCATTTTTTGAGGGAAAACAGCATCGAAACCGCCTCAAATTGTGTCAACAACGTGCCATTGAACCTGATGAATTTATTCGCGCTGATCTATGTGGGCCTATGGAATGTGGGTAGTTGGGAAAAGTACAGTATTTTGTGTGCTTCCCATGTAACTATTCAAGGATACATATGATTTACTTTCTTAAAGATTAAAGATACTGTGGAAAAGATAAATGAAATGTTAAGAATTTCTGAGAATTACTGTGGGCACCCAGTAAAAATATTTCAGTTTGACGGTGGAAAGGAGTTTGATATAATAGTAATGTGGTGGATCTCGCTATAACAAATCCTTAAATGCCGGAGCCGAATGGCTGTGCTGAATGTACACACAGAACCGCGTTGGAGCTTTCGCAAACAATTATTTCAGTGAAAAAAATGGCCAAAATTACTATGGGCTGAGGTGGTGAATACTGCTGTCTATGCTCTAAATAGAATGACGGGAAGAAATTATATAAATTATTAACGGGAAAGACTGCACGTTTGGTCACACTTAATGTATTTGGTATAAACTGTTATGTACATGTGCCAGCAGAAAATAAGCTTAAGTGGGATACTAAGGAGAATAAAGGACTGTTAGTTGGATATTCAGATGATGTGGATTATTAACGCATCTTGATGAAATCTTAAAATCGTATAATTCGATTCAGAAACGCCATGTTTCAGCCAGAGAGGATTAGTGAGAATTTGACATTATTTCCATTGGACATAAGCAACAACTCAGAAGCTGAGAAAAATGAGCTTGTTACAAATTTAACTGATACCACAACTGAATTGACAAAGGTTCCATTGCAAGACTGAGTAACAATTAAATGACCTGAATGCTTTATTGAAATTATACTAGTTGAAGTAGATGATCCAAGGTATTATGTTGAGGCATCAAAGTCTGCAGAACAACTACACTGGAAGTCAGTGACGAAATAAAATCGCTGGATAAAAATTTTACATGGACCTTAGTCAAACCACAGACATGTCTCGAGACCATTTCTAATCACTGGATATATCGTGTGAAGTGGAAGGTGAATGGTGAAATGGATCAATACAAGTCTTATAGCTGGCTGAGGTTTCAATCAACGAGAAGGGCTCGACTACACAGAAACGTTCAGTCCTATTGCCCGTTTTGATCCAATCCAAGCGGTGTTAAGTATTGCAGCCAATGAGCATCTCAAATTGGTACAATTGTATATAAATATATCTTTTATGAACGGTGTAATTAAAGAATAAATTTACATGAAGGGATTTGATGATGTAACATATTGTGTCTGATAACTTCAGAAACGCTTACATGGACTGAAACAATCACCCAAATGCTGAAACGAACGATTAAAAGATGTGTTGTTTAACTTCAAAATGTGTGTAATTACGGCACATCCATGTTTATTCTACTCCATTAATGAATGTAGAAAATTAAGGGTGGTATTTAAGTTGATTATGGATATCGGTGGTTGCATTGCTTACTGCGTCACTCTCGTGTTATACGGGATGGCCAGTGATGGGAATATTGGAGTTTGAATCCCGGTTGGGTGTATTGAAGTGGGTGAGGATGTTTTTACCTAAATAGCTACCCACTCTTATTACTCTTAAATGCGGGTACATTTATTCTTAAAATCTACTATCCTTATAACGATTCTATTAGCATAATTAATGAATACATGCGTACAACCCGAACGGCTACTAAGACGCGATAAAAATATATGCCTAGTAAAAAATATTATATTTAAATATATCTTAAGACTCTATAGTTTTATTTGAGTCATCAACCAAACCATTATAAAATACTTTTGAAAATTACAAAAATAAAATAGTATGATTCACCAGCTAGCAAGTGGTTCCTGTCACAATAATTATGTTAAATATAGTTAATAAACACAAAATAATTTTATCAAACTTAGTTCTTATTTTAAAATTGTAATAATATATTTTTACTATTCTTGCATGTGAATTTCTCTACAACTACCACGCTTCAATGAACATGCGACAATTCTAATCTTTTTAACGAGTCCTCAATAATGTTTTATTATTTCATAATAATATTTTATCCTCCCTAGGTGAGGTTGAAGTAACAGTATAGAGACAACCAAAGATCACACTCATAGTTATGTTTCTCAACGCGTCTTATTACCCGTTCGAGTTATATACCTATATACTAGTTACAATAATGGGTTAAGGATGAGGTAGGTGTAATGTATAGTAAATGCATCCTCATTGGAGTGAATAAAGTGAGGGAAAACAATTTTTAGGAAAAAACTATCTCGGTGTACCCGATTGGAATCGAATCCCGATCTCCCAGTCCACGGCAGTTTAATATAACACAAGACAGCACATTAGACCATGTGGCCACCAAGGCTGGTGAAATATTTTTTAAATGGCGATAGTGATTTGGTTCCAAATGGGTATATTGGGAGTGTTTAACATGTCAAATTCTTTTATATAATTTGATAAGCCCTTTACCGGCAATAGAAATTACGAGAAAATGACTGAACATATTTTGACAAACGATCACTCATTTAAACGGTTAGGAGTCCAGGATGTCGGGAACAATAGTAGTTTTTCATGAAAACCCGATTCTCACAGTGAATTTTCAGTTTTTCACTCTTTGTTTAATCACCATGGAAACCGTTATTTTCTGCATGGTTGCAAATCTCTAAATAAAATATATCTCTCACAATTTTCTCTTTGAATGAATATTTCTCTTTGGATGCTGGTCATAACGCATCTAAATTGAGATTCCTGAACTGGAGAAATATTATTTCTGATTGGAATATTATCGTTAATTCGCATTTAAATCAATAATATTTAGTATAATACCAAGATTAAAAGGTTAAGTTGTTAAGTTCATAAAAATATTGTCTACGTTTTGTTTCGCGCATGATAAAATTATTTTTAAATATGTTTTGTTATGAATTATAACCTCAAAAATAATCAAATGAATAATTTTAACTTTTTAAGTAGGAGTCTTGGTGTTCATTTTTTTTTTCAAATAATGGATTTTGATATTCATTTTATCAAATAGTAACACAATACAAATACAGTAAGTTCAGTTATGTTTCCATGTTACAACGTAATTTTGAGGCAATGATATTTGATAGTATCATAATGTTTGAGTACCACATCTAACGTTTCATATTCTCTCTCTATCAGACTCTCTCACACTCTCACACACATTCACTCTATAAAACACTCTCTCTAATATAATATTTTATCATTTTATCTCTCACAATTCATCCCTCTCCCTCACATACACTCTTTATCATACAATTTCTCTCACATTATTTTTATTATACTCCCTCACTCTTAAGCTTTGTCTAAAAGCTTCTGTCTCTCAACCATTCTCTTTCTCAAACGCTCTCTTATCTCTCAAACGCTCGCTCACTCTCTCTAAGGCGCGCTCTCTCTCTCGAATGTTATATTTCTTGAATGCTTTTTATAAACGCTCTTTATCTCAAATTAGCTCACTCAAACTCTTTCTCAATCTCACTATCCTTAACTCTCTTTCACTCTCACTATCTCTATCTCAAGGTATTTATATCTCAAACTCACTATCTCTCAAACCCACTCTCCTTCTCAAACTCACTCTCACTCTCTCTCAAATTCTCTTTCTCGATTTATCTCTAAAACTCTTTTCTCAAACACTCTATCGCTATTAAACTCTCTCTCGAACTCTCTCTCAATCTAATTTTATATCTCTTAACTAATATCTCCCCCTTTAACTCTGTCTTTGAAACTTTCTTAATCACCTTCACAATTTCTCTCTCTTTCACACAATATCTTTCCCAAAATTGTACACTCTGTTTTTCTCACTCACACTCACACACACTCACACACACTCTCACGCATTCTCCCAAACATATTATCTTTCTCTCCCACACACAATCATCTCCCTTTCTCTCACACTCTTTCTCTTATACACACACTCTCTCTCTTTATACATATTCTCTTCTTACAATATATCTCTCTCTAAAACATACACATACTCTCACTATTAATCACTCACTCACTCGATCTCTCTCAATGGCACATTCTTAGTCTCTTGCACTAACTTTCTCACACCTCACACTCACACTCTCATTATCACTATCACATTGTATCTCTCTCTCTCTCTATCATATTTCTTATATATAATTTGATAAGCCCGTTTCCAGTAATAGAAATTGCAAGGAAATGACTGAACAGAATCTGACAAACGAACACTCATTTTAAAGATTAGGGAATCAGGATGCTAGTAAAAATGGTGGCCTAAAACTAAAACCTAATTTTCCTAGCGAGTATTCCATCTTTTCCTTCTGCGTGGGCAGTGGTTCATCTGTACAATCATTCTTTGTTTACATAACCATAGACCATGATTTGTATACAGCTGTATATTGGCAAATAAAATATTTGTCTTTGTTTAAAAATAATATCAGCTCAATCGTTACTTGAGTTGTTTGGGGCAACGAATATATAGAGATCTGGGAGAGGGATCATTTTAGTGTTCTCATCGGGGTCAGAAGGGGGAAAATATACGTTTTGATTCAAATTATACACCTAAAACTAAATATCTAAGAAAAGTGTAAAGCCTTTGACGGGTAAACTTTTAACTAAAAAAGTGTTTTACCTTTCCCAATAAAAAGTTTAAGATAATGTTTAGTATAATAATCTGCAGCCATCGATCGCTGCAACGACCCACTTGTAAAACTGTATAATGTGAATCTCTCAACTTGGTGATGTTACTCTCAACGAGTGTGCTATCTATTGTAAGTTCAACTATCGCCGGTCAGCTAATAATATTAGTGTCGAGCATCCGAAATGTGGGGTATTTACCTTGGGAGCTGCACGTAGGACATGATCTCTGAGAGAGAGAGTCCTGCAAGAGATCTCAAACTCTGTCACGTGTTGATGGTTGGCTGGGGATGGGTGAACGACACGGCAGAAGTCATGAGTTCGACGACAATGTATGAGAGGAGATGCTTTGAGAAATAAACCCAGTATTGTATGTGATTGTTTTTTCTTGAGTCTCGCTTAGAACCCTCACCCGAACATAGTAGCTCACGCCACATTACATTTAAGTGTCAGAAAGTAGTGATAATATAATATATAATATAAAGTCTGGCCGAGTTATTATATTATAATACCTTACAATATTTGTTTTTTGAATAAAAAGTCGTTTAAGGGTTGGTAACTGATTACGGATTTTTCAAAATTTGTATATATATGTTAAAAACGGCTCCAATGATTTTGTTCCAAATCGATATCTTGGGAGTGTTTTCATTACCAATAGCATTGTATGCTTAGATTTGGAATACAATTTGTTTATAGGTAGTTTACTTATGACTGATTTTTTTAAACTTAAATATTTAAAAAATTATTTGAACGATTTGTTTCCAAATGGGTCTCTTGGGGTTATTTTACATAAAAAAAATAACACTCGATGGTACTGATTTTTGGAGTAGAAAGGCGTTTAAAGATATTTTACTGATGACTGAATTTTCAATAATGGACTATATGAGAAAGTTTGTATTGTATAGTAATGGAATACAATTTATTATGTTTATTTATAGTGGTACTTATACCTGATTAACGAATTTCAGTTATTTACCACACAGAAAAGTAATTGAATATATTGATTTTGGAAATGTTGGTCCCCCTACCCCAACCCTCCTGCCATTTCCTTAACTCCCACTTGGATATTTCAAATTTTAAAATTTACTTTATTAACTTGAGGGCTCTTTATAGCTTTTAGATACATTTACAATTTTTTATCACACCAAAATTTTTTTCTTTTCATACAAACCCCTATATCTAGTCCTATATTTTCTGGGTACCCATTTTTAATATTTAAAATTGTTATCGATTATCGTTTTTTTAGAACACTGGGAAGTAGCTGATTCTATTAGTTTTGGACATTTTAAAATCATCCCCCCAACTCCTATGTTTTGAACTACAATTTAGAGATTTTAATTTTTAATGCTCATTTAGTTATTTGGAGTTGTTTCTCTATCTGTCATCCAAATTTTAATTTCCTACTTTGGCCAATACTTCACTGTATGTCCATATTCCAAATCTGTATTTGCTATTAAGCCTTGAAAATAAGATTTAGTTTAGAGGGAATATATTTGAATAGTTTCATAAAGACTCAAATCAATCACCCCAACAAACAGTATTGCTCGTTAATAAGATATTGTGATGGTATATAGCTTGACACTGTTTCTGAAAAATAAAGAGTACAAAATAATAAGTCCCTTCTCAATACGTTGAGTACTTTTTATCTTACTGGCTACAAACTTTCATACAGCCAGTCATATTACCAGTCCATACTTCGAGTCCAAGTGGATTGGGATGAATTATATAAAGAGTCCGCCATGAACTCTCATCTGTGTATTTGAAAGAGTTGATTAAATTTTCAAAGGTTAAGGCTTTTTATTAAGTTGTAGTTTACATAGACAGAAGCATATTTGTTTTGATCTTTATGTATAGAAAATTTCAGTCAACCATAGATTTGTGTTAAGTTTTAGTTTAGTTCAAGGATATTTTAAAATCTCTTTTTGAACAAGTTAAAACAATTATCAATTTAAGGCAGCTTTACTTCATAATTATCTTAAATGTATACAAACGGCTTTTAATAATATTTACTTTCATTAAAATAAAGACCGGTAGACAGGTGGACTAGATATCACTGATAAGCCTCGTCTAGTATTGTTTTTCTCGTGAGGAGAAGTCTGGTTTCGAATCCCAGCCTGGTGTACTAAAGTGTTTTTTTCCATAAATAATTCCTCACGTTCACTCCAAGTTAATGTGGATACTTTCCCTTCAAATTCTAGCATCACCATTACTACTTAATTAATATAATTAAATTAATACAGCCCGAACATATAACAATACCAGTAGAAAATAAATGTAGACAGCTAATTAATAATTTTGTGGTTTTCTAGATAAAATAATTATATTTTATAGCGTAGAGAGTATTTATTTGTATTCACCTATAAATACAAGAATTAATCACCAAAAATTACAGTTTAGTAACATTAATTATATATAAATAATTTCAATTGTGTGCCTATATACACCATTGGCTGTGAAATAAACGGTTGATTAATGATATTTATTTAAAATTTCTTAGAGATTAATTTTAAATTATACTATAAACATGAACTATAAAGTGGAATACTTGAGATATTGTCAGAAAAATTACTCAGATAAGGAAAAGGGTGAGTGATGTAGACCTATTGTGTCATGGAGACCAGAGATCCTAAGTTGTGGTGACACGTTTCGGTCCAAACATCCATTACGGAACGACAGGATTACCTTACAGATATTTATTCTTTGATCTGAGTCAGAACGTGGACGAACGTTTCCGCTTCAAAACGGATATATTCGACACTATTTGCAGTTTGTTCTCGCTAGACTACTAGATGAAACTAGTCAAGAAAAATAGGCATGGTCTGTCGGTGTTGAAAACGGCCAGTCCTAAATTGCGCAAAGCTATTCTCAAAGTCGCTGACCCAGAGGTTATAATAACACTGGGCGAATGTGTGCTAAGCCCATCAAATAATAATATTACAATTACTTAAACACGACACAGCTATTCTGATTCTTAGTATAAGAATATATCTAAGATTTCCCACCACATCTTACTTAGTAACCACTTCCAAATAAGTTATATCGATTGCAGATTTATACACTTCACTAGGCCCATTGAAGGTTTCTGCATTGCCAGCTTTTCATGCCTTTTCTGGATCTTATTGCATAGGCACTTTGACAGAGAAAGGTAAACTCTCATATTGGAAATCATTCAGTGCAGCGATGGACACCATGTTGGCTCTTTGCTCAATAGGAACCAAAGACACCATTCCTGACCAAGAAATGGCAGTACTAGAAGAGTTAATCTGCTAAATATACCAGCCCAGAACAGACATAAATAAATCTCAAGAGTCGCATTTGTCTCTGTTTTCTAATAAACAGATGAGCTGGGAAAATCTAACTCCAAAAAGAAGTACAATGAAAACGGTTAGCTACCAAGATATGATATAAAACAAAGACTAATCCTCAGCCAATAATTTCATCCCCTCATGAACATGGACCATGGAGAATGACAAATAGCTCCTGTTCTCTGTGAAATTCTATGTGCTCTGGACTCAATTCTCAAGTTGATCAGATGCTCTTGCCTAAAGAATAGATGTCATCCACCATTTAAATGTTCTGTAAGCAACCCACCGTGTATTGATATGTGTGAATGTGGAGGTAGAGATGAATAATATGACAATAGTTCACATATATTATCAGAATAGACAGAGACGATATTAACAATAGCAGCATTTAAAGGATTATTTAAGGACGCTACTATGTTTTTTATTATTAAGATTTGTAATCCCGTATTTACTCGATATTAAATAAAAAATATTTATTATAGAGATAATTATGAAATTATCATTATGAAATACTTATAATACATTCTTATTAAAATACAAAAAAGTACAATTATTGAGTTTCAAAACCATATTTAGTCAAATAATATTGACTTTAGAGGGAATACTTTGAGAACCTTTTTTGTAGACATTTTAATTATATTTAATATGAGCAATTAAAAAAAGAAAATCATTGCTAAATAACTGAGACTTTTCCGAATCTCTTTGGTGGCCATCTTGATGACCTCATACATTCTTTATGCCACACACAAAAGAGTGACACCATGAAAATTATTTATCTACAGCTGGTTGCCGATTAAGAAATCACCCTCCAACCTTTCCATTAAAAACTCTGCCATAGTACATGATTTTTCAACATATGCTTCCCTACAATATGAGTTTTCAAAGAACCTTATGTCTGATGCATGAACGTCAAGATCTGACAAAATAGTGTTAAATTGTGCATTCAAATCAGCTATGGCTTTAGCACAAAGTCTGCATAAAAGGTTATCTCATTTTCATTATTTAATTTTTCACAACTCTGAAAGTGGGTAAAGCAGATCTTGGTCGCTTGTACTTAAAACAGAAGCAACTGTTTTCGGAAACATATATGTAATTATATATGTCAGATGTAAGCTCATTTTTACCTTGTAGCTTGTGATTTTAATAATTCATACGGGTAATCAAATTTGTCAGAAAATCTAGCTTCAACAGCCAATCACCGTCAGTCAGCAAAGGTTCTTATCATTCAGAAACATGTTGATTTCCCTTCTAAGTTCTAAAAATCGTGCTCAAACTGTTCCATGGCAAAGCCATCGTATTGATATATGGAAAGGCAAATCATGACTAGGTGCCTCTATTTCCTCTAGAAATATACGAAACTGGCGATGGCTAAGTACGTGTGAGCGAATGAAACTCACTGTGAAAACTACAGGTTTCACTACGCCGTATTGGCCTCATCATTCCTCCTGGTGAAGAATTTAATGCAGAACCATTGGTTTCTTTTGCGTTATAGATTTGTTCTAGTAATCCTGATTCAGCCCTACACAATTTATTTCTTCCATCATTCGTAACATCATACAGTTGTTTCCATTACAGATTGTGTCGATAAAGGGTTTTTTATCCTTCTCTGAAAATGCTGGCACCTGTCGTGGATCCATGCATACTGCGAAGAGATGCCTATTACTCTGTAAGCTCAAAATTTGCATCAATTTCTCGAATCAACAACAGAAAGTGTGAAGTTTCCGTAACATCAGTTGATTCATCAAGTGCAGCAGAAAAAACACATGAACTCCTTAGCCTTTTATGTCAGTTTTATGACAATATTATTACCGATGTCCTTGGATCTACGAGCAACTGTATCTTCCGGAAAACTAATAGCCTTGAATATATCCAATATCTCTAGACAAATTTCTTCTACTAATTGAAGCATTCATGTTTTTTACTAGTTCGCCATCATTAAATGGCTTTTCTCGCTTGGCTAATAGATTTTGCTACTTGAAAGCTAGTTCTCGTGTAGCATGTCAATTATGTAAAATTGACATCTACACCACGAGCCATCCATAAAAGTACTAAATTATGATAATTATTATAGCGGAATCCAAAGAAGAGAATTAAAGTTGACATATTTAGGTATAATATGCTTCAATATCTACTTTCCATGACTGGATGAGCTAGGCTACAGCCACCATGCTTCCGAGAAGAAAATACTACAAGTGTGTAAAATAACACTCACGAGACGAATCCTTATAAAAATACTATAGCTGAATCCAAAGAAGATAATTATAACTAATTTATTTAGTAATAATATACTTCAAGACTTACTCACCATAACAGGATGGGCTCGGATACAATCATCATGCTTTCAAAGAAATTACGTCGAGTATGGTGGGTAAACCAGCATGGTAAATCTCACACACGTCTTCGCTGCATCACCCAATAGTTTAAATGAACGGGACCGGCTTGGAGTTGAGGTCACTAGCATAGAGCACTGCTGCACTTGCGGCGTTTCTTGGGACTTCAGTCTTCTCCTTACCCTCTATTTCTCTTCCTTTCCCCCCCTTGTTAGCGTCTTTCCCATTTGCCTGTGTTTACGCTTTATTCCTTTTATTTCTGTTTGGTCAGAGAAATCGTATATAATGAGTGTTGCTCAGATTCACTTATTGTACTTCACCATGTGGTATCATTGTAGAAGGAATCGCCGCTATATCATCTACAGACGTACCAGCTCGCCATGAAGTTTGGATCGTGAGTCTCACCACGTCGTCGAGGGAAATCTTCTTTGCTATTCTAAGTATCACGGTGTTATTAATAAACCTATCAGACTTATGGGTCTAGTTTAACAGACTAGAATTTGTTTTCATATTCTTCAGATTTAATTTGTATAGTATAGGTGACTATAATGTTTATCATGTCCTTTTGACTTAGTTTATGTAGTCGAGGTGACTATAATGTTTGTCATGTCCTTCTGACTTAGTTAATATAGTCGAGGTGACTATTTTTCTAGATTACTTGTTTCAGTCAAAGTGACTAGATTTTGGTTTTGTATTATTACAGCTCTGTTGATGTTGTCACAGCAACTCTAGTGTTGCTCAAGTACCTCAGACTTGTTATATTGGTCCAAGAGGCCGTGGTTTTTCCTATATCCATATGATATAGCTTCGATATAGGAGCCTTGAGCTCCAGAGGTTATAAGGACCTAGTCTTAAAGGTTGATTTTCTCCACAAGTACAGTACTTTCTTTTTAGTCCTTATGACTATCTGTTTTCTCATGATGCCGTGGACGTCGTGATCAGTTGTTAATTTTTGTATGGCTACAACCAGGTTGTCAGTCCTTTTTCTTGGATTCAGTTGGGTCTATGTGTTGAATCATTCTTGTTGGAACGCTTTGCATATGGTATCAGCTGGGGTGGGTAAAGCGCGGAGCTCCGCTAGTTTCTATAATGGGGTCCGCGCAGATAATACCTTTGTGTTTAGCCCGTCGTTAGCTCCTATTGACTAAGTATTAAAAGTTAGTGTGTTCTAAAGTAATGTTGTACCCCGGCGAATGGACTATTATATAAATGTACTATTGATTGCTCTGGAAGTACCTATTGGGTAAAGGACCGGCCATAGTACTATAGTACTATTTGGTGTTTACACCTGTTTGCTAACCATCTACCAATGTAATTAACAAACCTTTCTAATATCATTCATTATACAATGTATCTTCAGGACTTTCTTAAGTCCCAATCAGCACAATACGTTACACTCGTTGTGGCCCATTCACTATGTTTGTTTTCTTAAATGTTAACTTCTGCAACGATACGCAATGATTTAAGGAGTTTAGTTTTTCTGACCGAAGTTTCCCCGTGAATTTCATGTACTCGCCCGAGTGTTTGGTCTATTAATGTCTCCTAATGTTATACTCCTTTATCAATGTGAAAGTTTCATTGCATAGCAAGCACGATGCTTTATGACCCAATTCGGTAACAAAAAAGTCCACACTCCATTGTTCATTAAACGCATGACATTCAGTGTCCACTTTCCTCTTTCGTGCATCGTCTTACATTTTTAGATCAACGGTGCTATTTTTAAGCCACAAGAATGAAATCACAATCATGGCATACTTTGTGCAAATGTGTAATGTAACAAACTCGTCTCTCAGGCCTAATCGAATCTGCTACAGAAGATGGATTGATTCATCGAAAGGCCACCAATGGCCACTCTAGTCGCTCGCCTGACATGATAAGTTATTTACGATATCTCTCGTTCTATAAACGTATATTATTGTATTGTGTTTTGTTATATTTAAGATGTTTAAAGAACCTTTCGGCCTTTATGGATATATATTTATAGAGAGGTAATGTAATGTTGTTGTAAAAGATTTGTTATATTTAAGATGTTTAAAGAACCCTTTGTTATTCATATAATAAATTAAAAGTTAGAATATATCATGTCTATGACCATCTGGGTTGGAGAAAGACAATCCCAGAAGGCTGGTTGAGGACTCCAAACTAAAATGCATTTAATGATCACATATTAATTGTTTGTTTAAAGTGAAACTTGATTTTTTTTTATTTAGTGCGGTGATATCAGTATCGACTTTTGATGAAGTGTCTTACCAATTATTAAATGTATTACTATGGTGAACCCACTGGGTAATCAACAACAAACCAACAATTCAAGTAAGCGGTTGCTGATTTATCATAGCTCCACCATTAGTGAAGAGCATATCGAAGGTTTATTTGTTTCAATATGGCAGTTTTTGTGGACAAACCAGCAAGACCAACGCACTTTTAACCGTGTAGTTATTACTTATTAAAAGGAGACTAATTCAAAAATGCTATTTATCACATAACTTACAAACTTTTAGCAAGATAAACAAGGGAGTCCATGTTGCCTTATTACAAGCGTAACTTTTTCATTCTTCTTGGACACAATATATAATCACGTTTAAAACAGCACCTAACGCGGCTAGGCCTTTAAATTACCACGTTTTCAATTTTTTTAAACTAAGTATTATACTTCAACCAGAAACTAAACTAAACTGTATTCAATTCACATATTTATATATATTTACTATTACCTAAACATCACTATTTAACGTCTAGGAGACGACTTGTAGATTGTATGCATATTGTTTAGTCTTAAGAGGGTGAATATCATTATGTCATACTTGTTATATCATTATTATATTATGTCATCTATCTAAATACTGGCTCAGTTCTCAGAAAGTCTGACCATTTATTTATTCAACAATCACCGGTTGTGTTCCTGTTTTACCTCCCTTTTTAATCTTTAGATCCTACGACACCTGGTGGTCCCAGAATATAAGGGTGTAGGAAAGGGTGTTTACACTAACAATAATACTGAATGGATATATTGCACACCCTGAAATTACTTTACTGTGAAAATTAATTGGGACAAAGCAAAAATAACTTTTTCAAAAACTATGCCCTAATATCAATTTATGCCTTTATATACACTGATAAATAAATACCTGTATTTTCTTTTCTTTTCAACCCTGCACAAATAAATGTGTTTCATCACTGAAAATTACCTTTTTCCAGTCGTCAGCAGTCTATGATTTATATTTTTTGGTCCATGCTAAAAGTTTTATCTTTATTTTAGCATTCAAATATTGTTTTTTCATTGGTCTTTTTGCCTTCAGGCCAGCTTCCAGAAGCCTACAGCCTACAGTTGAATCACTAACATCAAACAAACTAGTCAATAAATCGCTTTGAAGGTTTGTGCTTGTTTTTGTTGGATTCATTTTACTATTTCTGATTATATTTGTATCGGTTCATGAAGTTGTTTTTCGTTTTCTTCCACATTTACCTCTCCTTTTTGGAGACGACGATCCAGCTGCATTGTATCTCGTAATAATTCTTGATACACTTGATTTGCCTACCCCAACTGCAGAACTGTAATAGAAGTGTTATCCTAAAGATCAATTAATTTCCAATCTTCCTTGGTGTAATATCTATTTTTAAATACACGAAAGCAACACGTATCTCACAGAAAGCAAAAACTAACATCCACCTGTCACACACAAAAGCTCCCAACTGAAGTTGAAGTGACTATTTCCAGTTTAAAACCAGTCAAACCACATTCTTATTGTCAAGTTCTAACAGTCACACCACCTCGAGGCAGATAATCCTGTTTAAGTCGGTTTAAGACATCAACTGGCAATCACATTACAATTCTGAGAAAAGAATATCTCGTCCCAATTAATTTGCACAGTATAGTGTTGTTCTGTTCTCTATTAGGTCAAGTACACGACTAATATGACTGCACTACAAGCATATTCAGACAGACAGTTCCAATTCAACATGTTATTGCCATCTATGCACCAAAGACTGAATTACTTTCTCATGCGTAGTGCGTTAATCCCTTGTTGGCGATGCCTGGACAGAAGGTTCAACTACTTTTTACGAAAATTGGGACTCAAGTGGCTGACTGGACAAACCGTTGCCGTTGGCCGCGATTGAGGATACCTGCACTAGACTACAACGATATTGATAAGGTTTTATTCATAGTACAACGTATTTTCATGTACTTTTCATTGACGATTGAGACGTCAAGACCTTATGACACCTCACAATATATTATAGCCTATTTTCAGATTTGACAGCTTTCATATTTCTACACTAAAACTATTGAAAGACTTTAATCTGTGAATTTGACATTTAAAAAAATCTTTTATTCAAATTTTAGCCAAACTGAACGGGGACTCCGAAGAGAAATATTTTAGTAAGACTTATTTGTTCAATGAAAAGGAATGAGCTATAAAACATGTTTTATTTTACGATTGTTGTTGATATTAACTATCATTTAAGCTCTTATTTATATCCATAATATTATTTTGAAAGAAAATGCTCCCCTCGTTCAGATATTAAGTTATACATATCCCCCCTCTAATTATGATTTAAGTTTTGATAATTCATCTGATTTCAGTTAGGTAGGGTATTTTTAACAATGAATTCAATAGACCAATATTCTTTTTTCATAACAACAACAACTCTTGTTGCCTACATAATTGGTTTACGAAATTAATCCCTAATTATCTCCCCCCCCCCTCCTGTATTTTCTTATTAGTGTTGTTACCTGGAGCTACACTGACCGGTTGCAGATCTTGGAGTTCAACCGTGAAGATTTCAAGGTGGGTCCATTATTTACAGTGTTGAGGTCAAAGTACAAAGTACTGTACATATTTTATTTCCAAAATGACCTGAAAGTCCTGGAATTAAGAGCTATGTCTCATGCTAATACCATTTTTAGTTTTCAAGGTAGTATTAGTATAAATTATTTCAAGTTTATCAAAATACTATCAACATTAATATTACCAATATATTTAATTTGTCACCTACATTGTTGCCAGTGAACCGCATATTTATTTTATTTATTGACAACTTAATGAGTAACCTTCAATGTTTGAAGACATGTGGAACCAGCCTCCACAAACAATGCCACAAAACGTCTTACAAGTAAATGTTATCATTGCTTACCAAATTATGGTTTAATTTAGGTTACTACATAAAATTACATACCTAATGTCTGCAGTATACAATTTGATGAGGTTATTATAAATTGATGCCGATAATAACTCTACGAGAACTTGATGAATTTGGTAACTGACCATTGTTACTTTGGAAACAGTCAAAGTTATTTTAGGATTATTGAAGTGATCAAGGCTGCACCGCCATTGTTGGACTGTTTGCTATGAAATTATATCTTAAAACTGAGTCATGTTAATTCAACTCAAAAATGTTGATATAAAGTTAAAAATTTTACCTAAAAAATCTATTTTAAAATCCTGACCATCATAAAAATAAAATTAATATGAAGTACATAAAATTTGAAGACTCATCTTTTCTCAGAAATTTGAAAGTTTTTGTGTTTTAATATATATTTATCTAATATAATTTACTCTATTTATTGATAAAGCTGTAGAAAAACCTAGCCTAATAAATTAATGTAACAATAGGTCATTTTATAAAAATTGTGTAAAATGCCAGCCCAAAAACACATTCAATACACCTAACAATGCTATCGCCCAACGGATTCCAGTGCCAGGTCTGTCTGGAGGGAAGATGTCAGCGTCAGAAGAAAACAGCAAGATTGACCTTCTGGACTCATCTCATGTTGTCAAGAGGAAGTTCAAGAAAGCGTTCTGCGAGCCGACAAACATTACTAACAATAGTTTACTCTCCATTTTTGAATATATCATTTTTCCTCTGTGCTGCCCACCTAAAGGTAATATCATATTTTGATTTTTGAATGTTTTTTAAACCTACTGTTGTGTTGAGTGGTTGAGCGAACACATTTTCCTCTCTCAAGTATTTTCAAATGGATCTATAATCAATGTTTCGGAAAGCTCCCAAGCATTGAGTAAAGTTGAGTTTTATTTCAATAAATATCAAGTATTTAAATTTAAAGAGTACAAATAATTATTTTTAATATAAAAATAATACAAACTTGAGATAAAATAATGAAATTAAGTATTAAATAAACTTTTGATCATCAGTTTCTAAACTTAATTATTATTCACTCTCTTATATTATATTTGGACGAAAGTAGAGGAAAGGTGTATGGTAACATATATTCCCTTCACATGTTCCTATTATAAGTGTCCTATCATTCTTTACAAACTTCCTTTTTCTCCTTTTTGTGTTTTTTTGGTGTCCTCTTTTAGGAAGTTGCGTTGCGCGTTTCGCAGTCACCCCTAATGAGTTCCGAAAGAAGGAAACCTAGGTCGGGGGATTGGGTGGTACCGATTGATTTTCTTCAAGAGGCAACCACTACCACTTTGTCCAGTGGCAGCAGTGTAAAGTGTAAACTGTGTTCTTTTCGTTGTAAAATACATTAGGCTTTTTCCTATAATATGTTTTTATCCACCTTTACTATACCTTCTTACAAATACAATAGCAAGTAGATTCTCTAATCAAATAGTTCCTGACAGTCAATATTTTTGTTCACTTTATGCACTAAAATTATTTGGAAAATTTCTTATTGCATAGTTGTTTGTAGTATTTGGTTTCAATCTTATAAATTAAGTTATCATCACAAATTAGGCTACATTTCAAATTAATACATTGAAAGGAGAACAGAAGGGCAAGGCCTACACACTTACCAGAAAACTTTAGACCTCAAACATCACAATTAAAACACAACAAACACATAATTATGTAAATTTAGGGCACAGAAGTTCCCCTTTTCAGCAGACTAGAGTAAAACACCAACTAAACTACAGTAGGAGGGCTTTAGCTACTTCAATATTTTTAATATATAAATATTAATTTATATATCAGCTCAGAATGGCAGTAATTAAACATAACTAGAATATTTTAGTTGTCTTTATTCTTACTGTCACAATAACTGTCAAAACCAGAATTTTTTTTCGAAGTGAAGTAGAAGTAGAAGTTAAAGTTTCTAAGCTTCAAACAATCATATCACAAATTAATATTCATGTTTAAAAATGAGGTGGCCCAATGGCTAAATAATTTTATAATAAAGGAAATTGATATAACTAAATAAAAAGGAAAGATGAGCTACTAATAGTAAATTTGATGAAGAAAGCCCACCTAGGGAAAGAGTAAAAATATGGAAATAATCCAATGCACAAAAGTGACATCATCTTCCTTTCTTTTGTCCTCCATAGGATAAGTAGTCACATACACATTTTAACACAGATGGAAATGTGGTTCTAGTTTTTGTTGGGTAAAATTTTAGTCAACTTCTTTCACACATAAAGGACACAGACAACTATCTCAACTACTTACAAAACATTGATCACTAAATCTCCATTGATGCATTCTTGGTCACCTGGCAATGAATAAGCATATGGCATGCTAACCTCTTCATGGGTAAACTAGAGACCAACATTTGCAACCTCTCCTGGATGATATTTATTGACAACAACTTAATGATTTAGATATATTCCATAACTAATTTACTACAGTTCCTCAACATGCCCCCTCAGATTCACACCATGACCTATTCTTGGATCTGGAACCGAACCTTCATGAGAGAAACATAAACACCACAGTACACAGATCAGACCACCCATCCTGTTGAGCTGAACTGCTCTCTGCCCTACAGAGTAGCCACCAGAGACTGACGTTACGTTAAACATTAATTTAATTAAACTATAATTTGGTTTACAAGAGTTTAGAAAAAGTGATATTAGAGCCCTAGTGTGTTACGAATGATTATACAATCTGAGTCATTAGGGTTAATTACCTTACTAAACTGCATTGAAGACGAACTAGTCTAACACGACAATTTGTGAAAATGTCACCATAATAACTGTAGGAGACGTGTCATGTAGTTTATTCAATAAAATTGTTATATAGAATAAGAGACACTGACACAAAATTTGTGTAAACCCCATTAGTATATTTATGATGGAGAAACTTTAGGTGTTAAACAAAAATCCTAAAACCTCCATAAAGAGCAAGTCGAAAAGAATGATGTCACTCATGGCCAAATAAAAATAAACACTACAATGTTTTTATGCATTAACTTAAGTATATAATGAAAAATAATATATGATATGTAAATAATCAAATAAATAAAAGCAATTATTTGAAAAAATGACCCTAAATGATTGTAAAAGTTTTAAATCTCACGCAATGATACTGAAGTCACTGTTCAAACATCCAAGTAGACAAGTAAGACATCCGTGTTAACAATACTGTCTAGGATATATCTTACAAAATCCTTATTTTGGTAGGAAGAACACTATCAGATGATTACTAAAGCTAATGAACCAATTTTTTATAAATTCATTGATCAACTAATGTTTTTGAAGCTGTAACTTTGGATAAATGTTATCAATACCTATAAAATAACTAAATAATATTGTAAAACATGAGCAATGTTAGCAGCAAAGATATATCTTTGAATTGTATTCGTCGTTCTTCCAACAACAATCAGGAAATAGGTCCTCGATAAATCGTGTCATGGTATTTACTTCAATATATTCTATTATAAATTATTGTCTCAGGGACGGTTAATTTGTATGGGAGACTAATCCCAAATTTATTGAGAGTATATTTCCTTCTATACTAAATAAAAGTAACAAAAGAACATTTCAATTGAGTCTATATTCTTAAAGGATTCACGCCAAATATTTATTTCTATTTATAAATGCGAGTAGTTAGTGGGCGACTTTGTTCCATCGATAATTATTCATAATTTGACGTATGAGAGTATGTAATTGACGTTTCAATGACGTATGTCGTGTGTAGATTGACGTTTTCAATGACGTATGTCAGTTATACATGAATTATTAAGTGGCGGTAGCTATCCTAGCATGTAGGTATGGATTTTTTTACGTCACAAATAATATGACTGCTGAGTGACGTCGATTCAAAATATGACCTATGATAGTGACGTTTTATTGAGTGAGGTCAGCCTTGCGTCGTGACGTCAGCCTGTGACTATGACGTTTCAAATGTAGGTGTGGATTTTTTTACGTCACTAATAATATGACTGACGTCGAGGTAGCTATGCTAGAGATATAGTGTGACGTCATTCTGTGTGACGTCCCGGTTAGTTGGTCAGCGCCATTTATATCGTGGACAAGTATATGAATTGTAATTAGTTTTAAATGTTTAGTTATTTATATATCAAATAATTTATAGATTTGAACATGTTTTATGATGACGTGTTCCGCATTTGTATATTGCTCTTACTACGATAATTTAACTGAGAGGGTAATATTATTAGAAATGAAAAAAATAAATACGAGTTTTTTCACACGTCAGCCAGTGGTTCTGGACGCCTCATTATATTTGAATGTAGGTGCGGATTTTTACGTCACAAATAATATGACTGCTGAGTGACGTCGGGGAAGGTATGGTAGAGATATAGTGATAGTATTGTGACGTCATCCTGTGTGACGTTCCGGTTAGTTGGTCAGCGCCAAGATAATTTCTGTCTCGGACAAGTTTTAAGTGTATATGAATTGTAATCAGTTTAAATGTTTAGTTCTTTATATATCAAATATTTGAAATAAATAGGTTAGTTTTAAAAGGTCAGCGCCAAGATAATTTCTGTCGCGGACAAGTTTTTTTTAAGTCTATATGAATTCAGTGAGTGAGGTCAGCCTTGGTCAGCCTTGCCGTGTGACGTCAGCCCGCATTTGGATGTCACAGCACTTGACCGAGATTCGAACCTCGATCTCCACGCCCCCCGAGCTCAACACGACTAGCGCGTTAGTCAACTACGCCCCCGGGGAGGGTAGTAAGAAATATAAATGTGCGTATTACCACTCGAGTTTAGGATATCAATTTACTATCACAAATAGATTGGGATAACTTAGAGGGTACGCTTCAATGACGTATGGCTTCAATGCCGCTCTGAGCCAGCAACTGTAATAATGACGTATGAGACTATGGTGTAGTTAAAATATGTGTATGGTAGTCTGTGACGTAAGAAATTGACGTCAGTAGTAATGGGTGTGTGACGTCACCGTCACATTGACAGCTCACTATAGAATTTTATAGTAGGTTCGCTTAAATAAGGCGGCTTTATCTGTGCAAAGAAGATAAGGGAGGACACATTATAGTTGCTGTTTATATTGTATTCTCGCTAAAATAAGACAATTTTGTGTTTGAAATAAAATAGTATTTAAATAGGAGGTTCGCTGAAATAAAGCGTCTTTGTTTATGTTATTCGAGATGACACACTATAATTTTTTTATAGTATGTTCACTGAAATAATGTATTTGCCACCCCCCTCTTATATTACATAGTGTTTATTTCCAAACGTTGTCTCAATTATGTAGCACCGCGTCTTACTACTCGTTCAGGTTATACGCTTTAAGTATTAATTACGCTGATGGATTAGGAATTAGGAAGGTTGAATTAGATGAAGTGAAGCCATATTGGCGTGGAAAACCATTCAGGAAAAACCACCCCCACTTCACTTGACCGAGATTCGAACCTTGATCTCCACGTCCCCCGAGCTCAACACGACTAGCGCGTTAGCCAACTACGCCCCCGAGGAGGGTAGTAAGAAATATAAATGTGCGTATTACCACTCGAGTTCAGGATATCAATTTATTATCACAAATAGATTGGGATAACTTAGAAGAAATGTACCAGAAATTACTTAGAGGAAATGTGAGACTCTATTTTTGTTTTGTTTTGTAAAAGCCCCTTTAGTACACTCAAACGGAAATCAAAACTGTACTTCCCCATCGATATAAAAATCAGTTGGACAACCGTCTTTGTGTGGTGACTCAGAGTTTATCCAATCAGCCGTCTCGATACATCTACCTTAATACACGATAATATAAGGCAGTAATATTCAATATGGGGTTCGCAAAGATATATTTAGGGGGCACGTAAAAATATATATACAGGGTGATAAGTCAAAATTTGAGGGCTAGTGTTGGAGAACAATATTGAAGCAAAATGAGATACGGAATGGTGGCCCGGAAATGTTTCAGTCAAAAGTTTTAGGTGAAAAAAAAGCTTATTATTTAATATATTATTTTGGATGTAGCTTATTTAATTTATTTTACATGTAGAGTATAGAATAGTTTTAGATTGCATTATGAACCAAAAAACTTTGGGGTACAAATTTGAAGAAAAATTATATCTGGGGCTAGGCTAGCAAAAAAAAAAAAAAAAAATTAGTCAACCTCAGTGGTATTGGAAATAAAGTGCTCACATCAGGGCCCCGGATTCAAACCCTGCCGAAGTCAACTGATTTTTCTTGAGAGATAAAAATCAGTAGCACAACTTCCTTCGGATGGGGAAGTAAAAACGTGTGTCACATGTTGATTGTGTACATGTAAAATAACGCTGGAAGGTATGTTAGAATACCATTTCCGGTAAAAATTGGAAGGCCCTTTCGCGCGGCTCATAGAAATTCTCGTGCTCTGATTGAATCAGAAAATAAACGTCAAATACCTCAAATAAGCCCATTCGTAAAATGGAATCAGTTGAAGACACGAGTTTAAACGTCCCCCTTCAGTCATTTAAACGTCGACATATTGAGCGTCAATCTAGACATATTTTCAAAAGTAGATCTTATTTTGATAGAGTGAACAAGAGAGGAGCGCGTGGTAATTGTAAATGCGGTGAAAAACATTTTATATCGCTTTTAGGTGATATATCAATTTACCTCAAATAAGCCCATTTAAAAAAATATCCATTGATTTAATGTAATATTGTGTGCATGTAAAATAACGGTGGAAGGTATGTTAGAATACCTTTCCCGCTAAAAATTGGAAGGTCCTTTCGCGCTGGCTCATAGAAATTCTCGTGCTCTGATTGAATCAGAAAACGAACGTTAAATACCTCAAATAAGCGTATTTTATAAAATATCCATTGATTTAATGTAATCCACCTCAATACGTCGACTGTAGTATATTCTTACGTACAGTCTAATATGTTTATCGAAAGACCGCATTGTATACAGTCAGTAGGTCATTAATGTATATTTCTGTCACTCTCTTTGGTTCTATCGCTCTTACACAAGGCGGCCTTGCAAACAACATTGCGGCACAAGGCACCGATCACCTTGAACCAATGCCAAACCAAGGTGCTTAGTCCAAACTTCACAGGAAGGACCTGACAGCTAGAGAACTTACTAGATCTACTCTCACTTATGGATATGTCAAACCATGTGACCTGCAGACGTTACCTTTGATAGATATTATCAATACCTATAAAATAACACCGATAGTTTTAGTAAAATGTTACCAATGTTGGTCACAATTAGTATTTTTCGAAAAAAAGGTCCTTCTTTTGAAAACTGAACTGTAGTCATATCTTTGGCTAGCTCGACCTTGAGCCTTAGAAAAAATCTCATCAAGAATACGATCTCTTTTTAATTTATAGTGTATTTAACTTGCACTTTTATGAAAACATGCTGAACTTACAAACTAACTTAACCTAGGACAGCACGTCTAAAACTACACACCCATCCCTAGCTCATAGATATTTACTGATTGGATAGTAAGACTTACAAACAAGCTTAATCTAGGACAATACTTCTAATACTACACACCCAGCCTTACCTCCTGGATATTTACTAATTGTATAGCAGGACTTACAAACAAACTTAACCTAGGGCAGTAGTCTAATACTACACACTCAGCACTAGCTCCTAGATATTTACTAATTGGATAACAGGACCGACAATTTTTCGTCTTCCTTAGAAGCACCCGGACCACTTACCCATGGTCACATAAACCAAAAGTATTAACTACGTGTTTAACAGAAGATACATCTACTGAAGCGGTAGCCGCATGATCTGAGGTGTCATATCAACCATAGGCTGAACTGCTGATGACGGGGAGATAAGGGTTCGAACCCCGGTGCTGTGTACTTAGGGTAACTTTTTCTAATACAATTCGACATTCTCCCTCCAACCAAATGCAGGTACACTTTCCATAAACTTCATCTAACACATCCATAACCAATTAGATTAATTAGTGTATAGGTGTATAAACGAAACAGGAAGTAGGTGACCTGGCGGTCTAGGGTGTCAGATATCTGTGCTAGGGCTCCTGGGGTTCAATCCTCGGTCTCGGCACAGATTTATCTGATTGGAAAACCCTTCCTTCACCTCTGACAAGACGTGTATTAATCACAACTCGTGAATGTGGGAAATGCCAGGCCTCCACCGTGGTTCGGATCCCACGTTAATCTTTAATTTTATCTCAATTTGAATGTTGTATTTTTTTTTAAAATCTACTGTACTTATTTTGTTTCCGTATACTGTGTTATTTATGTCATAAATGGACTATATTTTATAGCCCCCAGTAATATTATACATATGTAATTTATTTTCTTATCTATTTTTAAAATAAATCTGATCAAATATTGTTTTAAAACACCAAGAGGCAATACCGAGCCAAGATTGTTTAGTGAAAAAATACTGTAAAGCGGCTATAGAATTTTTATAATCTGGAATTTTTTATATTTAAAACATAAATATGGACATGACTGATTTGGACATATTTAGTCTTGTTCATTAAAAATACATTTTTAAAAAAAAGGAATAATGTGTGATTGAAACACTTAGGTTAAATTGCTGCCAATATTTATAGTAGCCCTCGAAAATTAGAGGAAGTGAACCCGCATTTGCGTGGAGGGAGAGTGGACAACCATTTTGGAAAAACCACCCGCAGTTCACTAGACTGTTAAGGACGGGGAGATCGAGGTTCGAATCTCACTCGGTTGATCCGAACCACGGTGGAGGCCTGGCATTTCCCACATTCACGAGTTGTGATTAATACACGTCTTGTCAGAGGTGAAGGAAGGGTTTTCCAATCAGATAAATCTGTGCCGAGACCGAGGATTGAACCCCAGGAGCCCTAGCACAGATATCTGACACCCTAGACCGCCAGGTCACCTACTTCCTGTTTCGTTTATACACCTATACACTAATTAATCTAATTGGTTATGGATGTGTTAGATGAAGTTTATGGAAAGTGTACCTGCATTTGGTTGGAGGGAGAATGTCGAATTGTATTAGAAAAAGTTACCCTAAGTACACAGCACCGGGGTTCGAACCCTTATCTCCCCGTCATCAGCAGTTCAGCCTATGGTTGATATGACACCTCAGATCATGCGGCTACCGCTTCAGTAGATGTATCTTCTGTTAAACACGTAGTTAATACTTTTGGTTTATGTGACCATGGGTAAGTGGTCCGGGTGCTTCTAAGGAAGACGAAAAATTGTCGGTCCTGTTATCCAATTAGTAAATATCTAGGAGCTAGTGCTGAGTGTGTAGTATTAGACTACTGCCCTAGGTTAAGTTTGTTTGTAAGTCCTGCTATACAATTAGTAAATATCCAGGAGGTAAGGCTGGGTGTGTAGTATTAGAAGTATTGTCCTAGATTAAGCTTGTTTGTAAGTCTTACTATCCAATCAGTAAATATCTATGAGCTAGGGATGGGTGTGTAGTTTTAGACGTGCTGTCCTAGGTTAAGTTAGTTTGTAAGTTCAGCATGTTTTCATAAAAGTGCAAGTTAAATACACTATAAATTAAAAAGAGATCGTATTCTTGATGAGATTTTTTCTAAGGTTCAAGGTCGAGCTAGCCAAAGATATGACTACAGTTCAGTTTTCAAAAGAAGGACCTTTTTTTTCGAAAAATACTAATTGTGACCAACATTGGTAACATTTTACTAAAACTATCGGTGTTATTTTATAGGTATTGATAATATCTATCAAAGGTAACGTCTGCAGGTCACATGGTTTGACATATCCATAAGTGAGAGTAGATCTAGTAAGTTCTCTAGCTGTCAGGTCCTTCCTGTGAAGTTTGGACTAAGCACCTTGGTTTGGCATTGGTTCAAGGTGATCGGTGCCTTGTGCCGCAATGTTGTTTGCAAGGCCGCCTTGTGTAAGAGCGATAGAACCAAAGAGAGTGACAGAAAGATACATTAATGACCTACTGACTGTATACAATGCGGTCTTTCGATAAACATATTAGACTGTACGTAAGAATATACTACAGTCGACGTATTGAGGTGGATTACATTAAATCAATGGATATTTTATAAAATACGCTTATTTGAGGTATTTAACGTTCGTTTTCTGATTCAATCAGAGCACGAGAATTTCTATGAGCCAGCGCGAAAGGACCTTCCAATTTTTAGCGGGAAAGGTATTCTAACATACCTTCCACCGTTATTTTACATGCACACAATATTACATTAAATCAATGGATATTTTTTTAAATGGGCTTATTTGAGGTAAATTGATATATCACCTAAAAGCGATATAAAATGTTTTTCACCGCATTTACAATTACCACGCGCTCCTCTCTTGTTCACTCTATCAAAATAAGATCTACTTTTGAAAATATGTCTAGATTGACGCTCAATATGTCGACGTTTAAATGACTGAAGGGGGACGTTTAAACTCGTGTCTTCAACTGATTCCATTTTACGAATGGGCTTATTTGAGGTATTTAACGTTTATTTTCTGATTCAATCAGAGCACGAGAATTTCTGAGCCAGCGCGAAAGGGCCTTCCAATTTTTACCGGAAATGGTATTCTAACATACCTTCCAGCGTTATTTTACATGTACACAATCAACATGTGACACACGTTTTTACTTCCCCATCCGAAGGAAGTTGTGCTACTGATTTTTATCTCTCAAGAAAAATCAGTTGACTTCGGCAGGGTTTGAATCCGGGGCCCTGATGTGAGCACTTTATTTCCAATACCACTGAGGTTGACTAATTTTTTTTTTTTTTTTGCTAGCCTAGCCCCAGATATAATTTTTCTTCAAATTTGTACCCCAAAGTTTTTTGGTTCATAATGCAATCTAAAACTATTCTATACTCTACATGTAAAATAAATTAAATAAGCTACATCCAAAATAATATATTAAATAATAAGCTTTTTTTTCACCTAAAACTTTTGACTGAAACATTTCCGGGCCACCATTCCGTATCTCATTTTGCTTCAATATTGTTCTCCAACACTAGCCCTCAAATTTTGACTTATCACCCTGTATATATATTTTTACGTGCCCCCTAAATATATCTTTGCGAACCCCATATTGAATATTACTGCCTTATATTATCGTGTATTAAGGTAGATGTATCGAGACGGCTGATTGGATAAACTCTGAGTCACCACACAAAGACGGTTGTCCAACTGATTTTTATATCGATGGGGAAGTACAGTTTTGATTTCCGTTTGAGTGTACTAAAGGGGCTTTTACAAAACAAAACAAAAATAGAGTCTCACATTTCCTCTAAGTAATTTCTGGTACATTTCTTCTAAGTTATCCCAATCTATTTGTGATAATAAATTGATATCCTGAACTCGAGTGGTAATACGCACATTTATATTTCTTACTACCCTCCTCGGGGCGTAGTTGGCTAACGCGCTAGTCGTGTTGAGCTCGGGGGACGTGGAGATCAAGGTTCGAATCTCGGTCAAGTGAAGTGGGGGTGGTTTTTCCTGAATGGTTTTCCACGCCAATATGGCTTCACTTCATCTAATTCAACCTTCCTAATTCCTAATCCATCAGCGTAATTAATACTTAAAGCGCATAACCCGAACGAGTAGTAAGACGCGGTGCTACATAATTGAGACAACGTTTGGAAATAAACACTATGTAATATAAGAGGGGGTGGCAAATACATTATTTCAGTGAACATACTATAAAAAAATTATAGTGTGTTATCTCGAATTGCATAAACAAAGACGCTTTATTTCAGCGAACCTCCTATTTAAATACTATTTTATTTCAAACACAAAATTGTCTTATTTTAGCGAGAATACAATATAAACAGCAACTATAATGTGTCCTCCCTTATCTTCTTTGCACAGATAAAGCCGCCTTATTTAAGCGAACCTACTATAAAATTCTATAGTGAGCTGTCAATGTGACGGTGACGTCACACACCCATTACTACTGACGTCAATTTCTTACGTCACAGACTACCATACACATATTTTAATTACACCATAGTCTCATACGTCATTATTACAGTTGCTGGCTCAGAGCGGCATTGAAGCCATACGTCATTGAAGCGTACCCTCTAAGTTATCCCAATCTATTTGTGATAGTAAATTGATATCCTAAACTCGAGTGGTAATACGCACATTTATATTTCTTACTACCCTCCTCGGGGCGTAGTTGACTAACGCGCTAGTCATGTTGAGCTCGGGGGGCGTGGAGATCGAGGTTCGAATCTCGGTCAAGTGCTGTGACATCCAAATGCGGGCTGACGTCACACGGCAAGGCTGACTAAGGCTGACCTCACTCACTGAATTCATATAGACTTAAAAAAAACTTGTCCGCGACAGAAATTATCTTGGCGCTGACCTTTTAAAACTAACCTATTTATTTCAAATATTTGATATATAAAGAACTAAACATTTAAACTGATTACAATTCATATACACTTAAAACTTGTCCGAGACAGAAATTATCTTGGCGCTGACCAACTAACCGGAACGTCACACAGGATGACGTCACAATACTATCACTATATCTCTACCATACCTTCCCCGACGTCACTCAGCAGTCATATTATTTGTGACGTAAAAATCCGCACCTACATTCAAATATAATGAGGCGTCCAGAACCACTGGCTGACGTGTGAAAAAACTCGTATTTATTTTTTTCATTTCTAATAATATTACCCTCTCAGTTAAATTATCGTAGTAAGAGCAATATACAAATGCGGAACACGTCATCATAAAACATGTTCAAATCTATAAATTATTTGATATATAAATAACTAAACATTTAAAACTAATTACAATTCATATACTTGTCCACGATATAAATGGCGCTGACCAACTAACCGGGACGTCACACAGAATGACGTCACACTATATCTCTAGCATAGCTACCTCGACGTCAGTCATATTATTAGTGACGTAAAAAAATCCACACCTACATTTGAAACGTCATAGTCACAGGCTGACGTCACGACGCAAGGCTGACCTCACTCAATAAAACGTCACTATCATAGGTCATATTTTGAATCGACGTCACTCAGCAGTCATATTATTTGTGACGTAAAAAAATCCATACCTACATGCTTGGATAGCTACCGCCACTTAATAATTCATGGGCGAGGCTGGACGCAAGGCTGACCACACTCAATAAAACGTCACTATCATAGTCGTCATATTTTGAATAATTAGCGCCACTTAATAATTCATGTATAACTGACATACGTCATTGAAAACGTCAATCTACACACGACATACGTCATTGAAACGTCATTGAAACGTCAATGAAACGTCAATTACATACTCTCATACGTCAAATTATGAATAATTATCGATGGAACAAAGTCGCCCACTAACTACTAATGCGTTCTCCACAAGCCCAGGTGCTTTTTGTGTAATCGTAGAAATGGGGAACTGCATCATGTGTTATACAACAGCAATGCACTACAAACACATAAACACATACATACATCCCACACATATTCAACATTATACATCACCTACATATACCCACACTCGTATACATATACACACACATTTACACCCACACTCATCTACACACACACACTTTTTTTTTTTTTACGAGGAGGGAAATCCTTTTTACGGAGCCTTCAGATCCATCTGAAAGGCTGTGGGACTCCACTAGAGAAGGTGACTCTAGGTGTACGGCAAGAATATTTCATATTCCCGACGTACCGAACTACAAAGTGTAGAACCCTACCCACTAAAACCCCCGGGGTACAGCCCTGTACCCCACCTCAAGAGTGTTCTCCAATACACCCCACGCGGAACCGCCGTCAGGCATTACTTCGCGTGAGGCTGGATGGCTAACTGCCTACTCCGTCGTTGCCATTATCTAGGTGGTCTACTCCTTTCTCTTTCCTCTACCCTGAGGTTCTTCACAACGCGCGAAGCCATGTCTGCTACAGCCTTCCAGTTGTCCTCGTTGAGCAGCATCAAACTGACGATGCTTTCTGGAGTTGATCTCGTCTGGAGTCGCCTATCTAGCTCCTCCTTCTCAACAGCGAAGCGGGGACACCCAAAAAAGACGTGCTCCACAGTCTCTTCCAACTCTGTGCAGTTTGGACAGGATGGTGAATCATCTAGTCCGAATCTCTCCAGATATGACCTGAAGCATCCGTGGCCTGTCAGGAGCTGGGTGAGGTAAAAGTCCGTCTCACCGTGTTTTCTCGTATTCCAGAGTGACACTACTGGAATAAGACGGTGGGTCCATCTACCATTCATCGATGAGTCCCAGCGTCTTTGCCACATTTCCATGGAATACACACTTACGTATCTATGTATGTATGTATGTATGTATGTATGTATGTATGTATGTATGTATGTATGTATGTATGTATGTATGTATGTATGTATGTATGTATGTATGTATGTATGTATGTATGTATGTATGTATGTATGAATATTGTATGTCCATTTTCACTGTATTATTGTTGTATTGCATAAATGTGCTATGCCCTGTAGTGTTTGGTGACTCACTTCTGTCATATTTGTAGGTTTATAATAGTTGGTTAAGAGACTTGTTTACTCTTGTGGATTGTTTCTTCTTACTGGACCGTTGGATGTAGCCCAATGATGAGATCATTAGGTTAGTAAGTTGATGGGGAGGGATATATGTGCTTGGTTAGGAAGGGAGGGTAGCTCGTTGAGCTGGTGGGTAAGGATGAGAAGACGAAAGATGATGATGAATAATGATCACTTGTTTATTCCCTTAAGAGGTAAGTTGGCCCGATGATGGCTGGTTAACGACTGATGTTGGCTTATCCGCTCCCCCGTCTGGTTGTTCGGGAGGGCTTGTCTCTGGCCGTGTGGACTCGTAGGTGTAGTATAGTGAGGGTAGGTGGATGTCGTGTCATCCCAGGCGCAGACAGGTTTGGTCGGTGGAGATATCCGAGCTTGGCTAACTAGTGGCGAAGCTAGTCACTGGTTGCTGAGGAGGGACATATATACAAGGAGCGTAGTGAGTCATGGAAATGCAAAAGAGTGGCTGTACAGTACAAACAGAGGGGAGGGGGTAACAAATGTTATATGTATCAATATCCGTGTAGTTTGTAGTGTTAGTACTTTGTCTTATTTTAGTATACTCAATGGTGAAAGATCATTCCACTTCTGTACGCAAAGAAACAGACCATTTCCCTTGGAGGATCAAACAAGCATCAATATTCTGTAAAATAAAACTAAACTAACTACAAGTTGTGATAAAAACATTATTTTGTAAAATAATGTCCATAGTTATATTGAGAAATAATACATTTAGCTAAAACAGCCTTGAAAATTTAATACTATATTAAGGTTAAGGCTAATCTGTGTGAGTGTAGTCTGAACATGTTCAAGAGCAAATCATGGTCAATCAATGAAAGAATAATTTATGTTGTATACGTATGATTGATGTATTATATGTTTCGATAAATGTATGATAATTAAATATCGTAGGATGAATAGTATTACTTATGACTTGACTCTGATAAGTGTAAGAAGTAGTGTGTGGGATTCATCAGTACACATTTTCTATTGGTGGAAATTGGTCACGTGACCACGTACCTCGCTCTCTGATTGGATGTTGGTTTCCCTCCTCCCCTCCTCCTGACCTGTGTTCCCAAGTGATGATTACAAAATTTCCTCCCCCACAACCCCTCCCCTACAACCCCCTCGCCTACCACCCTGGACATGTTGGTTCTTGGTGATTAATTATTAATGATTGTTAATTGATTATTGCTAATTAATCATTGGCTAGGATTGAGGCGTTGTAGTCTATTTATTTATTTGCGGAGCATACAGTCCGTGACGTTTAGGCATGAGGGCGCTACACGAACCTCGCACTATGGCTGTCTGGGGTAGAATGGGGGCATCTTCTCTGCTCGCCCACTTACCGAGTAGTGACCATTGTGCATCACGGGTGCGCACTTTCCCCTCCCCCTGTGTTTTTTCCGCTGATGTCGCAACCCTTATGATTATTGGGTTTTCCCGGTGTCTCAACCTCCTATGTGGTAATGGGTTTTTCACTACTAGAGAGCATTGACAATGCTCTAATTATACACAATAAGGAGCCTCGAAAACCTTAGTTAGGGGCCTCTATCCCCCACCACAAAAGTCTACTAAAATTGCTTGTTTGGTTTTATCTGTCGAAATGCGCGGATGTAGGTATCCGTCACGGACTGGAGGAGTAAGGTTCCAGCGTTTACGTGGGGTGAGGGAGAGTATAAAACCACCCCAGTTCACCCGAGTGAGATTTGAACCCACGACATCCCCTGCCATAGCTATATGAGTGACACGTACCCTTTCGGGCAAAACGTGCGTGTTATCCGCATTAATAGGAA